>JAVDOI010000026.1:505000-1040000 GCA_032191485.1 Leptoclinus maculatus
CACAAATTCCCATGTCAGTCCATAACATCTTCATCCCATCAACACCCCTCAGCCTCTTAATCTGACATAACTACAGCCTGACTTCAGAAGCCTAATATCATTTGGAAACATTACAGGTTGTCTCCTTGAAAGCCCTTAAATTAGAGCCTCTGTACGTTCCAAGTGTATCCACTCACATCAATTCTGGCCTCCAGCTCATGCAGAGGGATCCTACGACTGTAGCACAGCATCTGTCTGCCAATGTCCTCGCAGATCGGAGTGGATCCTGGAGTCAATAAATGGGGTTATGGCATATGACAGATCTCAAACTAGAATTACCACCTTGCAGTTGCATCCATGTCTTAATTAGGATATTCATTCTTGAGTTATGGACAAAATGGTGTTTTGTCACAGTGACCTTTGAGTCCATGTGGATGTTTGTTTACCATCCAGATGCAGGAGCATGTTGGTCTTGAGCAGGTTTTTGGCGCGTGCCACCTCGCTCTCCGTCACACTGGTGCAAAGAGACATCCTAACAGGGAGCAACAAGATTCATCCCGTTTCATATTTAGACCTGTGAGTAAATAGCAGCTACACAAACTTAAGTGTGCATAAAGGTACCATTACTGTATATCTGTGTGCACACTCACCATTCCATCTGAGTGAAATGCATCATGTCGTCGATGGTGCCGGGCTCACACACCATGTAGAGCCCCCACAGGCCTGTGTCTGTGTAGCAGGTGTTGAAGGACTGGAAGCTGTGGCACAGATTCCCCTGACAGGCCATCTGAGCCAGTTTACTGGACAGATTCTGGGTTCACAAAGGACACAAGCAGACAGGAACGGTTACAAGGTGGGAAGCCCAACATACGGAAATACTTTGAGAAATATTCTTCACTTTGCATGAAACAAAGCAAACCGGTGTGGCCAACACAATCCTACAGAAGGACTCAATGACGTCATCTAGTGAGTGTGACAGACTAAATGTGATGGGGCAGCACTTTGCTGCAACAAATACTTTTGTACTCCCTGATTTGAAAGTCTTCAGGCTCTTTCTTCACAAGATGAGGTCATTTCAAATGATTTACTTGATTTTGTCAAAACGGCTTAAATGAAATGTTAATAAATATCTTCTGATTTCATGTTTATTTTTTGTTCCATCTTTAACCCTTAATGTTTCTGAGTAAATGTAACACGTGAGCCGTCCTCTTTGTTTACGTCTATGCTTCCACTGGTTGTCACAATGCAATGAATTGTGGGTAATTCCCTTGGGCAAAGTCTGCATCTAATGTTGACTTACAGAAAGTGTTCATAAAGGGCTCAAAATGTCTGCCAGAGCTTCAAACACGACAGAACTAAACCCTCACAGACTTTATGGGAGCACACCTCAAAGTCTGGAGATTGGGCCAGAGAGCCACAAAGGATTATGGGTCAAAATTATCTAAATTGTGATCATGTGTTAACCATTTTGCTTTTAGAAATTGCTACATCATCTTATCACCTGAGGAATGAAAGAGTGTAATTAATACAAACTAAAGTAAATTGGAGTTGGGTCGACTTCACTGAGGTTTCATCAGTACTCACCACACCTCCACCAAACGAGCGGTCCCAGTTTCCTATCAGTGTATTAGCCACCATGAGGGGGATGGTGTCGGGGTGCGACCATCCAACCGCCTCCACTGCAATGGCGATATGAGCCAGAGGCATCTTGTCGTCACGCACACGGATCTGAAGAGACAGAACACATTCACTCACAAACTCCTTGCTCCACCGTCAGTAACACTGTTCTATTCTCACATAGTAGTATTAGTCTGAAGACTTCAACCTTACCTCACTTCCTGTGAAGTGGCATGGAGGAAGTGCCGGGGCTTCACCTTGATATCTGCCAGGAAGTTTTCCAAAATGATACTTGGCCAAATCATTGAGCTCATTGTGTGAAACCCCTGATCCAAAACACAAGGTCTCTCAGATCAGAACGACCTCAAGGTGTATTTTACATTGGTATGAACAATCAGCAGAAATATCAATTAACTTTAGTCTAATAAAGAGAATACCCCAAAGACCAAGACTCAATGACTACTTTCTACTTTTTGCACTGTTGACTGTTTGATGTTGTGCAACATGAGCCTAATACTCCCCAGTAGTGTGAAATACATAAAGACGCCAATGACAGACGCTGTTAATAATATCCCAGAAACAATGGGGGTTTGTGGTTTTTAACCAAACACGTGAGGAGAGAAACAGCTCTGACCTCCAGCAGCAGCCAGCACGATTCTGGGGCCTTTGTAGTGAGTAGTGATGTACTCCACCAGGTCACCTCTGTTGATCGTTCTGCAATCAAATACAGCAGGAAAAAGCATGTTATATTGAGAGATCACGTGTTCTGGAGAGCAAGGCGGTTTGGCATTTGAAATGAACGTTTGGCTCTTACTTGATGTTCTCGGTGGGGCCCAGGATGGTCCTGCCCAGAGCTGTGGACTGGTACGCAGTAGCGTGCAGGTAGTCAAACACCACTTCCTGCAGATTGGTCTCTACTTCCTGCATCTCTCTGAGGATCACCCCTCGCTCCCTCTCGATCTCTGCTTCACCCAGTGTGCTGTTCTGGATGATGTCCGCCAGGATCTCCACAGCTTGGGAGAAAAGAAAACGGGAGCTTTTTATTTGGATAAACGGAGCTGTCATTTTTTTCATTACTCCAACAAATCGGTCTGTGTTCGGTGCAGTGGAATTTCGTGTTTTGCTGTATTGGCAAAATGCAATCAATTTGAATTGTTAGACTTTTTAAGAACCTTTAAATACATGGAACTTTTATTTTGTGTTGATTCTGGTGGCCCCAGTGGACAACAACGGTAGTGTTTCCATGAGCACCATTGTGTCGTAAAGATCTGCAGCAGCCAGACTCCCTTTAGAAAACCTCTCATGTTACTGCAGCATGGTCTGACAGGCCGCCTCGCTCAGTCCTGGGTCTGAAGTCATTTCTGGTGACCCTGTATGCCACAAATTGTTTCGTCTGATTTTGCGGGGAATCAGACCTAACAATCACTGTATCGAAACACCTGGTGGTCTCGTATGCTTATGTAGGTCATATAGAGGCATCAGAGATTGTTTCAGAACTAGTTTATAGTTCCTTGAAGTATCTTTAAGTTATAAAAAAATAACCAACTCCATCAATAAATAACTGAATCGACTGATGACATAGTTGAAGTTATTTTATGATGTCTTCAGGACATGACCTATCCTTATGGTCATCACTACACGTCACTGCTCTGTACCTCGTGGAAGATCTTTAGAGAAAGCTTTGGCGTAATACACAGTTTGCTCTCGGGACGTGTAGGCGTTCAGGTGAGCCCCCATGTTCTCAATCTCCAACTCCAGATCCAGCTGGGAGCGCTTCCTGGTGCCCTGTCACACACATGCAGAGGGTGTGGAAAACAAGACGTATCTTTTATCAGGACCATTACAGTTAGGCAATTATTTTTGCGTTATGTCAACCTAAACAATTCCACTGTGTCTTTTTATTAATTTCTTCTTTAGAACTGTTACCATCTCACCTTAAATGCCATATGTTCCAGGAAGTGTGCGGTGCCATTATTTCTCTCATTCTCGTAGCGACTGCCGGCGTCTATCCAGAGGCCCACCTGGTCATGAATATCCACAGATTAATATCTACACACTCCCTGCGGCTGCTGTACCAGAACTTCAGACTGAGATGAGGCCGTCTTCTGTAATGACGCAGCTCAACTCTTTATTAGCTTTTGGGATAAACCCTTAAAATGAGCCGACTTGTGGCCTTGAGATGCTTAGCTTCAATATTGTGAAACTAAACCACTGAGCTCTTTTATATTTCTGGTTGAGTAACAATATTGCCGAAATGTGCAACTCATCATTGGTGACTAATTACAAATTGAAGGGGAATCACCAGCTAAAAGGTGCAAACAATGTTGTCCTTTACATTACAGTATGGAAGCAAGACTAGGCGTAGTCTTTTGATTTGTTCCTCTAAAAACAAATACTTGTGTCTTGAATTTCGTTATTATTGTTTGGGCATGAGTGGGTAAAAAAAAGCATTTAATATGATTTAAGCATTTGTATTTTTCGATGTTATTATAAATACATAAAGGCAGCACATAAACAGCAATCCTCGGTGTGTGTGTTTATCAAGGTAACTTGTGTCTTACCGTGCAGGTGGTAAGCCCAGCGTCCTCAGAAGACACTCGGAGTCCGTTTTCTAAAGTGGTCACTTTGGTTTCAGGAACATTGAGAGCCACATGCTGAGCGGCCTGAGTGGCCAATAGTCGGTGCGGTCCAGCTGTGAGCTGCAGGTGGAGGACACACGGCAATTAACAGTCACGATGATACTGCAAATGTAGGACAGTGACGTCAGCTGTCACAGGCCAAATGCCGCGAACATGAATAACTAATAACTAACATAATAAAAAACTATGTCGTAGTTTTACTGTGCTACACCGGTCGAACTTCGGATATTACTTTTAAGAATTCATCCCGCAATAGCCCAGGATGTAGCAGCTGTTAGCTAACTTGTTAGCAAACACTGAGCCTGACCGGCCATGCCGAGGGGCTTTCCTCCGTTTAACTGTGCAGTGATAACTGTCGAGGAAGTGCTGTATCACAAACAAGCCCGTTAACACATACTTCTTACCCTGCTTAAATAATGTGTCTTCAGTAAATGTCTTTGAAGGAGATATTTCCCAGCAGACGTGAGGCGCTGTAAGGACGCCGCCATATTGTTTATCTGTCACACTGCGCAAGCGCCGTCTTCAATGACGCAATCATACGCAAGATCTGCCGGAGATAGCGATGTGGTTTTACAAAGAAAATAAAAGCCAGAAGGCTATTACAAATACCATAGATACAAGTAGTCCTACAAAAGTTATAATAAACATTTTAATGGCGGAGTAACAACCTGTAATTACGGTGCATGACAAAGATCTAAGAGGGCACATTTACATTCTACCAATGGATAGATGCTCTTTGACTTATATTCTCTATTTTTACTTCTATATTCACAATTAGAGGTCGTCAAAATATGTATTTCCCACTTTTTAAATATATATAAATATACTTGACTTTGTTGGTGTTGTTGTTTGAAGAAAGTGTCCCGGTGGTCAGGTTTATTTTGAAAGGGTCTGACAGTTGGAAGGCGGAAGTGTGGCTGCAGCCTAGCGCGAATTCTCTCCAGAGGGTCTCAAGATTGTCAACCTCATCATAGCTGTTCACAGTGAGTGGAAGAGCCAAGCAAGACTAAAGTACAATTCCATGCAACGCACAGAGTCAGCTAACGTTACCACCTAACGTGTCACATGTGTGACTGCATTTCTGTTGTAACCGAGACTAGTTTGATTCTTTGCCGGGTTTAATATTAAGTTCCGTAGCATCGCTAGCTTCTAACTAATGGTTGTGTTAGCTATTGTTGCTAATTCGTAGCCTAAACTTCAGCTGATGCATTAAACCAGCAGTCAAAGCAATTATCTGTGGTGTGGCTTCCAGAAAAGAAATGTCTGGTGGCGGAGATCTAATGGAAGGTGATCTGGAAGATGGGGAGATTTCCGAGTCCAGCTCGGAAACTGAGATGGGAACCGCCGCCGCAGCGCAAGCTCGACCCCAGGTTCCTCCAGCTTTCAGCGGCCAGTCCTTCCACGACAGAGCCGCTGCCCAGCATTCTGCCGCTGCCTACCGCAGCACTGGTAGGACGGTGGAGTCCAGCGACAGTGACCCAGACTCGTCGGACGAGGAGGCGACTCTTTGGCGCCGGAAGCGGCAGAAAGTAGCCAACGTCCCCCAGCGGCCTGCCTGCACCACCCGGTCGGAGCCGACCCGCATGCCCGTCCCCGGCGCGCCTGGAGGCCGCAAGGTGAACAACATTTGGGGCTCTGTGGTCCAGGAGCAGTGCCAGGATGCCGTTGCTGCAGAGCTGGGCATATTTGACATGGAAGGTGAAGTGAACATGTCCAGCAGAAACGTGGAGACGTATAACTTTGTTCTGGCCCGTAAGATAATGGAGAAGGAGAGGGAGCAGGAGAGACAGGCGAATAATGATGGAGAAGTGAGCATGCTGGACGCTCAGCTGGAGGAGTACATGAAGGACCAGGACTCGGGGGAGAGGGCAGGAGCTGATGCCAAGAGGAAGAGGCCAGCTAAAGAGAGACTGGGCCCCCGGGCGGAGATGGACATCAAGGGCCGGTATGAGATCACAGAGGACGACCCCGAAGATAAGGTGACGGACGAGATAGCACACAGGCTGCAAGAGCCAAAGAAAGACCTGGTAGAGCGCATTGTCAAAATCATCGGAAAGAAAAAAGCCATAGAGCTGCTCGGAGAGACGGCCACACTGGAGGAAAGCGGCGGCGTATACACCATGGATGGCAGCAGGCGAAGGACGCCTGGTGGGGTGTATCTCAACCTGCTGAAGAACACGCCCAGCATCAGCAAGTCCCAGGTCCGGAAAATATTTTCTGAGGAACACCATAAAGAGTACAAGAGCAAGAAGGCCGCCCAGAAGAGGAGGCGGCACATGGTGGCCAAGAAGATGAAGCAGGCCATCGGCACACTGAACCTGCAGGAGCACGACGATGTCTCCAGGGAGACTTTCGCCAGTGACACTAATGAGGCCTTGGAGTCATTAGAGGACGCTGCTGAAGAGGAAGACGAAGAGGAAGAGGAGGGTCAGGAGGAAGCTGCTGTGGGCACTGAGGAGACGGCAGCGGTGGTCTACAACTCTGCAGACCTGGAGGTTTTTTGAGGGATGCCTGCTGTCTGAAGTCTGGGCGGTTTGAACAAGGACATTTAGGATTAAAAGTACAACACCACACTGCATAAGTACATTCTCTACCGAGTACAGAATCTCACCGGAGTGACCTTTTTTGTTTTCTTTTCCCATAGCAATAAAAGGACAGCTTATGTTAAAAGTAATATTGGTTTTGTTCGGTACAGCATGGAGATTTCAGCACATGTAAACAGTGATTTGAGATACAAATGTTGTTTGCCATTCAATCAAGTTCTTACTAATCAAAAACGTACCTATGTTGTTGAAGCATATTGGAGTTACAGTGACGCACTCTTGTTAGTTTTCAAATATAGTTGTTTTTTTTTACAAGGTTTCATTAGGATAGAATGAGATCTTGATTTATTAAAATAATTTGTGTGCAACATAAATAAAGGTGACTCAAGTACAATGAACTCAAAGTCCAATGATTGCTCACTGGGGTTTTTTCAATGTACTCACTGTAGAATCATTCCAGAAGCATTGTGATGCAGAATCAGTCCCTGAAAGCGTGAAGTGTCTTTCAGCAGTTCAGGGTGGTTGGGCTGAGGATCACAGAGAACCACGTTGGTTTCTCAGACGTTTGTCCACTAGATGGCAGACGCACACTATCACGAGGACCTGGTGTTTAGATAAAGTATTGATCCCATACAAGTAAACCAAAGGATACAATACAAGAAGTAGTTTAATCTGTTAGTAAATACACTGTATACCAGAAGAAGCATGTGATGGAAGGTGCTATACACAATATACAAACGGTATATACAAATATGTACTGTGATATCAAAATCAATTCAGAAATTAAGCCACATAAAGAAAGATAAGTAAACTTACAGAAATATCACTTAAAGTTCCATTGGGTACAATTTAGGGGGATCTATTATCAGAAATGTAATACTTCATTCATAACTATGTTTTCATTTTGAGTATATTCACCTTAAACTAAGAATCGTGTTATAATTAGTTTAGAATGAGCCCCTCATATCTAGGAGCGGGTCTTCACAGAGTCCACCGTGTTGCACCGCTTTGTTTCTACGGTAGCCCAGAGCGGACAAACCAAACACTGTTTACTGGGTTTAAAGTGCAGTTGAAGATATTTCATAAATTCTTTTAATGCTGTTACTGTGAGCACCATGAATACAATTCAAACCAATTACTGTGTTGGGACGGAGGCAAAACTGGGCCAAGGAAACCAAAACCGGCTAAAGAGACTTTTGAAGGCCAACAGGTGGTGATGAGGTTTGTCATGTATCCATATATACTGTAGGTATGTCCCCGTCCACTACTCAAACACTTGCATTGATCAAATTTACCAATTGCTCTTAGAGTATTTTGTGCAATTCCAGTCACTTATCAGATGCGTTAAACATCCACCAGTGGTTCTGGTTTAACAAACAGGCTTTTCTAGGGGGAGACAGAAGATGGCAGATTTGCACAGTGTTGCTTCTTGTCTCCATCTCTTTGAATGTATTTATTCTTGCATTTACCAGACTTGACAAATGGGTGGCAGCAAATGTCTGATTATGGTGGTGTCAACAGTGTGCGTACATGGCTGTGGTGTGCTTTGATAAAACAAGGAGTCAAATATGGACGAATGTTTTTGTCCTTGATGGTATTCTGAAACGTGTCCATGTTCAGTGTTCCATTTAGAGAGGTCTGAAAACAACAAAAACACAAAAATGGCCATCTTTATATCAGGAATAATTATTCATAACAGTTTTGTTTACAGGCCATTATTTTCGAATAATTACATGACACTTTCCTGACATGAACTATGTCATTTAGCACTAATTATAAGGATGATTAAAACCAAGTTAGTTTAGTGTGTTAAGTTCATGAGCAATTGTGGAATTTCACTGTGCATGGATAAAAAGACTACATTAAGTTATGTTAGCTTAGCAACACGGTTCTTGAAAAAAGATGAAAATATACGAGAATGGCAGCATTTCTAGTGCCTCAACGTCTCAGCATGGCGACGGCTGAGCTGGTGGCTCGCAGCTAACAGTGCAAACAGTGCAAACAGCGCTAACAGTGCAAACAGCGCTAACAGTGCTTGCAGAGCTAACAATGTTTATACGACAGAACTGGAGGGTGGGCGCTATGCTTCCGCCGACGCCGTTATCAGCTGTAACCGCCGGCACCAGTGGGGCACACTCACGTGCACTAAAAGCACATATCAACAAAGAACTACGTCCGGCTATGTCAACAAAGCCAGGAGAAGCTCGGATAACAACACACACAGAGGAAGAGTGACTTCATTCTCTGCTCGGCTAGACATTACTCCACTATATCTTTACATAGATGATAGTTGCGGCTAAATTAAAGCACCGTTAAAACTGCATCAATACATTTTTTTGGGCACAGTGAAACATGTAAACACAACATGTGACATAACACCCTATACAGTTGTTGCGGCTGACGTGTTAGCAAACAGTTGCGTATTCGGAGTCGTGTTTCTGGTGACCTGATGAAATATTGTCCAACATTCACTCTCTTGTTTGGTCTCAACCAACTCCTGAGAAAATGAACTGGGACGTAGGCTTCTAAACATTAGACTTTCTTCGCCAGCTAGTTGCTAACATCGTCTTTCTTTTCTTTGGTGCTGGCCAGACAGCATACAATGGGCTTGTCAGAACTTGCTTTTTGCTGAAAACAGGGTTAATGAAAGCCGAGTAAAATCCAAGAAAACAAGCTTTCTGACGTTTTGTCACTACTGGGTATCACTACTGAGTTATGTGATCCTTTGTAAAAAAAATATGGATAAGTGCAGTTTTCATGTTCCATGCACACCAGGAACAGTAAACTAGCATACGGTTTAACACCCAATATTTGCTTTACAAATTGAGTTTTTACTTGAGCTAAACAGACCTCAGTAAACAACCCCCCCCTCCCCCACCCCACCCCACCCCACTCCACTAAAGCAGCTGCATCTAAATCAAAGTAAAAGTACACAGTCTCCCCACACAGCTCCGGGGTAGAATGAAAGCCTTTAATGGTGGTGGATTTGTCAGCCGGAGTGCCTTGGAAATCATTATCTCTGCTCATGGCTGCCACATGAAAGGCAAACACGTTTAATAATCCCACCTCTTATGGCTGTTTGTTTTGTTTATGTCTTCTCTGATAAGTCACCAGTGTGTACATCATGATTCCATGCTGATAAAGGTTTGCGATCAGTTTCCTGCAATCGAGTTTTACGGTCACTTCAGCTGCTCACGTGCAGCGTTTATTGCATTTGTAACCGTTAACGGAGAAGCAAGCTCACTGAAACAGACGCGTAACGTTTGCTTTAATGGTAAAGAAAATGTGTGAGTTGCAGGAGGTGACTGATGCTCTGTCTTGTCTTATTCATGTGGAATTGTTGCACGCAGTCTCTGGTCTCAGGACCTCTGTATCTGTCACCTGGCAACAAACTTGTTGCCTGGATACAACACGCTGTTTCTTATTTCCATTGGATCAAACAGGACCAGGGTTGAAAGACTTGTTTCTTTGGACAGGGGAGGGAGGTGCTGCATGATGTCAGCATTCAGAGAGATTGTCAACAAACAGAATGGTAATGTGTTGTTGTTACGATAAGCATTATTTTGACAGACACTCGGCTCTATGTCACAAATCAGGAAATCAGAGGACGCTGTTCAAAGACTTCCCTCCCTCTAACGATCACACAAGCAGAAGTAAATCGAAATCTAAATTTATCGGTGCACTCCTGCTTGACCCATCAGAGCTAATCTCAGAGACGTTGACAGGGAGGCAAAAACGCCACCACCACCGCAATTAGACAACAGATCCATGACGAAAGAGGATGTACTTTTCAATGTTTCTCTCACGGTAACATGTCTCATCTGAGCTACTGCAAGTGGCCCAGAAGAACAGCAGTAAAGGTGAGTTAGATAACATCATCAGAGGACTACTGAGAACAGGCAGTGACTCATCACTTTCACCTGAACAAAGGTGACCCAGTTGGGAGGAGGAAAGAGACGACGGATCACGTTCATAAAATATGTCAGCTCTGGGGATGATGTCACTTTAGTCCTCAGACTCCTATTGTTATTGAGCAACATTTTGCACATGGCTTATCGGGGCTCCCATTCTTTTTCTGGAGATCATTATTCCAGGACATGTTCAGTGATGATCTAGCTGGTATGACAGACAGGGATAGCGCCATATACTCATGTTTCTTACTGTGGAAGTCTGATTTAAAAGACATGCAGTCTATGGCTATAACTTATGAAATCCTCTCTTCATGCTGAGAAGTTATGACTAATTGATCATGGAATAATGCAAACACACCTGCAGATGTAAGCAAGCAAGCAAACACATCAACTTCAGCAACTGAACCAAACATGCTAACCAATTTAACACAATTCAACGATTAAAACGAGTTGAGAAGAAAGCAACGTTGTGTAATGTCACCCTAAATGCATGTGCTACCATGTGACGGGTCTTGGGGGTGTAGGTGTTTTAGTATTTAAGACATTCTGGCCTTAGCTCTGACCTTTGTAGGGGGGTCGGTGGGGATCCTCACGTGGGAATAAAAAAAAAAAAAACTATTTTTTCTGGCAGGAAACAAGTGCAAGTGAAGGGACCTAAATAGTGAGGGCTAATGAGGGAATGGGCTGAAGAATTGGCTTTGATAAAGTGAAGCAGGCCAGAGTTATAGAGCTTTCCGTACGAAAGGTCGTCATTTGGGAATCAGCTGCTCCAGCTGTTACATTGTACTTTTATATACTATATAACTATATATTTAACTTCTTCTATCACTATACATGTACAAGCTATCACATACAGCAGTTTGACATCATTTTTGAGAGCTAGAATCCTCTCTAAGGCCTCTCTGTGCCGGCGACGTACGGCTCCATGCGCTTCTGCCTGTGTGTGTTGGACCATATCTCAGCCTGTGATTGGTCAATCCCATACTATGACACCTCTATAGACGCGTTAAAGTCTAGCCAATGCAGTGGAGGCAACGTGGGTTTTATTGACAGAATCGTTTGCCTAAAAAAACAGATATGCGCCGCGCGTCGCCCTGTGTAAAACCTCATTCGCCAAATGTGAAACGTGGTCCCCCAGCCTTGTTTCACCCCCCTTTCTCCAGGAAACAGTTGAAAAAGACAGGAAATAGATAGCAGCAGTGTATTTTAGCTGGGAAAACGGAATATTGGACGCTTTTCTTCATGATTCATCTCAAAGTGAGGGGCATTTATGAATTGTTCTGCGGGGTGTGTGGCTTGGTTTTGTGTGCTTGTTGGCTTCTATCTTTTTAATGGTTTCACGGATAGAAATTATGAAGATATCGGCGGAATCCATGTCGAATGCTAATGCTGTTTGATAGCATCTTTGTCCGTGTTAGCTTCTAGCTTAGTGGTCAGAGCATTTTTCGGAGTGCATGGCTCGCCGAGTCATGGCGAAAAAAACATGATATTGTGGTAGCTCTTCTTGTAGGTTGTATTAGTTTGTGTTTAATTATGTTTTCAGTGTGTAAAATGTTATACATGATTCAGTTCATCAGAATTTCTTCGTTAAGCCGATATGCAACATGTTTGTAGGATTATTATATTTGTTTCTGAAAATTGCTTTCTACGGTACCGCTCGGTACCACTCGAACCCCAAATGGGACTCGCTCGGGCTCAGATGGTTTAAATCAAGATTGAAGACTTTTCTGTTTGCTGCTGCCTTTAATTGAACCATATTCAAGGATATTAATCAATTTCCTGCATTTCTGCATTTTACTACTGTATTTTATTTCTTACACTGCTTTTTAGTGTTTTAATGACTGTTTTTAATGTTTCAATGAATGTTCTTAATTGTTTTTAAATCTCCTTTTCTTTTGCCTTATGTTTTGATGCTTTTAATGGTTTTATGTGAAGCACTTTGAATTACCTTGTTGTTGAAATGTGCTATACAAATAAACTTGCCTTGCCTTTTGACGTGAAGTAGCAGCAACTCCAAGCTCCCTCCTTGATGTCAGAGCTCCTCACCCTATCTCCAAGTCTGAGCCTAAACTCAAGACTGGATGGACCAACTTCCACGACCCCTCCAACAGCCCTGCAAGAGTAAAGAACTGGTCCACGGCCAGGTCAGAATCCGCATTGCTCCTCCTGCATCTGAGGAACGACAATCGGTCGGTGCCTCCTTTCCAGCACCTTAGAACCAACTTTCCTGGGAGGCTGAGCAGTGTGATACCCTGCTAATGGGGCATTTGGTCCCCCCTTTTAAAAATGGGAACCACCACCCCGGTCTGCCAGTCAGAGAGGCATTAGTTTAACTCTACAGAGTAATTTCTAAAGTTGTAGTTTGATGTTGGATTGGATTATGCTTTGGTTAAACTCACGCTTGGCACCGTAGCACGAGCCTCCGCAGATGGTGCGCAAGCTCAGAGCATGAACGGAGGCGTTTATACTCTGTGTGCTGTGAGCTGCATTATTCTCCAAAACGAACATATACTAAATGAAATGTGAAGAATCAAGAAGACGAGTGTAACCCAGAGATAGCCCATAGACTGTAGGTGTAACTGCCAAAAAGCCATAAACCTCCACAATGTTGTAATTATCTGTAAACTCATATCTCAAATTCATGGACTACTTTTTGCCTTTGTACAAGCCCAGTAAAGAAACAAGTCAAGTATTAAATGCATTATAAAGAAACTAAGGTTAAATATTCTGTAAACAATTTGATTTGGCTGCAAAATATTTACTCAAATGTAGATCTTTAAGACTTCCTTTTTCTAAAGCATTTAAAAGTGAACTGGCCTTCTTTGTATAATCCGTAGACATGTTAATAGTGCTTTTATCACATGATCGCGCACACCATTTTTCAAAATTTCAGAGGTACACGATCAAGCGTCAAGACCAAGCGCTGACATTTTCTGGCGCGTGCCTCGCGCCGGCTTCACTCCAGCGAGTATAAACTAAGCTTTATACTGAAAGATGAGTCTAATACTACGATTACATGGACAAGAATGAAAACTTTCTAAACAGTTGCAGTTGCATCTGCTGCACATCAGCCATTCTGTATCTGGTAGTTTGCTTTTTGTATGCTCTTATAATGTGTGTGTTGAGGTGGTGGGTAATGGGTGAATGGGTATGAATGTGCGAGTGAGCTTCTGACAGTGATCTAAAGACCACTCACCGTGATCAGTGCTACAAAACACTTAGGATCACTTCTCTGTGAAAGACTCGCCACGCCGATGCGCCAGGTCAGGTCAGACATGTCAATGATTGAGACAGCCTCGACAAGTACACAGAGTGACAGATTTCCCCGAGAACACCATTAACTGTCCATTTCAGAGCTGAATGAGGGATAATTTGCATACAAATAGTGTGCCTATATCAATCACTGTCCACTTTTTTCTACTTGAAGGACACAGGAGAGTCTCATGACAGTCAAAAGGAAATGGCAGATTGATAAATGTTTGTCTGAGGCAGAAATTATGGGAGGGAAGAGAGAGGTAGAAAGGGATTTTATTTTGTGCGTGTACAATTTTCTAAATGAATAACATAACAATAATGTTCAGATTGAGAAGTTTGGACTTATTTTATTGTAAGTGAAATGACATTTTTGTTACAATAAAGAGTGTAAAGTACTAGACAAAGGTAGCGTTGGGTATCGATACTGGTTCCAATGTGAACAGTACCCAACCCTACTGATGACCGATCGGCAGTTGACAGATGACAAATGAGGGGTGACAGATAGACAGCTACAGTAGCTACATTTGCTATTAGGGCTGTCTCAAGTACAAATATTCGGAGCTTTGAGGAAGGGAAAGGGGCGAGGAGGGTGCGAGTCAACCTGCAACAAGTGCAGGACAACCTCCCGGTTAGTATACAGCATGGACTGGTGCAGTGGTGGGCCGTCAGGGCCTTCAAGGCCTTCTCTGCTGGCCTAGACAGAATCACAAAGTTATAGCTATTTTATAATTTAATAATTTTTCATAGGATTTTTTGTGATAGGAACTATTGTTCCGTCCAATGTTGCGTTGGGGACACATTTAGTCAGTGCCAGTTTTGCCAACTTGGCGACTTTCTCGCTAAATCTGGCGACTTTCCGAACCCTCTTGATGACTTTTTTTGTCAAAAGCTACTAGCGACAAATCTAGCGACTTGTTCTGGTGTTGTTGGAGACTTTTCTGGTGTTTTGACTCTGAGGTGAAAGCACTACCGTCGTGAACGAGCAGCGGGTGCTGCCGTGAGCCGCCCCAAAGCACTTTGCACTCACAGGCGGGTACTCTCCCAGCAGCCTCGCGCTGCAGTCAGAGAAGAGAGGAGACACACTCTTGGCGTATTCATATATCTGCACTCTGCAGTCAGTGCATTTATAGGTATTGAGCTTCATTTTTACACAAAACAAATAATAACCGTAGCTGTGTTTCAGCTGCAGGACAGCAGTGAAGGCCCAGGTATACAATGCACGGCCCGCCACTGGACTGGTGTGCACAGTGGACACACGCCTCTGCCTGTGCTGAGTCTCCTCTACTCATCCCTTTGTGTGTGCATAAGAATAAGAATGGAAGCAAATCAATCCAAAAAAACGTTTAGGATGTTCCGAATATATGACCAGCAGTAAGTACATCTGATATTAAACTGCTGAATAAAAACACCTGTCAGATTATGTGAAAACAGTTAATCTATAAAATGGTGTTTCTATTTTTCATTTTGATATGTGATAAAAGCACCATCACATTCTAACAGTATCCAGTATGTTTAAGTGTCCAGTCTATTGACATCTCTCTTTACAGGTCACTCTCTGGTAAATGTTTTGGCTTGGACCAAGTGGCGGTGTCCTCGAACTGGATGGCGAGCTCATTAATCTGCCGGGTGACATCGCCAACCCTGTCGTTCCTCTCTGGCCTCACATAATGGGCTTCTATTATGTGGACCGATGTGTCATCGCCCAGACTCTCAGACCACTTGGATTGCTTTGGTCCCATCACGGCCCTGTAATGCTTTAGGCACTGCACCAGTGCATCAGTGAGAATATAGGTCGCTGATAATTCATACTGTGAGACGGCATTGGAAAAGAAAAGTTCTGGGTTTCTCCTCTGGAGTTGACTTTGACCTGTACAATGGTGCCTGTCTTTTTAAAATGTTCTAATGTAAATTAGAACCACAGTTTGAAATTAAACCCACATCCAATGAGAATATTTATATTCTTTCTATGCGTTCTTTAGCCTAGCATGGCTCCAGACATCTGTATCGCTGCCCACATCTCAAGATTCTTTCAGTGATTTAAGTAGGTCAGTAGTTGTGCTCATTAACAGTTGTTTCCCTGGTTGGAAAAACAACTGAGCCAATCAGAGCTCAGTAGGAATAGATAGAAAATGGAAAAACAAGTGGATGAGGCCAACGCAGTACAGATCTTTGTAAGTCCACTTACAGAAATCTTAAACAATTGTTACAACAGAAAATTATGGGATATACATCACCCACTACTAATTGGTTTGGAACGATATAATAATAAAATAATAACAAAGTGAAAGGGGATTTACATTCTACCAGTGGTGGGCCGTCAGGGCCTGCAAGGCCTTCTCTGCTGGCCTAGACAGAATCACAAAGTTTATCATTTAATCATTTTTCATAAATACACTACATGTATTATCATTTTTTTCCCCATTATCTTATTTTCTCATTGCACAGCTACTGTCTTTCTCAGTTGCTCTGCTTCCAGTGCAGCTTGTTTTAAGTAGAGCTTTTATCCAATCAGATTTCACCTCTGTGTCTCTAGGTAAGAAGAGAGGCCCGAGGCCTGCAGACTCACAAGTGAATCCATGTGCAGTTTAAGTGAATGGGGACGATATTGTTGATTGTCATAGTGTTCAACCAATCAGATCTTTAGTTTGACATGTTGGGCGTATTCTTTGACGTGTCAGAGCCTGCTAGCTGGCCTAGCCATACGTGATTGGTCAGTGGGCTAGCCTGACATGTTGGGCGGTGACAATCCCAATATCTGCTGCCTCTGTCGAGCGGACATTTTCAGCCTCAAACGCATTAAAACGTATTCAAGAAACACAACTGGGGAGGCTCGACTGTCTTCACTGGCGTCCATGAATCCAGAAGGACTTATTACTGGAACTAAAACGCACGGATGTACTGAACAACCGTGAGATTAAACTCTTTATTAACAAAGAAAGGAGGATGGACTTTGTCTTTAAATAGCGAACAGCAGCTTTGGTAAGTGAACTGCTTTTGCTTTTACATCTGCAGTAGCTTTAATATGCTTGTTTATATATTATTATTTGTACAACTTGTTTTTATGAAGATGGATTTTTGTTTGGTTTAATATGTGATAGGAACTATTGTTACGTCCAATGTTGCTCTGGGGACACATTTAATCGGTGCCAGTGTTGCCAACTTGGCGACTTTCTCGCTAAATTTGGCGACTTTCCAAACCCTCATGGCGACTTTTTTTGTCAAAAGCTACTAGCGACAAATCTAGCGACTTTTTCTGGTGTTGTTGGAGACTTGTTCTGGTGTTTTGACTCGATGACGTTAAAGCACGTACGTTCTGCACTGTCGTGAACGAGCAGCAGGAGCTGCCGTGATCCCCCCCAAAGCACTCACAGGCGGGTAGTCTCCCAGCAGCATCGTGCTGCAGTCAGAGAAGAGAGGAGACACACTCTCGGCGTATTCATGTATCTGCACTCTGCAGTTAGTGTATTTGTAGTTGTTGAGCTTCATTTTTACACGAAACAAATAATAACCGTAGCTGTGGCGTCATAATGAGGACAGCAGTGAAGGCCCAGGTATAAAATGCACGGCCCACCACTGCATTCTACCTTTCATGCAGCCTAAAGACAGCAGCGATAGCATAGCTTAGCACAAAGAGTAGAATCAGGGAAAAAAGGTTAGCTTCGTTGCGTCAACAATAAAACAATAACCCTACAACTCCATACACCGTAACCCAAATCAACCAGCTGTCCTATTTTCAAGGCATTTCTGTCAGAATCCAGACATTTAAATTCCTTAAAGTTAATAGTTAATTCGAGATGCGTCAGAAAGCTGGTAAATGGTCTTTGAGTTCATATTTAGTTCAAACTTTCATCTTGAGTTTTTATTTAATACCTATGAATGCAGCTCTGGGAAAGGCATGCTATTTCCTCTTGTATCACGATGAAGACAGTCTGTTAACTATATTGTACATTTTACATGTTTTATTTTGTTTACAAATGAGTTGATGATTTAAAAGTGGTAATACTAAATATGACAAAATAATTACCAATCAAGGGTCCACTTACTGGCTTTTTCAGTGCTTTTAACCGTATCATGTGGTCTTCAGGGGATGTTATGTTATGTGGTTGACCACTTGGTATCAGGTTACACTTTAGCCAGCATGCTAATGAAGACTATTAGATGTGGTTGAAAGCCCAGAAAAAAAGCAAGTGAAAAGTGTCAACTCGGATGTGCATCATCTCTATAGGTATCAGATCGTATAGACAGTCCGTCTAGTGGTCTTCCTCCAAAGTAACCGCTCCCCATTCATTCCAGTGAGGGAGATGAGCTCGCACAGTATGTTCAACCCGATTAAGGAATCATTTTTCATTTGAATTGCTCCTAATCTGTGCGACTCCTGTTTAACGTTAATTGGCTCATTAAATCACTGCCAGCAGGCTGACACCAGTGTGAGATTAATACGCTCCATATCTGTAATGTGGGGAAATCCTCAGCTTCAGTGCAGCTGCACTTTAGCTGCCGCGAAGGGTTGTCACATGGACAAGGAATGCAGGTAAGAAAGCCTCTAGAGCAGGGGTGTCAAACTCATTGTCACCCCGGGCCACATCAGCATCACGGTCGCCCTCAAAGGGCCGGATGTAACTGTAAGACTGTATAAATGTAACCACTCCTAACATATTGTTAAACAACTCTCTCTGCATTTAATTATTGTTTATTCAAGTGTAAACATATTGTAAATGCATTTATTTAAATGTAAAATGATATGCACATTTCTCTGTTATTATAACATAAATCAAAGATCAAACTTTTAAAGAAAATATAAAAAACAAAAATCATCAAACACGAGTTAGTTATTTTAGTTATTAACTCTGTTCAAAGCATGTTTGTCACAGTTGAGAGGGACATAACTATGGTACAACAAATGATTGTGAGCTGCTAAGAACATGTGTGACAGATGTGACATCTAACTAAAAACCGTTTGAGGACCGCGTTCCTACTCAGCCACCGTACTTGTGCATGGTACGGCACATCTCCATGCTCCGAGCCCAACTCCTTCAGAAACAGTTGGAACTGGCGGTGATTCAGGCCACGCGCCCGAATGAAGTTCACTGTTTTCATGACCGTGGTCATTATATTATGTTCCAGAACCTTTCCACACAGAGCTTCTTGGTGGATAATGCAATGATAAGTTATCAGAGGTGTGTGGCAGTTACTTTTTTGCATTTTCTTTAGCCCCACCAACTCCTCCAGGGTATTCAGTTTTACTCACGGACCTCTCCACTGCATCACTAATGTCCCTCCCCGTCGTCGTTCCATGGAGGGCAGCTACATCCAAGAGCTCCTCACTGACAGTCAAGTCTGCCTTCAGCCGCTTACAAACATGGACAGTTGCGCTGTGTCCGTGTTGTCTGTGCTTTCATCAACCAAACAGCCACGTAGCTGCTCGACTCCTCGGCTAGCTGTGTTGTCAGATTGCCTGCTAGTTCCTTAACTCGGTCTGCGATGGTGTTCCTTGACAAAGTGACATTTGTAAAAGCCTGTACCTGGTCGGGGCTCACCTGCTCACAGACCCTGATCAAACACTCCTTCACCCTCTGAAAAGGACTTGGAAGCTCGGGCGGTTTCTTCAGCCACAATAAAGCTTTCACAGCGGCATCATTTGTGTCTGTAGCTTCTGTGAATATGTTCTGCTGTGATTGGAGTCTGCCTTTACATTTTTGGACAAGTTGATGTTTTTCTTGGAGGCTAAATGTAGCATACTTGGCTCCGTGTTTGGTATCAAAATGCCGACGTAAATTGTATTCTTTCATCACCGACACTGCTTCATAGCATAGCATAGCATAGCATACAGACCGGTTTCTCTCCTTGAAGAACAAACATATATTCGCTTTCCCATCTTTCATTAAATGTCCTTCCCTCTGTATCAATGTTCCTCTTCTTAGACATGTTGGGATTATTTTTCAAACATTTTCAACTCAATAATTCGTTGGAAACCCGATTTAGTTAACGCTAACGCTACGAGCGGCCGCAGTCCGTCATTTCGCGGGTCAAAAACTCAACATGCATTGTGGGAGATGTAGTTTATGGTCACTGTAGCGTACACGATGAAGCAGCATAGATTTTAATTTTAAGACAATCATATGCCTTTTATATGGAAGCCCATTTCAGCAGCAAAAAAAACAAATGAAAAATTAGACTTGATAATAAAAATATATATCATAATTATGACTTTTAATTTTTTTTTAATACATTTTTTTTTATTAATTTTTTTTTTTTGCTGGTGGAAATATGCCTTCGCGGGCCACATAAAATGACGTGGCGGGCCGGATTCGGCCCGCGGGCCTTGAGTTTGACACATGTGCTCTAGAGAGAAACTAACTTTTAAGTGCACTCGTCTTTAGTTAATCTGAGGTAAAAGCGTTGAAAGTTTGAGGTCAGAGAAGTATTATTCTTTTCAATGAATGAATGACTGGTCTGTACTAAAAAATAGGCAGCAGAGCAAGCACATCAGGCTACAAGGAAGCCAGATTAGCTGTTAGATTAGACCCGGTGGTCTCCACTACAGTGTTTCCTCCCCCGGAAAATGACTAAAAGCCCATAACAGTGAGTAGGAACACTGTATTACTGTACAACACAAGCTAGCGGTTGAGCGAGAGCACTGCTTCACTATCTTAGCTCAACTGTCACTCGTTCCATACAGACGATTACACTTTAGTATTATGATCCTCGTTTCCCAAAAATCTGTTTTTTCATTTACAAAGAAGGGGCTAGTTTTGTTGAGTAATTTAAATTTGACGAGAGCAGCAGTTTTCTCAATAATCAATTTCTCAATAAAATATTAAAACAATATTGTTTTAAAAAGGCACTCCACTTGTATAATGCATAGACTGTATCTAAAAAGTGGACGTAGTCACTATTGGGTTTGTGGAATGGATCATCAGAAACAGACGTCGCTTCACGTGACGCAACTGAGGAAAGGACGTCTCGTATCTCTTAAAACATATTTCCTCGTTTCCTCTCTCCTCGCATGGTTTCCTTGCGTCTCTCCATGCATCCCTGGTGGAAGGGACTAAGACGCAAGGAAAGGACGCAAGTGAGGGAAACGGGGATGCAATTAAGAGACTTGGGATGTACCCAGAGACACAGGAGGCAAAGCCTAATCGTGACATGCGAGGTAGACATGGACCCAACGTTTTGCCTTGCAATGCAGTTCTGTTGAAGCGGTCTGTAGTGCATTCACATTTTAACCAACAGGTGTCTGTGGTCTGTGGTGTATCTATGCTTCCAACAGTTACTCACTGTAACTGTAGTTTGAAAACATGTTAAAAATACATATAAAAAGACATTCCTAATGCTTAGGCCCGGCGGAGGGTGGAAACGCTGTAACACACTTTTGTACATATAAGGAGACTCCAGCAACCCAATATTACACTTACATAACGTTAGGGGACTTTTAAGAGTCAAAGCAGCAGATGCAGAAATAAAACCTTTAGTGCCTAGTAGGGGCCAAGCTCTGCCTGGTACCTGCATCTTAACTAATGCAGATATCCCTTTAAAATAGTCTTATGAGCCACATAGGACATTAGAACTTGTTAGAACTACAGGATGGTCATTCCCTGTAAAGGCTCATCAGGGATGAACAGCTGGTAACCTGACAGCCAACACACTGCTTGAGTGTCAGTGGCCAAAGAGGAACGCACTGTGTTTGGTCTGACATTAAATGTTGCTGTGCAATCACATTGATGGAACCATCACATAATTACTGTTGTGCTCATAACCAATCCGGTAACTGAGATTACATTTGCATATTTCCATAATGGATGCTGCTTTCCGACCATTCACCATCCGATGCACAGCAAGGATCATGTTGAATAAGATGCATCTGCATTTCTAGTTTAGCATGAAGTGGAATCATGTTTTTGGCTCATGCCAAATAATGCAAATAATCTCTAACCAAAGTCAACGATGTGCCTCTTTATGGTCACATGGGTGCCTTTAAAATCTTCCTGTGGCTCAGTAGTTTGCATTGCACGCTCCACATATTTTCAGCGTTCCACACAAAGAGCACTGAGTGTTTTACATCAACATATTCATAATGCATAAATTATCATCAAAACGCACAACTGGAGGCGAGCAGGGAAAAAGTTTGGAAGCAAGAAAGTGCAGCTGTCTGTTCTGTGCTTCAAACGAGCCTGACAGCTACCATTTCCATCGGAAAACATAGCACGGTTTAAAACTGTGATCTTCCTCTCAAGAAACACTCATGACAAAGTGATTACTGGGATAAATATAAACCTGAGAATAATATATTCTGACTGTAACTAATTAAATAATGATGCTGTTGCTGACATTGTGTTTCCCTGATACCAAACGAGCATAGTTTGTAATAGGGATGTTCATTATTAACCGTACAACTGTGCTATCAGTTTAACATTTTAAATAAAAAAATAATAATACAGCTGAGCAAAACTCAGAGGAGCGGCCTGAAAATAGCTGGTCCACCCTAAAAGGCCAGCCCGCCTTAAGTGCGCCTGAGCTTATTCCTAACTTCGGGGCTAACCCCTTCACTTTAATCAGCAGGTGGCTGGCATGCAAGACACAGGAACTTAGCTTGGGTCTGCCGAGGAGTTGAAGCATTCTTTTTACCAACAAATGATGTTACTGATAACTTCATACTCATCGTCACACTCTCTCTCTCTCTCTCTCCATCTCTTCATCTCTTTCTCTCTGCCGACACACAACTGACAACCTTACAGCTGAACTAACTGATGCGTTGACATTAAAGCTGCACGTGTCCATGAGGCAACATGGAGGCTGCTAACTCTTCTGTCGGTTGATGCATCGGGTTGTTGCGACAGCTGCAATTTATTGTGAGCGTTTCTTTTGGTGATCTGGGATGAAATGCTTTATCGTTCCATAGGGATGATAATGTTGGGCGGTCCAGAGGAAAATATCTCCAAAACATTTTGATGGATCGGCACAAAATTTCGCAGAGTCGTACAATTTGGTTTTCTTAACAATTCTCACAGAGCTGCTAACATCGATATAGATTCTTAGTTTGGATTAGGATTTAGGATCCAATCCAAATGTGAAGCCCTCAGATGACGACAAGTCACACTTGTCATTGCTTTGCTACCCTCAAAACATTGCCAGAAAGACTAATCAAACCCCCCCCCAATCATCACTGATCTACAATTAAGACAACATGGTGTTTTAGCTGAAAGATATTGGATAGATGCCGTCACATTTCCGGCTAATGAAGTACTGTTCAGGGGTGGATAGAATGTGGAATCCTTTACAAAGTGCGATGAATTCAAAAAGTTCAGACACGGTTAGGGGTTGTGGATAAGTAGGTCTGCTGTCGTCAGCCGCCAAATGACATCAGAATAAAGAAGCCCAGCTGGATTTGGCGTGCCTAAAGTGACGCTGCAGAGCTGCTGGCGCTGCAGATTGGACGCGCCTCTTTAAACCTGCTTCAGCGATGTCGCTCCCTTAAGTCTGGAGGAGCACAGTGGAAAATCCAAAGTGACTGGAATTCTGTAAAGTAACACAGTACTGGCTTTTTATAGCAAGGGACCGCCTCCTGTCGGCATGGTAACCAGTCGCCGTAATTGCCCCCCCCCCCCCTATTTCTGGTGGTGTAAACCGAGGAATGCCTCCCTTCACTGTCTTGCCCGTGCGGTTCTGGATAATCGAGGTGGTGACAGGGAGGTGAACGAATTGGACTTGGCTGATCAACACACACGTTTCACTTTCACCTCGTCAGTGTAAATAGCAGCTTGTATCCTCTCCATCAGCAGCTCTACTGTTTCTATGCTGCTTTAGCTTTTTGGCCTGCTCCTCTGATGGCATCAGCTGTAAACAGCCTGGATAGTCTCGTTCCTATGTGACATGTTTTATCATTCAACTGTCCCAAAATGTCATTTTTGCCCTCACATGTGACACAGATATTGTCTGACCAGCATGGGCATAAAAAAAGCCAGACTTCAGTGCACGTTGATCTGGGCCACATCAGGGAAATCCTCACGTTGAGGCATGTGACCCACATGCGACTTTATTTTTAAACACTCAGATTGCAATTCGCTGGCGTTGTCATGACGATAAGTACATCTCTTCACCTGAGACAGTTGTACTTTTGTCGCTGTGGACGGCGATGGGACGCAGGAACGGGAAGGCCAAGATAAACAGTGACTTGATTGGTGTTTGGGGAGAGGCGTCAGCTCAGGTGAACACAGAGTGGAGTGTGATGGAGACGAGAGGGAGAGGACGAGCCACAGAAACAGATGTGATGTCTGCTCTCCCTGTCACTCGCCTTCAGAGCGCGACTGTCAGGTCACATCACCTGCGACAGCGAATAGTTAAGAATAAGATGTAGACGCAGCCTTATTCACACTTCCTTTTCATTGCACGTGTCTATCCTTGATTTAAACAAATGGGACAAACACACATACACACATACGCACACACATGCAGGTGACAAGGATCCTGCTTCTTGTACATCACGTTCCGGAAAATCTAACACAAACGACGCCTTCAAAACCCTCACCGTCTCTTTAATCCCAGCAGCTCCGCACACATTCACTACTGCTGCACAGAGCGCTTGATAACTCAACATTGATACACCGCTCTCTATTTATTTGCATTAACAAGAAAATATGCAAGCCGACAAAGAGCTGAGCGTCAGTAAATAACAACAGTGTGTCCTTGATGTTGTTTGTGAGATGGCTCATCAACAGGTGATGACTGTCCTATTATCAGAAAGTACATTTGCTTGCAGTATAAAACTTCCCTTCAGTGAAAACTATAGACTGCATATAAGAAGTGGATGTAGTCGTGATCGGTACTGAAATGTGCAAACGACTACAGACCTCTGGTGATACACTCTCCTGCACCCGATTTTTTTTTTCCCTGATAATGCTACATTGTGATCTAGTGAACGTTAGCTGTTAGCAGCCGGCGGAAAGTCCTCCTAAATAACGGAGCTAACATCGCTAACGTAAGTCCATCAGGGGGCGACTCCTCTGGTTCTATAGAAGTCTATGAGAAAATGACTCTACTTCTCTCTTGATTTATTACCTCAGTAAACATTGTAAACATGAGTTTATGGTCTCAATCTCTAGTTTCAAGTCTTCTTCAATACAGCATGATGTTCATTTAGTAAATTATGGTCCATATGCTTTAGGGCGGGGCTACCTTGTGATTGACAGGTCGCTACCGCAGCCTCATACAGCGTCTCTAAGTCACTCCTCCGCAGTCCAAATATGGTCACTTCTGTTCACTGGTTGCCAAAAATCAAGATGGTGAACTCTTCAAAGCTTCAAAACCGTAGTCCACAGTGACGTAAGTGACGTCACCACGACTACTAACACTTCTACGTCTGCGATTATGACCTCACGCTATCATGATGTCTTCAATTGTAATCTTGTAAAATAAATTTTTTGGTGAGAAACTTAAATGAATACAGTTGTTTGAAGGAGATGTTTTTACAGAATTATTAGGAGAAGAAACGTACTCCTGACTGAACCGGACTGACATCTGTGTCTCTTACTGACTGAGTGACACCTTTGACACTCTCTCTCTTTTCCTCTGTGTGTGTGTTCACATGCGTGCATTATGTATGAGAGAGATTGATGCAGTTGGCCTACAGTGAGCCGGGACAGCCCTAGTTTGACTGTGCAACATGTTGGCCCCTGTCCAATAACAGCTAACCGCACCCTACAATGGGCGAGTCTGCGTGAGCTCTCCCCGGCTGAAGTCACATTCTGCCCGTGTGGGGAGTGATGGGTTTGCGGTGGAGTATTCCATTAAAAGCGAAATGAAAGTGTCAGCGGACCCTTCAACTAATTCCCAGATTACATTTATGGAAATCGCTTCATGTGTGGCCAGGAAATGCACAGTGGTGACATGGAAACCTGATCCCCCCTCTCCTCGTTGATTGATGGTCTATTCCTCTTAAGTATACAGGTGAATTGGGGTCTCTTTGGTGTTTAGCGTTCTGGAATTTATCTAATGCTGTGTTCACTTCAAACGCGGGGGGCCATTCGCGCTAGACCCCCGGAGAGGGGGCGTGGCTTATCGCCCTTGAAGCCGTTATTAACTTAAGACATTTATTTCCACCATCAACCATGGAAGAAATAACCTCTGTTTCTGCTTTGTACTTGTTGTGGAAGTCCCAGATATCTCGGGAAACTAAACGCCTTCATGTCTGGGTTTATATCATCATCCGGAGGAGCTCCGTGGATTTCATCGAGGTGTATTCACTGTGTCTAGCAAGCCACACGTCGGCTGGTTTACTACAGCTGTATGAACACAAAATAAACAGATTTAACTGCGATAACCGGAGAAAAAAGAACGCAGAAATAACTAAATAATGATGCCGATTTGTAAAAAGTTTGAATTCATGTTTTGTTAGTTCTCTCCGCAAGACGACAAGCAAATAACTTTTATAATACTTGTTTTCTCAATGGAGCTCGGATGGATCGGTGCTATGCTATGCTAACATGGTAGCAGCTCCATCAACACTCAAAATAACGTCATCTAGGCGTAAATACTGCAGCGTCTTTTTCATTGTTTGTACATATACACATAGTTTCGTCCGGTCTCTACTAATATGAGGTATCATAGAGCTCTGTTTTTTTTTCCTGATTCAACAACGGCAGGACGTCAGTGATGACAGGAGGAGCATCTCAACGCTGATAGGCTATCGCGATTTGAGTTGAAACATTTTAACTCGCGCGAATGCTGCGACTGACACGAATTTGCGCCGCGTTTGGTGTGAACACGGCTTAACAGAGAGGGAAATGGGAAAAAAAGTAAAAAAAATGTATTGGGTGCACATTGATTTAGATTATATATATTAAAGAACATGTCTCGTTCTCCTTTTGCTTACGAGTTATTTTCATTATTACCTGGTTCAGACATCCTCAGTGTGTAAATGAGGAGCTCTGTGATAGCTGGAGTCACTCGGAGGTTAGCAGTGACGGGTTCGTCGCAGTCGACTGGCTCGCCGCCGAGCATCCGGCAGAAATGAAGTGTGTTGACAAGCTGCTCGCTCTCTTTAAATCGCTGCTGATCTGGAGGAGAGTGAACAACATTACGGCTGCGATTTCAATCAGCACCACTGCCAACCTGGAGACTCCACTGGTAGGAGGAATCTGTTGTCACCCCTACTCCGACCAAACAAAGGTCAAAGGTCACGGGTAGTCTTTTGCTTTTATTTCTTTTGGTTGATAACCAGATAATGATACAGCTTGCGAGCAACTCTTACAGGTAACAGCGCTGCACGGTTTTCTCATCTTTGTCAGACAGAACTATCTTGTTGCTAGGAAACATCTGAATAGATTTTTGAAACTGCTCTTCACTTTGTTGCCGTGAGCGTTGCTTATCTGTATTGTCCAAAATGTGTCTGTCTGTTTTTGTAAGGCCTGTCTGAAAGACTTCCTGCATCAGTGATAACTGATGTGTTCCAACTGCTGCAAGTCCACTGTGACTGCTGGTTTGTGATCATTTCATCGATTACTATATTATATATATAACTATAACTATATATAACTATCTGCTGTATTTCCTTTGTGTTTAAAAACACCACAGCAACAACAAAGCAACACTTGCACCTACAGCACACGTTAGGACAGTGACCTTGCTTTCCCTTCCCTCCCCCTCAGTCCTCTCCTCTCCAGATTGTTTACCTCCTATCAGTTGTTCGCTCACTTTTTTTTTTTCATTTCCTATTTTGCTTGAAGGCTGGTGTTACACTAGATGCAGAATGCAAAAGACACGATTCCTTCCTTCGTGACGTTTTAATGTCTTTTACCTCGTGGCATTTTCCAGCCCAACCTGTTTTTGTGATTGTGCATGTATTAGTTTACATCAGCACATTAATGAGTGTCTAAAAGTAATGAATTGCATTCAGGAAATCCCTGGGATCACTTGTACGATTTCCCAGTTGACCTTGTGGAGCGGGTGTGAGGCGTGCAGCTGATCCACCTCGGGGGCTTTGCGTGGCGCTGCATCGCGGTCGTGTCCATAATTATGGTAAACATCCCTCTGGTGTAATATCACAACATGACACTGAGTCACATAAGTGGCAGATCTATCATCTTGGCGTGATGTATGACTTCTCAGCCTGCAGCTCCAGCCTGTACACAAACAGACCTCTTCGACACATTCACTGATGAATGCGCCACTGAAGCTATTACTTCCCTCTGTGTCAGGGCTCAACCAGCAGGCTGCTACGGATACTGGAGTTTGGAGATGCAGCAGGAAACGACTGATATTTTGTGCCAATAATTTTAATCCCTATTTAAATATATGAAATCTGAATTTAAATATTAATTTTTTTTGTGTGAGTGTGTCATTTAAATCAAATTCATAGCATATCTAAGATTGAGGGATTGACTTCACACAGCTCTCAACATGGCAACGGCTGAGTCGGCGGCTAACAGCTAACGATGCTAACAGCACGAACAGTGCAAACAAAGGAAACGGTGCTAACAGTGTTAACCTGAGGGGGGAGGAGCTACACACTGAGACTTAGATGAAATAACATGCACTAAAAGGCACGTTCGGCCAGACCGGCTACGTAAACAAAGCACAGAGAAGCTCGGATAACAACACACACAGAGTGACTTCATTCTCTGCTCAGGTACACATTACTCCACTATATCTTTGTATAGACAATAGCAGTTTGCTGTTATATTAATGCTCTGAATTTGAACAGAGCACCTTTAAATAAATTCATCCTCTGTTGGCACTAGTCCAAATTAGGGATGTCACGATACCAGAAATGTAGTAGACAATACAAATATCAGTGAAACTTCACAATTCTCGTATACCCAATTTAATTATGCGGTCAAAAACTAAAACAATAAACATTTTGAGCTGGTGTTGGGAAGTTAAAGGGTCGTAATTCCCTCTATAATCTATTGTATTGCTGTGAAAACATCTCCTTCAAACAACTGGATATATTCAGGTTCCACGCCAAAAACGAAAATTACATTTGAACATTTGAATTATTATAAAGTTATAATTTACCTGTACATAGTAAAAATAAAAGGATGCATCATCCCTAATGTAAATTGTATCCAGAAATGAGCTATATTTAAACTAGTCTGGTAAATTATGTCCGCGTTTGAGTTCTTTTTTTTCCCACTTTGTTTTTTTTGGATTCACTGATTACAAACCAGAGTTAACTCTGAAGCAGTATACAGACCACCATGGGAAACACAATTTTCATTCTAAACCAGGCCAATACAATTATTTCATGAACAGCAAAAGATACAGGACCAGCTTTACAAAAAAAACTAAAAACATTGAGCAGTTAAATCTGTGAGGATTTCTGTCGAACCCTGGTGTGTTTCCCTCTGTGTTTTCCCCGATCACGTCTCCTCATGTGGGCTGTCGTTCCCCTGTCTGTTTGTTATTGTTTTGCCACGTGCTTGTGTTCCCGGTGGGAGCGGGGTTCTTCTTCGTGGCCAAGAAGGACAAGAGCCTCCATCCTTGCATCGACTACCGAGGGTTAAACCAGATCACCACCCGGAACAAGTACCCGCTACCCCTGCTCAGCTCTGCTTTTGAATCCCCACCCGGTGCCACGATTTTCACCAAGCTAGACCTCCGCAATGCTTACCACTTGGTTCGGATACGAGAGGGGGACGAGTGGAAGACCGCTTTTAACACTCCCCTGGGACATTTCGAGTACCTGGTTATACCATTCGGACTTACAAATGCACCAGCCGTTTTCCAGGCTTTGGTGAACGACGTGCTCAGGGATTTTCTCAACCGGTTTGTGTTTGTCTACATCAACGACATTCTGATATACTGAACATGGCGAGGTGCCTCCCCTCTCTGACTCTGGTGTAGAGGACCTGGTGGCGAGGTGCCTCTCTGCTCCTCTCCTCCCTGCCTCCTGTGTGGAGGACCTGGCTGTTTGTTTGTTTGTTTAGTTTAGTTACTGCTTCCTTAAATAAATGTCTATTTATTACTTTTAAACTCGTCTTGTCTCCCTCATGTTGCAGCCTTTTGACCCGGGTCGTGACATTACATACATACTTTTGTCAGTAGTTGGTGGCGACCAAAAACAGAGCTAAAAGAGATAAAGCATTGGAATTATGTTAATCAGGTGGATGCAAATTAACTCAAATGTAGCTCCGTGTCTGCTAATAAAGTCGTCATACAACTTAGAGGTGGTAATATGCCAGTGTAGCGTTTTGCAGCAGAATCCAGATCGTCTCCAGTCTGTTCGGAGACAACACTTTCTGAAGATCAAACCTCTAAGACACAGCTGGCTGAAATGAGACAGCGGAGGAGTTGTTGTAACACGGGGAATATAATTTCATCGTGGAGAGGAGATAAGAAGAAAAAAACACCACTGATGACAGTATCAGTGCTACATAACCAGCCATTATCTCCATTAAATCCTCCCAGTGTGGCTGGTGGTAACCATGCCAGCCACAGCCAGGAGAGGAGAGAGCAGTGACATCATCAGACCGCTCCACCGTTTGGCCTTCTAGGAAAGCCCTGCAGGCCTCTCGCCAGATTGATTTGGCTCATTGGGCGGCATGATGAGCCCCACTCCCATTTCTCTGCCTCCACCGGTCATCATTAACATTTTTATAAGGTCTCTGCATGTGATGACTACTGATTTCTGTCAAGGTCAAAGCTGCAACACCTGAAAGGAGACGGGAGCTGAGAGGAGGAGAGGGAATCAGCAGCGATAGTGATGGAGTTGTCGGATGGGAGGGGAGGGTACGCAGATTTGGGACACTGGGTGAATGATTGAAAGGATCGTGACAAGTCTGATTGGACGGGGGTGGGGGGGGGGGTGTAGAATGATTGGAGACAGAAACAGAGGAGTAAACAGGTGGAAGGGAACCCACACTGTGCACTCCGAGGAGTGTTGCGCCAAATGATGGTGCGTGATGATGGTGCGTGATGGTACCATATAATTGCTGTTTTTGATGACTCAGATGATGGGAGACCCTGATGCTCTGTGTGAGGTGTGCGGGTTCGTGATTGGGGATGCTGCTGCTGGTGCTATTTGAAAAAAAGCCACACCTACTCAAAACAATAAATAAATTCATATGGACGTTTTGAAGAGAACATTGTAGCAACAGATGTCCCTGGATGATAAAATGATCTTGGTAATTGATGATTATCTACTGTAATGTGAGCATTAGGTTACATGTAAGTTCTTGACCGATTTTCATCAAAATGCCTTTTGAAGGCGGATATTGATAAACTGACGACTTATAGCAATATGTCATACAGTTAGATGTGGAGGAAAAGGTTTTCTTTGAATCTAAGCAGCTGATGCCAATCATCTATTCCATGAATGATTTCAGTGCTCTGCCTGAGCAGTTTATGTTTGAATGCAATCTTTTCCAGAAGGCAACCTCTGTCCATGAAAAGTGAAGCCAATGCAAAAGAGCCTGTAACTTGCATTCTCTCTATTGGCCATCAGGGGGCGACTCTTCCGCTTGCAAAAAAAATTCTGATCGTATAGAAGTCTATGAGAAAATGACTCCACTTCTCTCTTGATTTATTACCTCAGTAAACATGAGTTTATGGTCTCAATCTCTAGTTTCAAGTCTTCTTCAATACAGCATGATGTTCATTTAGTAAATGATGGTCCATTTAGAGTCAAATAGACCATAAAGAGGAGTATGCTTTAGCTAACTGATTGACAGCTCGATACCGCTACCAGAGCCGTATAAGGTGTCTACGTCACTCCTCCACATTCCAAATATGGTCACTTCCATTCATTGGTTGCAATGGGTGACGTCACCATGACTACGTCCACATGACATGAAAAGGTCTTATCTAATAAGGCTGCTTGATTTAATGGCATGTTACCATTTTGAAAAGAAGCAATGACCTTCAGCCAGTTTAAACTCCACTCTAAAAGTTTGAAAGATGACTTTAATGTGAATAAAGGTGGACCCTTTAGCTTCAGTTCCAGCATTCATATTAAAAGACTACGACTCATATTTCTAAATGGTTTGTAGAAAAACTATTAATTTCTTGTTCTGTTGCATTGGCTTCGTGGACCGACTGAAGTGAAAGCGTGCTGACCCCAACCCCGCAGTGCAGCGCCGGAGTCCATGTCTGTCCGAGTCTTCTATGGTTCACTGATACCGACCTGGCAGAACCAATCCTATTAGTAATTCTCTGCTGGATCCAGGCTCCTGGGGACCCAGATGAGCCCTCCGCTCCGGTCAGCCCCCCTCCTCTTCCCAGACGTTTGCAGACAGCAGGCTATTCACGGCTGGGTGCATATGCTCTTCAGTAAGAAACACGAGGGGTTTGCCAGCACAAAGATAGAGTCCCGTCTCTGAAGGACGAGGCTAAAGGGCTCGTGCCTGAGGAAATCTCCCTCTTCCCACTTTACGTTTGCAACAACTCTTAAAGCTGTTTAAGGCAGACGGACATTTTAGACCTTTATTGTTATCCACGGTGGTTGATGGAGAAGCCCCAGTGTGACCAATTCCTCCTGCATGCTTTTCATACTAGGAGTGAGAAATTTGCTTCATCGCACATTGGATGGCCTGTAGTGCGAAATCAAGCACACAGTGTAGGAAAATGTGGGGGGCAAAAGTTGAATCCACTGAACTTTATGCAAATGTGCCATGAGTATTGTAATGGTAAAATATGTATCAACCATGTATTAATCAAATGATGTATTAATCAAATGAAGTATGTATTAATCAAGAGACTGTTTTCTGCCCTTACTATGAACTGTCTACACATAGAACTATCTGTTTCCTGTGTCTTAACATTTTACCCTTACTGTGAACTATCTGGTTCCTGTTTATCAACTTCAGTTTCTAAAGAAAACTGACCTCTAAGGTTAATTTCGGGGCGCCTGACACAGGTCAGTTGAAGGCCAGTATCATATCCGTATTTTCAGACTTCTGCTTTGTGTATGACTCATCTTGGATGTTACTTTTTGCATGTATAAATGACATGTATGAACATTGCTCGAAGAAGCTTCTTCACAGTACACTGAGATACGTGACTGTGCATCTGCTCTCCTGCTTGCAAGCAATGAAGACAAACAACTTTGATTCTTTCGAGACTCTGTTTTTTGATGTAGATTGAAAACTTTGACTCTTCTCCCGATTAATCATAGAAATCTTCCACAACAGTATTGAAGAGCGCGCCATCAAAACGGTCCCACTCATATTTTGCCACGTACACTTGTTTTAATGTTTAATAGTTGCATGAAATAACAATGTTCTACCATAAAAAACACTTGATTTTCCCCTCACAATTCTTCTTTGAAAAAAAGGGTGATATTTTTCATACAGCTAAAGTCACAAAGGCTCCTTGCTAGACACAAGAGTGGACAGAAGAGCTGAGGACAAGTCACTGAGCGTAAGTGATGGTGATGTGCGGTGTCGTCCTCGGTCCTGCTGCATCTCAGACACATGTCAAAATAAAAGCGGGGGACCAGGAGCTGATGTCTGTTTGTTCCAGCTCACTCGCACAACAAACCGACACAACCTCTGCAGAGTCCACTTTACATTTCAACTGAGCATTTGAAGTGTTAATCATCAAGAATTAAATTGTATTAAACTAGATTAGTACAGTATCAGTCCTTGTTTTGAGTGGAAACAACTCAGATTATCTATCTAATAACTAAATTGAATATTTGTGTTGTGTTGTTAGGACAAACAAGGCATCAGGTGACATCACCCTGGCTCTCAGAAACTGTGATGGTGACTGTGCCTTTGAGACTAGCCAGGTTTCCATACAATTTGCCTGAAATTTTCACTGAATTTCCAGAAAATCGATAAAAGAGAATGCAAACGATTGCTTGTTTCATCCGCGTACGTTATGTGATTATTAGGAGGTGATTCATTGAGTTAAAGGGGGGCCAATTCTCATTTCAGAAAACTATTATACCATCGCAACAAGATGATGTGATTAGAAGAGCGCCAGCTGAACCTCAAATGGTGAAGAACAATATAGAAAACTCGTTGGAAATACGATATTTGTGTTTCAGGTATTGAAACAAAGCAGCACAGACGGTAACTTTACATACACACAACATGTCGTCAGTGTGGAAGACAAAGATCACAATTTATTACAACTGCAGGTTCAAAACAGGCCAGGGAACAATTTACAACAACCTTAAAAACATTTGGAACAACTTAATCAGACTCTTATTATATTGTAATTATTGTAACATCCCTGAATAAAACCACTTTTCTTATTCATCTCGTTTCAGTCTTTTGAGATGTGCATATGTTCATGTCGCAATGGCAATTAAAAATGTGTTTTTAATCGGTCAGCACTATTTGAAATTTAAATCAATTTAAATGGTTTACGGTAATCATTTTCCTCACACATTTTGAGTTGAGCTTACTAATAAGGATTTACAGTGCAGCCACACTGTTTTCATCAACACACACACACACACATCAGATGAGACGAGCTGCACGTTCTCTCAGGTTCTCCGTGTTGGTTTGTCTGTGTTTTATTCCAACGCTGCTGTTTAATCATTCCTCATTCCCTGTTGCACTTGATCGGAGACCGGCAATTATGTTTGTCAGTAGTGAATTCTAATACCAAACCCACTTTCATCTAAATTTCTCTTACATAATCCTTTTCATATCCTCTTCTCTGCTTTGTCCTGAGAGTGTGCCACGTTGCCATGGTGATCTATGAGGGGATGGATGCTGTTTGAAGGGCAAATGGGGGGCAAAGGCCCAGCAACAGACTACATGAAGAACACAGCTGACTGTATCCCTGTAGAGATCAACCGCAGCTCTCCTTCTGTCCTCCCCTACCTCCTCTCCTTCTCGTACACACACGCACACACGCGCACACACACGTGCACTGAGCCGTCCAAAATTACACCTTTATGGTCCTAAAATAGAGACTTGGGTGATGGAGAAATAAAAAGAGGTATCTGAGAGCAGGTTTTCACAAAAAATTGCCTCTGTCTGTGGAGAAAAAAAAGGAGGCCAGGCTGGATGGGCCCGGTCATCCCTCCGTTCTCCCTCCCCTATCATCTCTGACTGGACTGACTCAAAAGCTTCTCAATGGAAAACTCAAACTTCATCTACAGTGTGGGGAAAAAGACAGTTGTTGTTCCATAGTTGCTTCAGCAAGAACGTTTTTGTTTTCCAAATATACTTCCAAATGTCATTCCTGTCAAATAAATCCCCTTGTTATAGGTAATGAGCATTCAGCTCTCATACAAACATAACGCTTCCTGAAACATGTGGTTAAACTATACGTACAGTGATAAGTGCGCGGTTCCAAAGTGCACAACTCCATTCTCCATGACTGTGTAGGGGCACAAATCCTTGTGAAATAAAGTTGCACTATACATGGTGATTTGTTTCGCCCTCTCTGAGTCGGACGGAAGAAGAAGCAAAAGGCTTCCATACATTAGCTTTTAAGCCAGGTGGTGCCGGTCAGATCATATCCATATTTGCCTGCTCAAGCTCGAGAATTGAGTTTAAAATTTCCGATTATTGAGTTTTATGCATCGAGTCATAATCGTTCAAGAGAGAATCGCGATGCATCCAAGAATCTAAGAAGAATTTTTACCCCACCCAGAGACAGCAATGTGTGGACTCGTTTGGAATGGGCTTCAATTTAACACACGTTCATTTACATGTATAAGTGCTGCACTCCAACAAAAAGAAACTTCCATGCTGGAATCCTACTATTCAGGTTTTCTGTGTGTCAGTGGCGGGCATTTTATACCTGGGCCTTCACTGCTGTCCTGCAGCTGAAACACAGCTACGGTTACTATTTGTTTTGTGTAAAAATTAAGCCAACAACTGTAGTTACACTAACTGCAGAGAATACGCCGAGAGTGCGTCTCCTCTCTGCTCTGACTGCTGCCCGAGGCTTCTGTGAGAGTAGCCGCCTGTGAGTGCTTTGGGGCGGCGGAGGGGCTCACGGCAGCACCCGCTGCTCGTTCACGGCAGTAACTGCAGAACGGTAGTGCTTTCACGTCAGAGTCAAAACACCAGAAAAGTCTACAACACCAGAAACAGATTTGTAGCTAGATTTGTAGCTAGTAGCTTTTGACAAAAAAAGTCGCCATGAGGGTTTGGAAAGTCGCCAGATTTAGTGAGAAAGTCGCCAAATTGGCAACACTGGCACTGACTAAATATGTCCTCAGAGCAACATTGGATGTAACAATAGTTCCTATCACATATAAAACCAAACAAAAATCCATCATCATAAAAACAAGTTGTACAAATAATAATATACAAACAAGCATATTAAAGCTACTGCAGATGTAAAAACAAACACATTTAATGGCTCGTTGGTCTAGGGGTGTGATTGTCTTTGTCTTTGGATAATGTTGACTGTTTAATTAAGCGGGCCAAAACTTTGTACATTAAAACAATGTTTCTTCCACAATTTACCCAATGTCGCATTGTAGCATTGTGGCAAAAATGTAGCTGGTTCATCTTCTTTGCAGAACACCCAGCATTCTTTTATTGCCAAAAGACAAAGACTTAATTCACATTTCTAACAATGGTGAATTTCGTCAGGCAGACATCAAACGATGAATTGTTTTAATGGCTCGTTGGTCTAGGGGTATGATTCTCGCTTTGGGTGCGAGAGGTCCCGGGTCCAAATCCCGGACGAGCCCAGAATTTGTCTTTGGATGATGTTGACTGTTTAACCTTTCTAGCCCGAGAGGCGCCCGGTAGGGCGCCTAGTGGTACCGATTGGTACCGACTGGTACCGAAGAAAGCTATTTTCGGTAGCAAATATAATATTTCCACAACCATGGAGCATAGCGTTTGAACGAAGAATTTCTCATGAACCGAAGCATGTGTAACACTTTACACACTCAAAACACAATAAAACACAATCTAAGACAACATTCCTAGCCTCGTGCTAAATATCGTCACTTTTTCGCGTTCATTCGGCCGACATACGCACCCGAAATAGCCTCTCAAAAGACGCAAATCAAGCTGAGAGCTTAATGCTATGTAGTTAGCAGCCGTAGCATTCAAGCACGCTTCGAACCTACATCGCCGATTCCCTCTCTGGGAAACCCTTCAAAGTTGACCGGGGGAACAGCAGCCCCCAGCAACAATAACTCAGCCAAATAATTATGGGATGGTACTCACAGTTTTGAAGCAAAATCATCAAACAGTGTCCTTATAGTCCTTTTTGACCGCAGAAACGGCTCCTGCTGTCCAATTCAGTTGTAAAAAACGTTGTGAAACAAAGGAAGGGGGGTCACACACGCGGGGGGAGCAGTCTGCAGCAAGGCACTCTCGGCTGTTTACGCGCCGGCACTTCGGCGTAGATCGGATTTTTTCGGAAAACTAAACACTTCCTGGTAAATCTGTTAACGCCATTCGATTGGCCACATGCAGCCACGTGCACAGAGCGAAAAAAAACGAAAATCGACCAATCAGGGGCTCTACAACGGCCCAATACACACCAGCTATTGCGCAATCCTCCCGTAGCTCGCCGGCTTGGAGAGCTTTGGAGACGGTTCCAGCTCTCCAAAATGATTTCTAACTGCTGTATGTGATATATTGAGCATGTAGAAGGATAAAGGAAGTTAAATATATAGTTATTTAGCTTCTAAAAGTACAATGGAACAGCTGGAGAGGCTGTTTCTGACATGACGACCTCTCGTGACCTCTCGTACACGTTTATGTCTCTTGCTCGGGCCTACTTCACTCTATTCACTCAAATTCTTTTGTAGGTGACTACTGCCATCATTTGCTATGATGGTGGGTGGGTTTTAGGCTTCACCCTGCCTAATTTAATATTGCATTATGAATAATAGTGCTTTCTCACCATACGAATTTGACATAGGGCTGTGTTCCATCTTCAGCAGCCATTAACCAGTAATGTACTGAACCTATTTACTCAAATCATATGAGCAAACCCTTCTTAGTGTTAATAATTCTTTGCAATGGTTCACATATACCTTGTAGTTGGGCCCTTTGCGTATGTGTACAATATTTTCGAAAATTAGTCCAAAAATCGTCTAGGGCCCAACAGGTTAATTAAGCGAGCCAAAACTTTATACATTAAAACAATGTTTCTTTCACAATTTAGCCAATGTCATGCCCCGTTGTTGTAGTGTTTGGGCAAAAATGTAGCTTCTTAGCAGATTACAACCATTTTGTATGAGCCAAGAGACGCTGACTTTATTCACATGCCTGACAATGGAGGATTTCGTCCGGCATATATCAAACAACGAGTCATTTCATTGGCTCGTTGGTCTAGGGGTATGATTCTCGCTTCGGGTGCGAGAGGTCCCGGGTCCAAATCCCGGACGAGCCCAGAATTTGAATTTGGCTAATGTTGACTGTTTAATTAAGCGAGCCAAAACTTCATACATTAAAACAATGTTTCTTTCACAATTTACCCAATGTCGTTCATATACCAGCATTGTAGCGTTGTGGCAAAAATGTAGCTGGTTCATCTTCTTTGCAGAACACCCAGCATTCTTTTATTGCCAAAAGACAAAGACTTAATTCACATTTCTAACAATGGTGAATTTCGTCAGGCAGACATCAAACGATGAATTGTTTTAATGGCTCGTTGGTCTAGGGGTATGATTCTCGCTTTGGGTGCGAGAGGTCCCGGGTCCAAATCCCGGACGAGCCCAGAATTTGTCTTTGGATAATGTTGACTGTTTAATTAAGCAAGCCAAAAACTTTGTACCTTAAAACAATGTTTCTTCCACAATTTAGCCAATGTCGTGCCCCGTTGTTGTAGCGTTTGGGCAAAAATGTAGCTTCTTAGCAGATTACAACCATTTTGTATGAGCCAAGACACGCTGACTTTATTCACATGCCTGACAATGGAGGATTTCGTCAGGCATATATCAAACAACGAGTCCTTTCATTGGCTCGTTGGTCTAGGGGTATGATTCTCGCTTCGGGTGCGAGAGGTCCCGGGTCCAAATCCCGGACGAGCCCAGAATTTGAATTTGGCTAATGTTGACTGTTTAATTAAGCGAGCCAAAACTTTATACATTAAAACAATGTTTCTTTCACAATTTACCCAATGTCGTTCATATACCAGCATTGTAGCGTTGTGGCAAAAATGTAGCTGGTTCATCTTCTTTGCAGAACACCCAGCATTCTTTTATTGCCAAAAGAAAAAGACTTAATTCACATTTCTAACAATGGTGAATTTCGTCAGGCAGACATCAAACGATGAATTGTTTTAATGGCTCGTTGGTCTAGGGGTATGATTCTCGCTTTGGGTGCGAGAGGTCCCGGGTCCAAATCCCGGACGATTCCAGAATTTGTCTTTGGATGATGTTGACTGTTTAATTAAGCGAGCCAAAAACTTTGTACCTTAAAACAATGTTTCTTCCACAATTTAGCCAATGTCGTGCCCCGTTGTTGTAGCGTTTAGGCAAAAATGTAGCTTCTTAGCAGATTACAACCATTTTGTATGAGCCAAGAGACGCTGACTTTATTCACATGCCTGACAATGGAGGATTTTGTCAGGCATATATCAAACAATGAGTCATTTCATTGGCTCGTTGGTCTAGGGGTATAATTTTCGCTTTGGGTGCGAGAGGTCCCGGGTCCAAATCCCGGACGAGCCCAGAATTTGTCTTTGGATGATGTTGACTGTTTAATTAAGCGAGCCAAAACTTAGTACATTAAAACAATGTTTCTTCCACAATTTACCCAATGTCGTTCATATACCAGCATTGTAGCGTTTTGGCAAAAATGTAAATGGTTAATCTTCTTTGCAGAACACCCAGCATTCTTTTATTGCCAAAAGAAAAAGACTTAATTCACATTTCTAACAATGGTGAATTTCGTCAGGCAGACATCAAACGATGAATTATTTTAATGGCTCGTTGGTCTAGGGGTATGATTCTCGCTTTGGGTGCGAGAGGTCCCGGGTCCAAATCCCGGATGAGCCCAGAATTTGTCTTTGGATAATGTTGGCTGTTTAATTAAGCAAGCCAAAAACTTTGTACCTTAAAACAATGTTTCTTCCACAATTTAGCCAATGTCGTGCCCCGTTGTTGTAGCGTTTAGGCAAAAATGTAGCTTCTTAGCAGATTACAACCATTTTGTATGAGCCAAGACACACTGACTTTATTCACATGCCTGACAATGGAGGATTTTGTCAGGCATATATCAAACAATGAGTCATTTCATTGGCTCGTTGGTCTAGGGGTATGATTTTCGCTTTGGGTGCGAGAGGTCCCGGGTCCAAATCCCGGACGAGCCCAGAATTTGTCTTTGGATAATGTTGACTGTTTAATTAAGCGAGCCAAAACTTTGTACATTAAAACAATGTTTCTTCCACAATTTACCCAATGTCGTTCATATACCAGCATTGTAGCGTTTTGGCAAAAATGTAGCTGGTTCATCTTCTTTGCAGAACACCCAGCATTCTTTTATTGCCAAAAGAAAAAGACTTAATTCACATTTCTAACAATGATGAATTTCGTCAGTCAGACATCAAACGATGAATTATTTTAATGGCTCGTTGGTCTAGGGGTATGATTCTCGCTTTGGGTGCGAGAGGTCCCGGGTCCAAATCCCGGACGAGCCCAGAATTTGTCTTTGGATAATGTTGACTGTTTAATTAAGCAAGCCAAAAACTTTGTACCTTAAAACGATGTTTCTTCCACAATTTAGCCAATGTCGTGCCCCGTTGTTGTAGTGTTTGGGCAAAAATGTAGCTTCTTAGCAGATTACAACCATTTTGTATGAGCCAAGACACGCTGACTTTATTCACATGCCTGACAATGGAGGATTCCGTCCGGCATATATCAAACAACGAGTCATTTCATTGGCTCGTTGGTCTAGGGGTATGATTCTCGCTTCGGGTGCGAGAGGTCCCGGGTCCAAATCCCGGACGAGCCCAGAATTTGAATTTGGCTAATGTTGACTGTTTAATTAAGCGAGCCAAAACTTTATACATTAAAACAATGTTTCTTTCACAATTTACCCAATGTCGTTCATATACCAGCATTGTAGCGTTGTGGCAAAAATGTAGCTGGTTCATCTTCTTTGCAGAACACCCAGCATTCTTTTATTGCCAAAAGACAAAGACTTAATTCACATTTCTAACAATGGTGAATTTCGTCAGGCAGACATCAAACGATGAATTGTTTTAATGGCTCGTTGGTCTAGGGGTATGATTCTCGCTTTGGGTGCGAGAGGTCCTGGGTCCAAATCCCGGACGAGCCCAGAATTTGTCTTTGGATAATGTTGACTGTTTAATTAAGCAAGCCAAAAACTTTGTACCTTAAAACGATGTTTCTTCCACAATTTAGCCAATGTCGTGCCCCGTTGTTGTAGTGTTTGGGCAAAAATGTAGCTTCTTAGCAGATTACAACCATTTTGTATGAGCCAAGACACGCTGACTTTATTCACATGCCTGACAATGGAGGATTTCGTCAGGCATATATCAAACAACGAGTCCTTTCATTGGCTCGTTGGTCTAGGGGTATGATTCTCGCTTCGGGTGCGAGAGGTCCCGGGTCCAAATCCCGGACGAGCCCAGAATTTGAATTTGGCTAATGTTGACTGTTTAATTAAGCGAGCCAAAACTTTATACATTAAAACAATGTTTCTTTCACAATTTACCCAATGTCGTTCATATACCAGCATTGTAGCGTTGTGGCAAAAATGTAGCTGGTTCATCTTCTTTGCAGAACACCCAGCATTCTTTTATTGCCAAAAGAAAAAGACTTAATTCACATTTCTAACAATGGTGAATTTCGTCAGGCAGACATCAAACGATGAATTGTTTTAATGGCTCGTTGGTCTAGGGGTATGATTCTCGCTTTGGGTGCGAGAGGTCCCGGGTCCAAATCCCGGACGATTCCAGAATTTGTCTTTGGATGATGTTGACTGTTTAATTAAGCGAGCCAAAAACTTTGTACCTTAAAACAATGTTTCTTCCACAATTTAGCCAATGTCGTGCCCCGTTGTTGTAGCGTTTAGGCAAAAATGTAGCTTCTTAGCAGATTACAACCATTTTGTATGAGCCAAGAGACGCTGACTTTATTCACATGCCTGACAATGGAGGATTTTGTCAGGCATATATCAAACAATGAGTCATTTCATTGGCTCGTTGGTCTAGGGGTATAATTTTCGCTTTGGGTGCGAGAGGTCCCGGGTCCAAATCCCGGACGAGCCCAGAATTTGTCTTTGGATGATGTTGACTGTTTAATTAAGCGAGCCAAAACTTAGTACATTAAAACAATGTTTCTTCCACAATTTACCCAATGTCGTTCATATACCAGCATTGTAGCGTTTTGGCAAAAATGTAAATGGTTAATCTTCTTTGCAGAACACCCAGCATTCTTTTATTGCCAAAAGAAAAAGACTTAATTCACATTTCTAACAATGGTGAATTTCGTCAGGCAGACATCAAACGATGAATTATTTTAATGGCTCGTTGGTCTAGGGGTATGATTCTCGCTTTGGGTGCGAGAGGTCCCGGGTCCAAATCCCGGATGAGCCCAGAATTTGTCTTTGGATAATGTTGGCTGTTTAATTAAGCAAGCCAAAAACTTTGTACCTTAAAACAATGTTTCTTCCACAATTTAGCCAATGTCGTGCCCCGTTGTTGTAGCGTTTAGGCAAAAATGTAGCTTCTTAGCAGATTACAACCATTTTGTATGAGCCAAGACACACTGACTTTATTCACATGACTGACAATGGAGGATTTTGTCAGGCATATATCAAACAATGAGTCATTTCATTGGCTCGTTGGTCTAGGGGTATGATTTTCGCTTTGGGTGCGAGAGGTCCCGGGTCCAAATCCCGGACGAGCCCAGAATTTGTCTTTGGATAATGTTGACTGTTTAATTAAGCGAGCCAAAACTTTGTACATTAAAACAATGTTTCTTCCACAATTTACCCAATGTCGTTCATATACCAGCATTGTAGCGTTTTGGCAAAAATGTAGCTGGTTCATCTTCTTTGCAGAACACCCAGCATTCTTTTATTGCCAAAAGAAAAAGACTTAATTCACATTTCTAACAATGATGAATTTCGTCAGTCAGACATCAAACGATGAATTATTTTAATGGCTCGTTGGTCTAGGGGTATGATTCTCGCTTTGGGTGCGAGAGGTCCCGGGTCCAAATCCCGGACGAGCCCAGAATTTGTCTTTGGATAATGTTGACTGTTTAATTAAGCAAGCCAAAAACTTTGTACCTTAAAACGATGTTTCTTCCACAATTTAGCCAATGTCGTGCCCCGTTGTTGTAGTGTTTGGGCAAAAATGTAGCTTCTTAGCAGATTACAACCATTTTGTATGAGCCAAGACACGCTGACTTTATTCACATGCCTGACAATGGAGGATTTCGTCCGGCATATATCAAACAACGAGTCATTTCATTGGCTCGTTGGTCTAGGGGTATGATTCTCGCTTCGGGTGCGAGAGGTCCCGGGTCCAAATCCCGGACGAGCCCAGAATTTGAATTTGGCTAATGTTGACTGTTTAATTAAGCGAGCCAAAACTTTGTACATTAAAAAAATGTTTCTTCCACAATTTACCCAATGTCGTTCATATACCAGCATTGTAGCGTTTTGGCAAAAATGTAGCTGGTTCATCTTCTTTGCAGAACACCCAGCATTCTTTTATTGCCAAAAGAAAAAGACTTAATTCACATTTCTAACAATGGTGAATTTCGTCAGGCAGACATCAAACGATGAATTATTTTAATGGCTCGTTGGTCTAGGGGTATGATTCTCGCTTTGGGTGCGAGAGGTCCCGGGTCCAAATCCCGGACGAGCCCAGAATTTGTCTTTGGATAATGTTGACTGTTTAATTAAGCAAGCCAAAAACTTTGTACCTTAAAACTATGTTTCTTCCACAATTTACCCAATGTCGTTCATATACCAGCATTGTAGCGTTTTGGCAAAAATGTAGCTGGTTCATCTTCTTTGCAGAACACCCAGCATTCTTTTATTGCCAAAAGAAAAAGACTTAATTCACATTTCTAACAATGGTGAATTTCGTCAGGCAGACATCAAACGATGAATTATTTTAATGGCTCGTTGGTCTAGGGGTATGATTCTCGCTTTGGGTGCGAGAGGTCCCGGGTCCAAATCCCGGACGAGCCCAGAATTTGTCTTTGGATAATGTTGACTGTTTAATTAAGCAAGCCAAAAACGTTGTACCTTAAAACAATGTTTCTTCCACAATTTAGCCAATGTCGTGCCCCGTTGTTGTAGCGTTTGGGCAAAAATGTAGCTTCTTAGCAGATTACAACCATTTTGTATGAGCCAAGACACGCTGACTTTATTCACATGCCTGACAATGGAGGATTTCGTCAGGCATATATCAAACGATTAGTAATTTCATTGGCTAGTTGGTCTAGGGGTATGATTCTCGCTTTGGGTGCGAGAGGTCCCGGGTCCAAATCCCGGACGAGCCCAGAATTTGTCTTTGGATAATGTTGACTGTTTAATTAAGCAAGCCAAAAACGTTGTACCTTAAAACAATGTTTCTTCCACAATTTAGCCAATGTCGTGCCCCGTTGTTGTAGTGTTTGGGCAAAAATGTAGCTTCTTAGCAGATTACAACCATTTTGTATGAGCCAAGACACGCTGACTTTATTCACATGCCTGACAATGGAGGATTTTGTCAGGCATATATCAAACAATGAGTCATTTCATTGGCTCGTTGGTCTAGGGGTATGATTTTCGCTTTGGGTGCGAGAGGTCCCGGGTCCAAATCCCGGACGAGCCCAGAATTTGTCTTTGGATGATGTTGACTGTTTAATTAAGCGAGCCAAAACTTTGTACATTAAAACAATGTTTCTTCCACAATTTACCCAATGTCGTTCATATACCAGCATTGTAGCGTTTTGGCAAAAATGTAGCTGGTTCATCTTCTTTGCAGAACACCCAGCATTCTTTTATTGCCAAAAGACAAAGACTTAATTCACATTTCTAACAATGGTGAATTTCGTCAGGCAGACATCAAACGATGAATTGTTTTAATGGCTCGTTGGTCTAGGGGTATGATTCTCGCTTTGGGTGCGAGAGGTCCCGGGTCCAAATCCCGGACGAGCCCAGAATTTGTCTTTGGATAATGTTGACTGTTTAATTAAGCAAGCCAAAAACGTTGTACCTTAAAACAATGTTTCTTCCACAATTTAGCCAATGTCGTGCCCCGTTGTTGTAGCGTTTGGGCAAAAATGTAGCTTCTTAGCAGATTACAACCATTTTGTATGAGCCAAGACACGCTGACTTTATTCACATGCCTGACAATGGAGGATGTCGTCAGGCATATATCAAAAAACGAGTCATTTCATTGGCTCGTTGGTCTAGGGGTATGATTCTCGCTTTGGGTGCGAGAGGTCCCGGGTCCAAATCCCGGACGAGCCCAGAATTTGTCTTTGGATGATGTTGACTGTTTAATTAAGCGAGCCAAAACTTAGTACATTAAAACAATGTTTCTTCCACAATTTACCCAATGTCGTTCATATACCAGCATTGTAGCGTTTTGGCAAAAATGTAAATGGTTCATCTTCTTTGCAGAACACCCAGCATTCTTTTATTGCCAAAAGACAAAGACTTAATTCACATTTCTAACAATGATGAATTTCGTCAGGCAGACATCAAACGATGAATTATTTTAATGGCTCGTTTGTCTAGGGGTATGATTCTCGCTTTGGGTGCGAGAGGTCCCGGGTCCAAATCCCGGACGAGCCCAGAATTTGTCTTTGGATAATGTTGACTGTTTAATTAAGCAAGCCAAAAACTTTGTACCTTAAAACGATGTTTCTTCCACAATTTAGCCAATGTCGTGCCCCGTTGTTGTAGTGTTTGGGCAAAAATGTAGCTTCTTAGCAGATTACAACCATTTTGTATTAGCCAAGACACGCTGACTTTATTCACATGCCTGACAATGGAGGATTTTGTCAGGCATATATCAAACAATGAGTCATTTCATTGGCTCGTTGGTCTAGGGGTATGATTTTCGCTTTGGGTGCGAGAGGTCCCGGGTCCAAATCCCGGACGAGCCCAGAATTTGTCTTTGGATGATGTTGACTGTTTAATTAAGCGAGCCAAAACTTAGTACATTAAAACAATGTTTCTTCCACAATTTACCCAATGTCGTTCATATACCAGCATTGTAGCGTTTTGGCAAAAATGTAGCTGGTTCATCTTCTTTGCAGAACACCCAGCATTCTTTTATTGCCAAAAGACAAAGACTTAATTCACATTTCTAACAATGGTGAATTTCGTCAGGCAGACATCAAACGATGAATTGTTTTAATGGCTCGTTGGTCTAGGGGTATGATTCTCGCTTTGGGTGCGAGAGGTCCCGGGTCCAAATCCCGGACGAGCCCAGAATTTGTCTTTGGATAATGTTGGCTGTTTAATTAAGCGAGCCAAAAACTTTGTACCTTAAAACAATGTTTCTTCCACAATTTAGCCAATGTCGTGCCCCGTTGTTGTAGCGTTTAGGCAAAAATGTAGCTTCTTAGCAGATTACAACCATTTTGTATGAGCCAAGACACACTGACTTTATTCACATGCCTGACAATGGAGGATTTTGTCAGGCATATATCAAACAATGAGTCATTTCATTGGCTCGTTGGTCTAGGGGTATGATTTTTGCTTTGGGTGCGAGAGGTCCCGGGTCCAAATCCCGGACGAGCCCAGAATTTGTCTTTGGATAATGTTGACTGTTTAATTAAGCGAGCCAAAACTTTGTACATTAAAACAATGTTTCTTCCACAATTTACCCAATGTCGTTCATATACCAGCATTGTAGCGTTTTGGCAAAAATGTAGCTGGTTCATCTTCTTTGCAGAACACCCAGCATTCTTTTATTGCCAAAAGAAAAAGACTTAATTCACATTTCTAACAATGATGAATTTCGTCAGTCAGACATCAAACGATGAATTATTTTAATGGCTCGTTGGTCTAGGGGTATGATTCTCGCTTTGGGTGCGAGAGGTCCCGGGTCCAAATCCCGGACGAGCCCAGAATTTGTCTTTGGATAATGTTGACTGTTTAATTAAGCAAGCCAAAAACTTTGTACCTTAAAACGATGTTTCTTCCACAATTTAGCCAATGTCGTGCCCCGTTGTTGTAGTGTTTGGGCAAAAATGTAGCTTCTTAGCAGATTACAACCATTTTGTATGAGCCAAGACACGCTGACTTTATTCACATGCCTGACAATGGAGGATTTCGTCCGGCATATATCAAACAACGAGTCATTTCATTGGCTCGTTGGTCTAGGGGTATGATTCTCGCTTCGGGTGCGAGAGGTCCCGGGTCCAAATCCCGGACGAGCCCAGAATTTGAATTTGGCTAATGTTGACTGTTTAATTAAGCGAGCCAAAACTTTATACATTAAAACAATGTTTCTTTCACAATTTACCCAATGTCGTTCATATACCAGCATTGTAGCGTTGTGGCAAAAATGTAGCTGGTTCATCTTCTTTGCAGAACACCCAGCATTCTTTTATTGCCAAAAGACAAAGACTTAATTCACATTTCTAACAATGGTGAATTTCGTCAGGCAGACATCAAACGATGAATTGTTTTAATGGCTCGTTGGTCTAGGGGTATGATTCTCGCTTTGGGTGCGAGAGGTCCCGGGTCCAAATCCCGGACGATTCCAGAATTTGTCTTTGGATGATGTTGACTGTTTAATTAAGCGAGCCAAAAACTTTGTACCTTAAAACAATGTTTCTTCCACAATTTAGCCAATGTCGTGCCCCGTTGTTGTAGCGTTTAGGCAAAAATGTAGCTTCTTAGCAGATTACAACCATTTTGTATGAGCCAAGACACACTGACTTTATTCACATGCCTGACAATGGAGGATTTTGTCAGGCATATATCAAACAATGAGTCATTTCATTGGCTCGTTGGTCTAGGGGTATAATTTTCGCTTTGGGTGCGAGAGGTCCCGGGTCCAAATCCCGGACGAGCCCAGAATTTGTCTTTGGATGATGTTGACTGTTTAATTAAGCGAGCCAAAACTTAGTACATTAAAACAATGTTTCTTCCACAATTTACCCAATGTCGTTCATATACCAGCATTGTAGCGTTTTGGCAAAAATGTAAATGGTTCATCTTCTTTGCAGAACACCCAGCATTCTTTTATTGCCAAAAGACAAAGACTTAATTCACATTTCTAACAATGATGAATTTCGTCAGGCAGACATCAAACGATGAATTATTTTAATGGCTCGTTGGTCTAGGGGTATGATTCTCGCTTTGGGTGCGAGAGGTCCCGGGTCCAAATCCCGGACGAGCCCAGAATTTGTCTTTGGATAATGTTGACTGTTTAATTAAGCAAGCCAAAAACTTTGTACCTTAAAACGATGTTTCTTCCACAATTTAGCCAATGTCGTGCCCCGTTGTTGTAGTGTTTGGGCAAAAATGTAGCTTCTTAGCAGATTACAACCATTTTGTATGAGCCAAGACACGCTGACTTTATTCACATGCCTGACAATGGAGGATTTTGTCAGGCATATATCAAACAATGAGTCATTTCATTGGCTCGTTGGTCTAGGGGTATGATTTTCGCTTTGGGTGCGAGAGGTCCCGGGTCCAAATCCCGGACGAGCCCAGAATTTGTCTTTGGATAATGTTGGCTGTTTAATTAAGCGAGCCAAAAACTTTGTACCTTAAAACAATGTTTCTTCCACAATTTAGCCAATGTCGTGCCCCGTTGTTGTAGCGTTTAGGCAAAAATGTAGCTTCTTAGCAGATTACAACCATTTTGTATGAGCCAAGACACACTGACTTTATTCACATGCCTGACAATGGAGGTTTTTGTCAGGCATATATCAAACAATGAGTCATTTCATTGGCTCGTTGGTCTAGGGGTATGATTTTCGCTTTGGGTGCGAGAGGTCCCGGGTCCAAATCCCGGACGAGCCCAGAATTTGTCTTTGGATAATGTTGACTGTTTAATTAAGCGAGCCAAAACTTTGTACATTAAAACAATGTTTCTTCCACAATTTACCCAATGTCGTTCATATACCAGCATTGTAGCGTTTTGGCAAAAATTTAGCTGGTTCATCTTCTTTGCAGAACACCCAGCATTCTTTTATTGCCAAAAGAAAAAGACTTAATTCACATTTCTAACAATGATGAATTTCGTCAGTCAGACATCAAACGATGAATTATTTTAATGGCTCGTTGGTCTAGGGGTATGATTCTCGCTTTGGGTGCGAGAGGTCCCGGGTCCAAATCCCGGACGAGCCCAGAATTTGTCTTTGGATAATGTTGACTGTTTAATTAAGCAAGCCAAAAACTTTGTACCTTAAAACGATGTTTCTTCCACAATTTAGCCAATGTCGTGCCCCGTTGTTGTAGTGTTTGGGCAAAAATGTAGCTTCTTAGCAGATTACAACCATTTTGTATGAGCCAAGACACGCTGACTTTATTCACATGCCTGACAATGGAGGATTTCGTCAGGCATATATCAAACAACGAGTCATTTCATTGGCTCGTTGGTCTAGGGGTATGATTCTCGCTTCGGGTGCGAGAGGTCCCGGGTCCAAATCCCGGACGAGCCCAGAATTTGAATTTGGCTAATGTTGACTGTTTAATTAAGCGAGCCAAAACTTTGTACATTAAAACAATGTTTCTTTCACAATTTACCCAATGTCGTTCATATACCAGCATTGTAGCGTTTTGGCAAAAATGTAGCTGGTTCATCTTCTTTGCAGAACACCCAGCATTCTTTTATTGCCAAAAGAAAAAGACTTAATTCACATTTCTAACAATGGTGAATTTTGTCAGGCAGACATCAAACGATGAATTATTTTAATGGCTCGTTGGTCTAGGGGTATGATTCTCGCTTTGGGTGCGAGAGGTCCCGGGTCCAAATCCCGGACGAGCCCAGAATTTGTCTTTGGATAATGTTGACTGTTTAATTAAGCAAGCCAAAAACTTTGTACCTTAAAACGATGTTTCTTCCACAATTTAGCCAATGTCGTGCCCCGTTGTTGTAGTGTTTGGGCAAAAATGTAGCTTCTTAGCAGATTACAACCATTTTGTATGAGCCAAGACACGCTGACTTTATTCACATGCCTGACAATGGAGGATTTCGTCAGGCATATATCAAAAAACGAGTAATTTCATTGGCTCGTTGGTCTAGGGTTATGATTCTCGCTTTGGGTGCGAGAGGTCCCGGGTCCAAATCCCGGACGAGCCCAGAATTTGTCTTTGGATAATGTTGGCTGTTTAATTAAGCGAGCCAAAAACTTTGTACCTTAAAACAATGTTTCTTCCACAATTTACCCAATGTCGTTCATATACCAGCATTGTAGCGTTTTGGCAAAAATGTAGCTGGTTCATCTTCTTTGCAGAACACCCAGCATTCTTTTATTGCCAAAAGACAAAGACTTAATTCACATTTCTAACAATGGTGAATTTCGTCAGGCAGACATCAAACAATGAATTGTTTTGATGGCTCGTTGGTCTAGGGGTATGATTCTCGCTTTGGGTGCGAGAGGTCCCGGGTCCAAATCCCGGACGAGCCCAGAATTTGTCTTTGGATAATGTTGACTGTTTAATTAAGCAAGCCAAAAACGTTGTACCTTAAAACAATGTTTCTTCCACAATTTAGCCAATGTCGTGCCCCGTTGTTGTAGCGTTTGGGCAAAAATGTAGCTTCTTAGCAGATTACAACCATTTTGTATGAGCCAAGACACGCTGACTTTATTCACATGCCTGACAATGGAGGATTTCGTCAGGCATATATCAAACGATTAGTCATTTCATTGGCTCGTTGGTCTAGGGGTATAATTCTCTCATTGGGTGCGAGAGGTCCTGGGTCCAAATCCCGGACGAGCCCAGAATTTGTCTTTGGATGATGTTGACTGTTTAATTAAGCGAGCCAAAACTTAGTACATTAAAACAATGTTTCTTCCACAATTTACCCAATGTCGTTCATATACCAGCATTGTAGCGTTTTGGCAAAAATGTAGCTGGTTCATCTTCTTTGCAGAACACCCAGCATTCTTTTATTGCCAAAAGACAAAGACTTAATTCACATTTCTAACAATGGTGAATTTCGTCAGGAAGACATCAAACGATGAATTGTTTTAATGGCTCGTTGGTCTAGGGGTATGATTCTCGCTTTGGGTGCGAGAGGTCCCGGGTCCAAATCCCGGACGAGCCCAGAATTTGTCTTTGGATAATGTTGACTGTTTAATTAAGCAAGCCAAAAACTTTGTACCTTAAAACGATGTTTCTTCCACAATTTAGCCAATGTCGTGCCCCGTTGTTGTAGTGTTTGGGCAAAAATGTAGCTTCTTAGCAGATTACAACCATTTTGTATGAGCCAAGACACGCTGACTTTATTCACATGCCTGACAATGGAGGATTTCGTCAGGCATATATCAAAAAACGAGTAATTTCATTGGCTCGTTGGTCTAGGGTTATGATTCTCGCTTTGGGTGCGAGAGGTCCCGGGTCCAAATCCCGGACGAGCCCAGAATTTGTCTTTGGATAATGTTGGCTGTTTAATTAAGCGAGCCAAAAACTTTGTACCTTAAAACAATGTTTCTTCCACAATTTACCCAATGTCGTTCATATACCAGCATTGTAGCGTTTTGGCAAAAATGTAGCTGGTTCATCTTCTTTGCAGAACACCCAGCATTCTTTTATTGCCAAAAGACAAAGACTTAATTCACATTTCTAACAATGGTGAATTTCGTCAGGCAGACATCAAACAATGAATTGTTTTGATGGCTCGTTGGTCTAGGGGTATGATTCTCGCTTTGGGTGCGAGAGGTCCCGGGTCCAAATCCCGGACGAGCCCAGAATTTGTCTTTGGATAATGTTGACTGTTTAATTAAGCAAGCCAAAAACGTTGTACCTTAAAACAATGTTTCTTCCACAATTTAGCCAATGTCGTGCCCCGTTGTTGTAGCGTTTGGGCAAAAATGTAGCTTCTTAGCAGATTACAACCATTTTGTATGAGCCAAGACACGCTGACTTTATTCACATGCCTGACAATGGAGGATTTCGTCAGGCATATATCAAACGATTAGTCATTTCATTGGCTCGTTGGTCTAGGGCAGGGGTGTCAAACTCATTTTCACCCCGGGCCACATCAGCATCATGGTCGCCCTCAAAGGGCCGGATGTAACTGTAAGACTGTATAAATGTAACTACTCCCGAACATATTGTTAAACAACTCTCTCTGCATTTGATTATTGTTTATTGAAGTATAAACATATTGTAAATGCATTTATATAAATGTAAAATGATATGCACATTTCTCTGTTATTATAACAAATCAAAGATCAAACTTTTACATCTGTCACATTTGTGACAGATGTAAAAGTGTACAGACAGCCTTGTAGAGGGCATACAACCAACGAATAAGAGATGCTTTTGATTACAGTAAACATTTGGCTGTATGAACACATACACCTAAACACACTGAATACATTGCTATACATACAAAGTAGTATATTTAACAACTCAACATAACAAAATAACAGTCAGATATGTCTCAGTTCACAATTATATTGTTCAAGTTTCGGGTGAGGTTGATGAGGTGATGCTGCATGGCCTTGAACACACCAAGTAAATACTTCCTCACCCAGGACACCATATCACACACCATCCTCATCTATTGATCATGTTCTGAAAACAACAACAAACAAAACACAGCCATTACATTTCACACATATTACACTGTACTTATTCTTGGTTGAAATGAATTGTATTATATATTTAATACAATTCAGGTTTTTAAAAATGCTTACCCATTTGTTTTCTGGCCGGATGTCTGACACCGTTTTCCCGTGGTCAGTCGGTCAATGTCTGGCTTTAGGTCTTGTGCTGTAGCAATCCGTAAAACAGCGTGGAGGTTGTCGTCGGTGATGCGCGATCTGTGCTTTGTCTTGTTTAAATTCATTATTGAAAACATCTGTTCGCACAGATAGGTGCTCCCAAACATGGACAGAACACGGGCAGCTTGAAGTCGGAGCTGTGGCATCAAAGCAGGAGGCAGGAGACGGTAAAAATCCTCAATCGCAGCATCCTGGAACTTTGCTCTCAGGTCACTATCGCTCTGAAGCTCTATTAACTCCATCTGAAGGAGATGGGGCGCACTGTCGACGTCGGCGGTGAAAGGATTTGCAAAGATGGCAAAGTCAATGCGCTGTGTTCTGAAGTCAGAGAAGCGCCGATCAAATTCAGTCATTAACCGGTTCACTTTGGTAGCCAATCGATCACATGAAAAAGCACCAGGAACTGAGGCTGAGATTTCCTGGCAGACAGGAAAGTGTGCAAGATTGTCCTGTTCCAGTTGGGACTTCCATAGCTGCAGTTTACGCTGGAAAGCTGTGATCATGTCGGACATCTTCGTGATGACTTGTTTGCGTCCCTGCAGCCTCTGATTCAGTTGGGCAAGATGCTCCGTTATGTCACACAACATAGCAAAATCACACAGCCAGTTTGGATCTGACAGTTCAGGCAAGGGTTTTCCTTTACTTTGCATGAAAACAGCAATGTCTTCCCTAAGCTCAAAAAATCGTTTGAGGACCACGTTCCTACTCAGCCACCTTACTTCTGTATGGTACGGCACATCTCCATGCTCCGAGCCCAACTCCTTCAAAAACAGCTGGAACTGGCGGTGATTCAGGCCACGCGCTCGAATGAAGTTCACTGTTTTCGTGACCGTGGTCATTATATTATCCAGTTCCAGAACCTTTCCACACAGAGCTTCTTGGTGGATAATGCAATGATACGTTATCAGAGGTGTGTGGCAGTTACTTTTTTGCATTTTCTCCTTCACTAGTCCAACCAAGCCTGTTTTTTGTCCACACATTGCAGGCGCGCCATCGGTAGTTAGCCCCACCAACTTTTCCCAGGGTAATTCAGTTTTACTCACGGACCTCTCCACTGCATCAAAAATGTCCCTCCCCGTCGTCGTTCCATGGAGGGCAACTACATCCAAGAGCTCCTCACTGACAGTCAAGTCTGCCTTCACGCCTCTTACAAAAATGGCCAGTTGCGCTGTGTCCGTGTTGTCTGTACTTTCATCAACGGCTAATGAAAAAGCCACGTAACTGCTCGACTCCTCGGCTAGCTGTTCTGTCAGATTGCCTGCTAGTTCCTTAACTCGGTCTGCGATTGTGTTCCTTGACAAACTGACATTTTGAAAAGCCTGTACCTGGTCGGGGCTCACCTGCTCACAGACCTTGAGCATACACTCCTTCAAAAATGCACCCTCTGAAAAGGACTTGGAAGCTCGTGCGATTTCTTCAGCCACAATAAAGCTAGCTTTCACAGCGGCATCATTTTTGGCTGTAGCTTTTGTGAAAATGTTCTGCTGTGATTGGAGTCTGCCTTTTAATTTTTGGACAAGTTCACGTTTTTCCTGGAGGCTAAATTTAGCATACTTGGCTCCGTGTTTGGTCTCGAAATGCCGACGTAAATTGTATTCTTTTATCACTGACACGGCTTCATTGCATAGAATACATACCGGTTTCTCTCCTTGAAGAACAAACATATACTCGCTTTCCCATCTTTCATTAAATGTCCTTCCCTCTGTATCAATTTTCCTCTTCTTTGACATGTTGGATTATTTTTCAAACATTTTCAACTCAGTAATTCGTTGGAAAACTGATTTAGTTAACGCTGACGCTACTAGCGGCCGCAGTCCGTCATTTCGCGGGTCAAAAACTCAACATGCATTGTGGGAGATGTAGTTTATGGTCACTGTAGCGTACACGATGAAGCAGCATAGAGTTTAATTTTAAGACAATCATATGCCTTTATATGGAAGCCCATTTCAGCAGCAAAAAAAACAAATTAAAAGTTAGACTTGATAATAAAAATATAAATATTTTTTTTTTTTTTTTTTTATTAATTTTTTTTTTTTTTTTTTTTCTGGTGGAGATATGCCTTCGCGGGCCACATAAAATGACGTGGCGGGCCGGATTCGGCCCGCGGGCCTTGAGTTTGACACATGTGGTCTAGGGGTATAATTCTCTCATTGGGTGCGAGAGGTCCTGGGTCCAAATCCCGGACGAGCCCAGAATTTGTCTTTGGATGATGTTGACTGTTTAATTAAGCGAGCCAAAACTTAGTACATTAAAACAATGTTTCTTCCACAATTTACCCAATGTCGTTCATATACCAGCATTGTAGCGTTTTGGCAAAAATGTAGCTGGTTCATCTTCTTTGCAGAACACCCAGCATTCTTTTATTGCCAAAAGACAAAGACTTAATTCACATTTCTAACAATGGTGAATTTCGTCAGGAAGACATCAAACGATGAATTGTTTTAATGGCTCGTTGGTCTAGGGGTATGATTCTCGCTTTGGGTGCGAGAGGTCCCGGGTCCAAATCCCGGACGAGCCCAGAATTTGTCTTTGGATAATGTTGACTGTTTAATTAAGCAAGCCAAAAACGTTGTACCTTAAAACAATGTTTCTTCCACAATTTAGCCAATGTCGTGCCCCGTTGTTGTAGCGTTTGGGCAAAAATGTAGCTTCTTAGCAGATTACAACCATTTTGTATGAGCCAAGACACGCTGACTTTATTCACATGCCTGACAATGGAGGATTTCGTCAGGCATATATCAAACGATTAGTCATTTCAATGGCTCGTTGGTCTAGGGGTATGATTCTCGCTTCGGGTGCGAGAGGTCCCGGGTCCAAATCCCGGACGAGCCCAGAATTTGAATTTGGCTAATGTTGACTGTTTAATTAAGCGAGCCAAAACTTTGTACATTAAAACAATGTTTCTTCCACAATTTACCCAATGTCGTTCATATACCAGCATTGTAGCGTTTTGGCAAAAATGTAGCTGGTTCATCTTCTTTGCAGAACACCCAGCATTCTTTTATTGCCAAAAGAAAAAGACTTAATTCACATTTCTAACAATGGTGAATTTCGTCAGGCAGACATCAAACTATGAATTATTTTAATGGCTCGTTGGTCTAGGGGTATGATTCTCGCTTTGGGTGCGAGAGGTCCCGGGTCCAAATCCCGGACGAGCCCAGAATTTGTCTTTGGATAATGTTGACTGTTTAATTAAGCAAGCCAAAAACTTTGTACCTTAAAACGATGTTTCTTCCACAATTTAGCCAATGTCGTGCCCCGTTGTTGTAGTGTTTGGGCAAAAATGTAGCTTCTTAGCAGATTACAACCATTTTGTATGAGCCAAGACACGCTGACTTTATTCACATGCCTGACAATGGAGGATTTCGTCCGGCATATATCAAACAACGAGTCATTTCATTGGCTCGTTGGTCTAGGGGTATGATTCTCGCTTCGGGTGCGAGAGGTCCCGGGTCCAAATCCCGGACGAGCCCAGAATTTGAATTTGACTAATGTTGACTGTTTAATTAAGCGAGCCAAAACTTTATACATTAAAACAATGTTTCTTTCACAATTTACCCAATGTCGTTCATATACCAGCATTGTAGCGTTGTGGCAAAAATGTAGCTGGTTCATCTTCTTTGCAGAACACCCAGCATTCTTTTATTGCCAAAAGACAAAGACTTAATTCACATTTCTAACAATGGTGAATTTCGTCAGGCAGACATCAAACGATGAATTGTTTTAATGGCTCGTTGGTCTAGGGGTATGATTCTCGCTTTGGGTGCGAGAGGTCCCGGGTCCAAATCCCGGACGATTCCAGAATTTGTCTTTGGATGATGTTGACTGTTTAATTAAGCGAGCCAAAAACTTTGTACCTTAAAACAATGTTTCTTCCACAATTTAGCCAATGTCGTGCCCCGTTGTTGTAGCGTTTGGGCAAAAATGTAGCTTCTTAGCAGATTACAACCATTTTGTATGAGCCAAGACACGCTGACTTTATTCACATGCCTGACAATGGAGGATTTCGTCAGGCATATATCAAACGATTAGTCATTTCATTGGCTCGTTGGTCTAGGGGTATGATTCTCGCTTCGGGTGCGAGAGGTCCCGGGTCCAAATCCCGGACGAGCCCAGAATTTGAATTTGGCTAATGTTGACTGTTTAATTAAGCGAGCCAAAACTTTGTGCATTAAAACAATGTTTCTTTCACAATTTACCCAATGTCGTTCATATACCAGCATTGTAGCGTTTTGGCAAAAATGTAGCTGGTTCATCTTCTTTGCAGAACACCCAGCATTCTTTTATTGCCAAAAGAAAAAGACTTAATTCACATTTCTAACAATGGTGAATTTTGTCAGGCAGACATCAAACGATGAATTATTTTAATGGCTCGTTGGTCTAGGGGTATGATTCTCGCTTTGGGTGCGAGAGGTCCCGGGTCCAAATCCCGGACGAGCCCAGAATTTGTCTTTGGATAATGTTGACTGTTTAATTAAGCAAGCCAAAAACTTTGTACCTTAAAACGATGTTTCTTCCACAATTTAGCCAATGTCGTGCCCCGTTGTTGTAGTGTTTGGGCAAAAATGTAGCTTCTTAGCAGATTACAACCATTTTGTATGAGCCAAGACACGCTGACTTTATTCACATGCCTGACAATGGAGGATTTCGTCAGGCATATATCAAAAAACGAGTAATTTCATTGGCTCGTTGGTCTAGGGTTATGATTCTCGCTTTGGGTGCGAGAGGTCCCGGGTCCAAATCCCGGACGAGCCCAGAATTTGTCTTTGGATAATGTTGGCTGTTTAATTAAGCGAGCCAAAAACTTTGTACCTTAAAACAATGTTTCTTCCACAATTTACCCAATGTCGTTCATATACCAGCATTGTAGCGTTTTGGCAAAAATGTAGCTGGTTCATCTTCTTTGCAGAACACCCAGCATTCTTTTATTGCCAAAAGACAAAGACTTAATTCACATTTCTAACAATGGTGAATTTCGTCAGGCAGACATCAAACAATGAATTGTTTTGATGGCTCGTTGGTCTAGGGGTATGATTCTCGCTTTGGGTGCGAGAGGTCCCGGGTCCAAATCCCGGACGAGCCCAGAATTTGTCTTTGGATAATGTTGACTGTTTAATTAAGCAAGCCAAAAACGTTGTACCTTAAAACAATGTTTCTTCCACAATTTAGCCAATGTCGTGCCCCGTTGTTGTAGCGTTTGGGCAAAAATGTAGCTTCTTAGCAGATTACAACCATTTTGTATGAGCCAAGACACGCTGACTTTATTCACATGCCTGACAATGGAGGATTTCGTCAGGCATATATCAAACGATTAGTCATTTCATTGGCTCGTTGGTCTAGGGGTATAATTCTCTCATTGGGTGCGAGAGGTCCTGGGTCCAAATCCCGGACGAGCCCAGAATTTGTCTTTGGATGATGTTGACTGTTTAATTAAGCGAGCCAAAACTTAGTACATTAAAACAATGTTTCTTCCACAATTTACCCAATGTCGTTCATATACCAGCATTGTAGCGTTTTGGCAAAAATGTAGCTGGTTCATCTTCTTTGCAGAACACCCAGCATTCTTTTATTGCCAAAAGACAAAGACTTAATTCACATTTCTAACAATGGTGAATTTCGTCAGGAAGACATCAAACGATGAATTGTTTTAATGGCTCGTTGGTCTAGGGGTATGATTCTCGCTTTGGGTGCGAGAGGTCCCGGGTCCAAATCCCGGACGAGCCCAGAATTTGTCTTTGCATAATGTTGACTGTTTAATTAAGCAAGCCAAAAACGTTGTACCTTAAAACAATGTTTCTTCCACAATTTAGCCAATGTCGTGCCCCGTTGTTGTAGCGTTTGGGCAAAAATGTAGCTTCTTAGCAGATTACAACCATTTTGTATGAGCCAAGACACGCTGACTTTATTCACATGCCTGACAATGGAGGATTTCGTCAGGCATATATCAAACGATTAGTCATTTCAATGGCTCGTTGGTCTAGGGGTATGATTCTCGCTTCGGGTGCGAGAGGTCCCGGGTCCAAATCCCGGACGAGCCCAGAATTTGAATTTGGCTAATGTTGACTGTTTAATTAAGCGAGCCAAAACTTTGTACATTAAAACAATGTTTCTTCCACAATTTACCCAATGTCGTTCATATACCAGCATTGTAGCGTTTTGGCAAAAATGTAGCTGGTTCATCTTCTTTGCAGAACACCCAGCATTCTTTTATTGCCAAAAGAAAAAGACTTAATTCACATTTCTAACAATGGTGAATTTCGTCAGGCAGACATCAAACTATGAATTATTTTAATGGCTCGTTGGTCTAGGGGTATGATTCTCGCTTTGGGTGCGAGAGGTCCCGGGTCCAAATCCCGGACGAGCCCAGAATTTGTCTTTGGATAATGTTGACTGTTTAATTAAGCAAGCCAAAAACTTTGTACCTTAAAACGATGTTTCTTCCACAATTTAGCCAATGTCGTGCCCCGTTGTTGTAGTGTTTGGGCAAAAATGTAGCTTCTTAGCAGATTACAACCATTTTGTATGAGCCAAGACACGCTGACTTTATTCACATGCCTGACAATGGAGGATTTCGTCCGGCATATATCAAACAACGAGTCATTTCATTGGCTCGTTGGTCTAGGGGTATGATTCTCGCTTCGGGTGCGAGAGGTCCCGGGTCCAAATCCCGGACGAGCCCAGAATTTGAATTTGACTAATGTTGACTGTTTAATTAAGCGAGCCAAAACTTTATACATTAAAACAATGTTTCTTTCACAATTTACCCAATGTCGTTCATATACCAGCATTGTAGCGTTGTGGCAAAAATATAGCTGGTTCATCTTCTTTGCAGAACACCCAGCATTCTTTTATTGCCAAAAGACAAAGACTTAATTCACATTTCTAACAATGGTGAATTTCGTCAGGCAGACATCAAACGATGAATTGTTTTAATGGCTCGTTGGTCTAGGGGTATGATTCTCGCTTTGGGTGCGAGAGGTCCCGGGTCCAAATCCCGGACGATTCCAGAATTTGTCTTTGGATGATGTTGACTGTTTAATTAAGCGAGCCAAAAACTTTGTACCTTAAAACAATGTTTCTTCCACAATTTAGCCAATGTCGTGCCCCGTTGTTGTAGCGTTTGGGCAAAAATGTAGCTTCTTAGCAGATTACAACCATTTTGTATGAGCCAAGACACGCTGACTTTATTCACATGCCTGACAATGGAGGATTTCGTCAGGCATATATCAAACGATTAGTCATTTCATTGGCTCGTTGGTCTAGGGGTATGATTCTCGCTTCGGGTGCGAGAGGTCCCGGGTCCAAATCCCGGACGAGCCCAGAATTTGAATTTGGCTAATGTTGACTGTTTAATTAAGCGAGCCAAAACTTTGTGCATTAAAACAATGTTTCTTTCACAATTTACCCAATGTCGTTCATATACCAGCATTGTAGCGTTTTGGCAAAAATGTAGCTGGTTCATCTTCTTTGCAGAACACCCAGCATTCTTTTATTGCCAAAAGAAAAAGACTTAATTCACATTTCTAACAATGGTGAATTTTGTCAGGCAGACATCAAACGATGAATTATTTTAATGGCTCGTTGGTCTAGGGGTATGATTCTCGCTTTGGGTGCGAGAGGTCCCGGGTCCAAATCCCGGACGAGCCCAGAATTTGTCTTTGGATAATGTTGACTGTTTAATTAAGCAAGCCAAAAACTTTGTACCTTAAAACGATGTTTCTTCCACAATTTAGCCAATGTCGTGCCCCGTTGTTGTAGTGTTTGGGCAAAAATGTAGCTTCTTAGCAGATTACAACCATTTTGTATGAGCCAAGACACGCTGACTTTATTCACATGCCTGACAATGGAGGATTTCGTCAGGCATATATCAAAAAACGAGTAATTTCATTGGCTCGTTGGTCTAGGGTTATGATTCTCGCTTTGGGTGCGAGAGGTCCCGGGTCCAAATCCCGGACGAGCCCAGAATTTGTCTTTGGATAATGTTGGCTGTTTAATTAAGCGAGCCAAAAACTTTGTACCTTAAAACAATGTTTCTTCCACAATTTACCCAATGTCGTTCATATACCAGCATTGTAGCGTTTTGGCAAAAATGTAGCTGGTTCATCTTCTTTGCAGAACACCCAGCATTCTTTTATTGCCAAAAGACAAAGACTTAATTCACATTTCTAACAATGGTGAATTTCGTCAGGCAGACATCAAACAATGAATTGTTTTGATGGCTCGTTGGTCTAGGGGTATGATTCTGGCTTTGGGTGCGAGAGGTCCCGGGTCCAAATCCCGGACGAGCCCAGAATTTGTCTTTGGATAATGTTGACTGTTTAATTAAGCAAGCCAAAAACGTTGTACCTTAAAACAATGTTTCTTCCACAATTTAGCCAATGTCGTGCCCCGTTGTTGTAGCGTTTGGGCAAAAATGTAGCTTCTTAGCAGATTACAACCATTTTGTATGAGCCAAGACACGCTGACTTTATTCACATGCCTGACAATGGAGGATTTCGTCAGGCATATATCAAACGATTAGTCATTTCATTGGCTCGTTGGTCTAGGGGCATAATTCTCTCATTGGGTGCGAGAGGTCCTGGGTCCAAATCCCGGACGAGCCCAGAATTTGTCTTTGGATGATGTTGACTGTTTAATTAAGCGAGCCAAAACTTAGTACATTAAAACAATGTTTCTTCCACAATTTACCCAATGTCGTTCATATACCAGCATTGTAGCGTTTTGGCAAAAATGTAGCTGGTTCATCTTCTTTGCAGAACACCCAGCATTCTTTTATTGCCAAAAGACAAAGACTTAATTCACATTTCTAACAATGGTGAATTTCGTCAGGAAGACATCAAACGATGAATTGTTTTAATGGCTCGTTGGTCTAGGGGTATGATTCTCGCTTTGGGTGCGAGAGGTCCCGGGTCCAAATCCCGGACGAGCCCAGAATTTGTCTTTGGATAATGTTGACTGTTTAATTAAGCAAGCCAAAAACGTTGTACCTTAAAACAATGTTTCTTCCACAATTTAGCCAATGTCGTGCCCCGTTGTTGTAGCGTTTGGGCAAAAATGTAGCTTCTTAGCAGATTACAACCATTTTGTATGAGCCAAGACACGCTGACTTTATTCACATGCCTGACAATGGAGGATTTCGTCAGGCATATATCAAACGATTAGTCATTTCAATGGCTCGTTGGTCTAGGGGTATGATTCTCGCTTCGGGTGCGAGAGGTCCCGGGTCCAAATCCCGGACGAGCCCAGAATTTGAATTTGGCTAATGTTGACTGTTTAATTAAGCGAGCCAAAACTTTGTACATTAAAACAATGTTTCTTCCACAATTTACCCAATGTCGTTCATATACCAGCATTGTAGCGTTTTGGCAAAAATGTAGCTGGTTCATCTTCTTTGCAGAACACCCATTATTCTTTTATTGCCAAAAGAAAAAGACTTAATTCACATTTCTAACAATGGTGAATTTCGTCAGGCAGACATCAAACTATGAATTATTTTAATGGCTCGTTGGTCTAGGGGTATGATTCTCGCTTTGGGTGCGAGAGGTCCCGGGTCCAAATCCCGGACGAGCCCAGAATTTGTCTTTGGATAATGTTGACTGTTTAATTAAGCGAGCCAAAAACTTTGTACCTTAAAACAATGTTTCTTCCACAATTTACCCAATGTCGTGCCCCGTTGTTGTAGCGTTTGGGCTAAAATGTAGCTTCTTAGCAGATTACAACCATTTTGTATGAGCCAAGACACGCTGACTTTATTCACATGCCTGACAATGGAGGATTTCGTCAGGCATATATCAAAAAACGAGTCATTTCATTGGCTCGTTGGTCTAGGGGTATGATTCTCGCTTTGGGTGAGAGAGGTCCCGGGTCCAAATCCCGGACGAGCCCAGAATTTGTCTTTGGATGATGTTGACTGTTTAATTAAGCGAGCCAAAACTTAGTACATTAAAACAATGTTTCTTCCACAATTTACCCAATGTCGTTCATATACCAGCATTGTAGCGTTTTGGCAAAAATGTAGCTGGTTCATCTTCTTTGCAGAACACCCAGCATTCTTTTATTGCCAAAAGACAAAGACTTAATTCACATTTCTAACAATGGTGAATTTCGTCAGGCAGACATCAAACGATGAATTGTTTTAATGGCTCGTTGGTCTAGGGGTATGATTCTCGCTATGGGTGCGAGAGGTCCCGGGTCCAAATCCCGGACGAGCCCAGAATTTGTCTTTGGATAATGTTGACTGTTTAATTAAGCAAGCCAAAAACAATGTTTCTTCCACAATTTAGCCAATGTCGTGCCCCGTTGTTGTAGCGTTTGGGCAAAAATGTAGCTTCTTAGCAGATTACAACCATTTTGTATGAGCCAAGACACGCTGACTTTATTCACATGCCTGACAATGGAGGATTTCGTTAGGCATATATCAAACGATTAGTCATTTCATTGGCTCGTTGGTCTAGGGGTATGATTCTCGCTTCGGGTGCGAGAGGTCCCGGGTCCAAATCCCGGACGAGCCCAGAATTTGAATTTGGCTAATGTTGACTGTTTAATTAAGCGAGCCAAAACTTTGTACATTAAAACAATGTTTCTTCCACAATTTACCCAATGTCGTTGATATACCAGCATTGTAGCGTTTTGGCAAAATGTAGCTGGTTCATCCTCTTTGCAGAACACCCAGCATTCTTTTATTGCCAAAAGAAAAAGACTTAATTCACATTTCTAACAATGGTGAATTTCGTCAGGCAGACATCAAACTATGAATTATTTTAATGGCTCGTTGGTCTAGGGGTATGATTCTTGCTTTGGGTGCGAGAGGTCCCGGGTCCAAATCCCGGACGAGCCCAGAATTTGTCTTTGGATAATGTTGACTGTTTAATTAAGCAAGCCAAAAACTTTGTACCTTAAAACGATGTTTCTTCCACAATTTAGCCAATGTCGTGCCCCGTTGTTGTAGTGTTTGGGCAAAAATGTAGCTTCTTAGCAGATTACAACCATTTTGTATGAGCCAAGACACGCTGACTTTATTCACATGCCTGACAATGGAGGATTTCGTCCGGCATATATCAAACAACGAGTCATTTCATTGGCTCGTTGGTCTAGGGGTATGATTCTCGCTTCGGGTGCGAGAGGTCCCGGGTCCAAATCCCGGACGAGCCCAGAATTTGAATTTGACTAATGTTGACTGTTTAATTAAGCGAGCCAAAACTTTATACATTAAAACAATGTTTCTTTCACAATTTACCCAATGTCGTTCATATACCAGCATTGTAGCGTTGTGGCAAAAATGTAGCTGGTTCATCTTCTTTGCAGAACACCCAGCATTCTTTTATTGCCAAAAGACAAAGACTTAATTCACATTTCTAACAATGGTGAATTTCGTCAGGCAGACATCAAACGATGAATTGTTTTAATGGCTCGTTGGTCTAGGGGTATGATTCTCGCTTTGGGTGCGAGAGGTCCCGGGTCCAAATCCCGGACGATTCCAGAATTTGTCTTTGGATGATGTTGACTGTTTAATTAAGCGAGCCAAAAACTTTGTACCTTAAAACAATGTTTCTTCCACAATTTAGCCAATGTCGTGCCCCGTTGTTGTGGCGTTTGGGCAAAAATGTAGCTTCTTAGCAGATTACAACCATTTTGTATGAGCCAAGACACGCTGACTTTATTCACATGCCTGACAATGGAGGATTTCGTCAGGCATATATCAAACGATTAGTCATTTCATTGGCTCGTTGGTCTAGGGGTATGATTCTCGCTTCGGGTGCGAGAGGTCCCGGGTCCAAATCCCGGACGAGCCCAGAATTTGAATTTGGCTAATGTTGACTGTTTAATTAAGCGAGCCAAAACTTTGTGCATTAAAACAATGTTTCTTTCACAATTTACCCAATGTCGTTCATATACCAGCATTGTAGCGTTTTGGCAAAAATGTAGCTGGTTCATCTTCTTTGCAGAACACCCAGCATTCTTTTATTGCCAAAAGAAAAAGACTTAATTCACATTTCTAACAATGGTGAATTTTGTCAGGCAGACATCAAACGATTAATTATTTTAATGGCTCGTTGGTCTAGGGGTATGATTCTCGCTTTGGGTGCGAGAGGTCCCGGGTCCAAATCCCGGACGAGCCCAGAATTTGTCTTTGGATAATGTTGACTGTTTAATTAAGCAAGCCAAAAACTTTGTACCTTAAAACGATGTTTCTTCCTCAATTTAGCCAATGTCGTGCCCCGTTGTTGTAGTGTTTGGGCAAAAATGTAGCTTCTTAGCAGATTACAACCATTTTGTATGAGCCAAGACACGCTGACTTTATTCACATGCCTGACAATGGAGGATTTCGTCAGGCATATATCAAAAAACGAGTAATTTCATCGGCTCGTTGGTCTAGGGTTATGATTCTCGCTTTGGGTGCGAGAGGTCCCGGGTCCAAATCCCGGACGAGCCCAGAATTTGTCTTTGGATAATGTTGGCTGTTTAATTAAGCGAGCCAAAAACTTTGTACCTTAAAACAATGTTTCTTCCACAATTTACCCAATGTCGTTCATATACCAGCATTGTAGCGTTTTGGCAAAAATGTAGCTGGTTCATCTTCTTTGCAGAACACCCAGCATTCTTTTATTGCCAAAAGACAAAGACTTAATTCACATTTCTAACAATGGTGAATTTCGTCAGGCAGACATCAAACAATGAATTGTTTTGATGGCTCGTTGGTCTAGGGGTATGATTCTGGCTTTGGGTGCGAGAGGTCCCGGGTCCAAATCCCGGACGAGCCCAGAATTTGTCTTTGGATAATGTTGACTGTTTAATTAAGCAAGCCAAAAACATTGTACCTTAAAACAATGTTTCTTCCACAATTTAGCCAATGTCGTGCCCCGTTGTTGTAGCGTTTGGGCAAAAATGTAGCTTCTTAGCAGATTACAACCATTTTGTATGAGCCAAGACACGCTGACTTTATTCACATGCCTGACAATGGAGGATTTCGTCAGGCATATATCAAACAATGAGTCATTTCATTGGCTCGTTGGTCTAGGGGTATGATTCTCTCATTGGGTGCGAGAGGTCCTGGGTCCAAATCCCGGACGAGCCCAGAATTTGTCTTTGGATGATGTTGACTGTTTAATTAAGCGAGCCAAAACTTAGTACATTAAAACAATGTTTCTTCCACAATTTACCCAATGTCGTTCATATACCAGCATTGTAGCGTTTTGGCAAAAATGTAGCTGGTTCATCTTCTTTGCAGAACACCCAGCATTCTTTTATTGCCAAAAGACAAAGACTTAATTCACATTTCTAACAATGGTGAATTTCGTCAGGAAGACATCAAACGATGAATTGTTTTAATGGCTCGTTGGTCTAGGGGTATGATTCTCGCTTTGGGTGCGAGAAGTCCCGGGTCCAAATCCCGGACGAGCCCAGAATTTGTCTTTGGATAATGTTGACTGTTTAATTAAGCAAGCCAAAAACGTTGTACCTTAAAACAATGTTTCTTCCACAATTTAGCCAATGTCGTGCCCCGTTGTTGTAGCGTTTGGGCAAAAATGTAGCTTCTTAGCAGATTACAACCATTTTGTATGAGCCAAGACACGCTGACTTTATTCACATGCCTGACAATGGAGGATTTCGTCAGGCATATATCAAACGATTAGTCATTTCAATGGCTCGTTGGTCTAGGGGTATGATTCTCGCTTCGGGTGCGAGAGGTCCCGGGTCCAAATCCCGGACGAGCCCAGAATTTGAATTTGGCTAATGTTGACTGTTTAATTAAGCGAGCCAAAACTTTGTACATTAACCTGTTGGGCCCTAGACGATTTTTGGACTAATTTTCGAAAATATTGTACACATACGCAAAGGGCCCAACTACAAGGTATATGTGAACCATTGCAAAGAATTATTAACACTAAGAAGGGTTTGCTCATATGATTTGAGTAAATAGGTTCAGTACATTACTGGTTAATGGCTGCTGAAGATGGAACACAGCCCTATGTCAAATTCGTATGGTGAGAAAGCACTATTATTCATAATGCAATATTAAATTAGGCAGGGTGAAGCCTAAAACCCACCCACCATCATAGCAAATGATGGCAGTAGTCACCTACAAAAGAATTTGAGTGAATAGAGTGAAGTAGGCCCGAGCAAGAGACATAAACGTGTACGAGAGGTCACGAGAGGTCGTCATGTCAGAAACAGCCTCTCCAGCTGTTCCATTGTACTTTTAGAAGCTAAATAACTATATATTTAACTTCCTTTATCCTTCTACATGCTCAATCTATCACATACAGCAGTTAGAAATAATTTTGGAGAGCTGGAACCGTCTCCAAAGCTCTCCAAGCCGGCGAGCTACGGGAGGATTGCGCAATAGCTGGTGTGTATTGGGCCGTTGTAGAGCCCCTGATTGGTCGATTTTCGTTTTTTTTCGCTCTGTGCACGTGGCTGCATGTGGCCAATCGAATGGCGTTAACAGATTTACCAGGAAGTGTTTACTTTTCCGAAAAAATCCGATCTACGCCGAAGTGCCGGCGCGTAAACAGCTGAGACTGCCTCGCTGGAAACTTGTCCCCCCGCGTGTGTGACCCCCCTTCCTTTGTTTTACGGCGTTTTTTACAAGGGAAATGGACACTAGGAGCCGTTTCTGCGGTCAAAAAGGACTATAAGGACACTGTTTGATGATTTTGCTTCAAAACTGTGAGTACCATCCCATAATTATTTGGCTGAGTTATTGTTGCTGGGGGCTGCTGTTCCCCCGGTCAACTTTGAAGGGTTTCCCAGAGAGGGAATCGGCGATGTAGGTTCGAAGCGTGCTTGAATGCTACGGCTGCTAACTACATAGCATTAAGCTCTCAGGTTGATTTGCGTCTTTTGAGAGGCTATTTCGGGTGCGTATGTCGGCCGAATGAATGCGAAAAAGTGACGATATTTAGCACGAGGCTAGGAATGTTGTCTTAGATTGTGTTTTATTGTGTTTTGAGTGTGTAAAGTGTTACACATGCTTCGGTTCATGAGAAATTCTTCGTTCAAACGCTATGCTCCATGGTTGTGGAAATATTATATTTGCTACCGAAAATAGCTTTCTTCGGTACCAGTCGGTACCAATCGGTACCACTAGGCGCCCTACCGGGCGCCTCTCGGGCTAGAAAGGTTAAAACAATGTTTCTTCCACAATTTACCCAATGTCGTTCATATACCAGCATTGTAGCGTTTTGGCAAAAATGTAGCTGGTTCATCTTCTTTGCAGAACACCCATTATTCTTTTATTGCCAAAAGAAAAAGACTTAATTCACATTTCTAACAATGGTGAATTTCGTCAGGCAGACATCAAACTATGAATTATTTTAATGGCTCGTTGGTCTAGGGGTATGATTCTCGCTTTGGGTGCGAGAGGTCCCGGGTCCAAATCCCGGACGAGCCCAGAATTTGTCTTTGGATAATGTTGACTGTTTAATTAAGCGAGCCAAAAACTTTGTACCTTAAAACAATGTTTCTTCCACAATTTACCCAATGTCGTGCCCCGTTGTTGTAGCGTTTGGGCTAAAATGTAGCTTCTTAGCAGATTACAACCATTTTGTATGAGCCAAGACACGCTGACTTTATTCACATGCCTGACAATGGAGGATTTCGTCAGGCATATATCAAAAAACGAGTCATTTCATTGGCTCGTTGGTCTAGGGGTATGATTCTCGCTTTGGGTGAGAGAGGTCCCGGGTCCAAATCCCGGACGAGCCCAGAATTTGTCTTTGGATGATGTTGACTGTTTAATTAAGCGAGCCAAAACTTAGTACATTAAAACAATGTTTCTTCCACAATTTACCCAATGTCGTTCATATACCAGCATTGTAGCGTTTTGGCAAAAATGTAGCTGGTTCATCTTCTTTGCAGAACACCCAGCATTCTTTTATTGCCAAAAGACAAAGACTTAATTCACATTTCTAACAATGGTGAATTTCGTCAGGCAGACATCAAACGATGAATTGTTTTAATGGCTCGTTGGTCTAGGGGTATGATTCTCGCTATGGGTGCGAGAGGTCCCGGGTCCAAATCCCGGACGAGCCCAGAATTTGTCTTTGGATAATGTTGACTGTTTAATTAAGCAAGCCAAAAACAATGTTTCTTCCACAATTTAGCCAATGTCGTGCCCCGTTGTTGTAGCGTTTGGGCAAAAATGTAGCTTCTTAGCAGATTACAACCATTTTGTATGAGCCAAGACACGCTGACTTTATTCACATGCCTGACAATGGAGGATTTCGTCAGGCATATATCAAACGATTAGTCATTTCATTGGCTCGTTGGTCTAGGGGTATGATTCTCGCTTCGGGTGCGAGAGGTCCCGGGTCCAAATCCCGGACGAGCCCAGAATTTGAATTTGGCTAATGTTGACTGTTTAATTAAGCGAGCCAAAACTTTGTACATTAAAACAATGTTTCTTCCACAATTTACCCAATGTCGTTGATATACCAGCATTGTAGCGTTTTGGCAAAATGTAGCTGGTTCATCCTCTTTGCAGAACACCCAGCATTCTTTTATTGCCAAAAGAAAAAGACTTAATTCACATTTCTAACAATGGTGAATTTCATCAGGCAGACATCAAACGATGAATTATTTTAATGGCTCGTTGGTCTAGGGGTATGATTCTCGCTTTGGGTGCGAGAGGTCCCGGGTCCAAATCCCGGACGAGCCCAGAATTTGTCTTTTGATAATGTTGACTGTTTAATTAAGCAAGCCAAAAACTTTGTACCTTAAAACGATGTTTCTTCCACAATTTAGCCAATGTCGTGCCCCGTTGTTGTAGTGTTTGGGCAAAAATGTAGCTTCTTAGCAGATTACAACCATTTTGTATGAGCCAAGACACGCTGACTTTATTCACATGCCTGACAATGGAGGATTTCGTCAGGCATATATCAAAAAACGAGTCATTTCATTGGCTCGTTGGTCTAGGGGTATGATTCTCGCTTCGGGTGCGAGAGGTCCCGGGTCCAAATCCCGGACGAGCCCAGATTTTGAATTTGGCTAATGTTGACTGTTTAATTAAGCGAGCCAAAAACTTTGTACCTTAAAACAATGTTTCTTCCACAATTTAGCCAATGTCGTGCCCCGTTGTTGTAGCGTTTAGGCAAAAATGTAGCTTCTTAGCAGATTTCAACCATTTTGTATGAGCCAAGACACACTGACTTTATTCTCATGCCTGACAATGGAGGATTTTGTCAGGCATATATCAAACAATGAGTCATTTCATTGGCTCGTTGGTCTAGGGGTATGATTTTCGCTTTGGGTGCGAGAGGTCCCGGGTCCAAATCCCGGACGAGCCCAGAATTTGTCTTTGGATGATGTTGACTGTTTAATTAAGCGAGCCAAAACTTAGTACATTAAAACAATGTTTCTTCCACAATTTACCCAATGTCGTTCATATACCAGCATTGTAGCGTTTTGGCAAAAATGTAGCTGGTTCATCTTCTTTGCAGAACACCCAGCATTCTTTTATTGCCAAAAGACAAAGACTTAATTCACATTTCTAACAATGGTGAATTTCGTCAGGAAGACATCAAACGATGAATTGTTTTAATGGCTCGTTGGTCTAGGGGTATGATTCTCGCTTTGGGTGCGAGAGGTCCCGGGTCCAAATCCCGGACGAGCCCAGAATTTGTCTTTGGATAATGTTGACTGTTTAATTAAGCAAGCCAAAAACGTTGTACCTTAAAACAATGTTTCTTCCACAATTTAGCCAATGTCGTGCCCCGTTGTTGTAGCGTTTGGACAAAAATGTAGCTTCTTAGCAGATTACAACCATTTTGTATGAGCCAAGACACGCTGACTTTATTCACATGCCTGACAATGGAGGATTTCGTCAGGCATATATCAAACGATTAGTCATTTCATTGGCTCGTTGGTCTAGGGGTATGATTCTCGCTTCGGGTGCGAGAGGTCCCGGGTCCAAATCCCGGACGAGCCCAGAATTTGAATTTGGCTAATGTTGACTGTTTAATTAAGCGAGCCAAAACTTTGTACATTAAAACAATGTTTCTTCCACAATTTACCCAATGTCGTTCATATACCAGCATTGTAGCGTTTTGGCAAAAATGTAGCTGGTTCATCTTCTTTGCAGAACACCCAGCATTCTTTTATTGCCAAAAGACAAAGACTTAATTCACATTTCTAACAATGGTGAATTTCGTCAGGAAGACATCAAACAATGAATTTTTTTAATGGCTCGTTGGTCTAGGGGTATGATTCTCGCTTTGGTTGCGAGAGGTCCCGGGTCCAAATCCCGGACGAGCCCAGAATTTGTCTTTGGATAATGTTGACTGTTTAATTAAGCAAGCCAAAAATGTTGTACCTTAAAACAATGTTTCTTCCACAATTTAGCCAATGTCGTGCCCCGTTGTTGTAGCGTTTGGGCAAAAATGTAGCTTCTTAGCAGATTACAACCATTTTGTATGAGCCAAGACACGCTGACTTTATTCACATGCCTGACAATGGAGGATTTCGTCAGGCATATATCAAACGATTAGTCATTTCATTGGCTCGTTGGTCTAGGGGTATAATTCTCGCTTCGGGTGCGAGAGGTCCCGGGTCCAAATCCCGGACGAGCCCAGAATTTGTCTTTGGATGATGTTGACTGTTTAATTAAGCGAGCCAAAACTTAGTACATTAAAACAATGTTTCTTCCACAATTTACCCAATGTCGTTCATATACCAGCATTGTAGCGTTTTGGCAAAAATGTAGCTGGTTCATCTTCTTTGCAGAACACCCAGCATTCTTTTATTGCCAAAAGAAAAAGACTTAATTCACATTTCTAACAATGGTGAATTTCGTCAGGCAGACATCAAACGATGAATTGTTTTAATGGCTCGTTGGTCTAGGGGTATGATTCTCGCTTTGGGTGCGAGAGGTCCCGGGTCCAAATCCCGGACGAGCCCAGAATTTTTCTTTGGATAATGTTGACTGTTTAATTAAGCGAGCCAAAAACTTTGTACCTTAAAACAATGTTTCTTCCACAATTTACCCAATGTCGTTCATATACCAGCATTGTAGCGTTTTGGCAAAAATGTAGCTGGTTCATCTTCTTTGCAGAACACCCAGCATTCTTTTATTGCCAAAAGACAAAGACTTAATTCACATTTCTAACAATGGTGAATTTCGTCAGGCAGACATCAAACGATGAATTGTTTTAATGGCTCGTTGGTCTAGGGGTATGATTCTCGCTTTGGGTGCGAGAGGTCCCGGGTCCAAATCCCGGAGGAGCCCAGAATTTGTCTTTGGATGATGTTGACTGTTTAATTAAGCAAGCCAAAAACGTTGTACCTTAAAACAATGTTTCTTCCACAATTTAGCCAATGTCGTGCCCCGTTGTTGTAGCGTTTGGGCAAAAATGTAGCTTCTTAGCAGATTACAACCATTTTGTATGAGCCAAGACACGCTGACTTTATTCACATGCCTGACAATGGAGGATTTCGTCAGGCATATATCAAACGATTAGTCATTTCATTGGCTCGTTGGTCTAGGGGTATAATTCTCGCTTCGGGTGCGAGAGGTCCCGGGTCCAAATCCCGGACGAGCCCAGAATTTGTCTTTGGATGATGTTGACTGTTTAATTAAGCGAGCCAAAACTTAGTACATTAAAACAATGTTTCTTCCACAATTTACCCAATGTCGTTCATATACCAGCATTGTAGCGTTTTGGCAAAAATGTAGCTGGTTCATCTTCTTTGCAGAACACCCAGCATTCTTTTATTGCCAAAAGACAAAGACTTAATTCACATTTCTAACAATGGTGAATTTCGACAGGAAGACATCAAACGATGAATTGTTTTAATGGCTCGTTGGTCTAGGGGTATGATTCTCGCTTTGGGTGCGAGAGGTCCCGGGTCCAAATCCCGGACGAGCCCAGAATTTGTCTTTGGATAATGTTGACTGTTTAATTAAGCAAGCCAAAAACGTTGTACCTTAAAACAATGTTTCTTCCACAATTTAGCCAATGTCGTGCCCCGTTATTGTAGCGTTTGGGCAAAAATGTAGCTTCTTAGCAGATTACAACCATTTTGTATGAGCCAAGACACGCTGACTTTATTCACATGCCTGACAATGGAGGATTTCGTCAGGCATATATCAAACGATTAGTCATTTCATTGGCTCGTTGGTCTAGGCGTATGATTCTCGCTTCGGGTGCGAGAGGTCCCGGGTCCAAATCCCGGACGAGCCCAGAATTTGAATTTGGCTAATGTTGACTGTTTAATTAAGCGAGCCAAAACTTTGTACATTAAAACAATGTTTCTTCCACAATTTACCCAATGTCGTTGATATACCAGCATTGTAGCGTTTTGGCAAAAATGTAGCTGGTTCATCTTCTTTGCAGAACACCCAGCATTCTTTTATTGCCAAAAGAAAAAGACTTAATTCACATTTCTAACAATGGTGAATTTCGTCAGGCAGACATCAAACGATGAATTATTTCAATGGCTCGTTGGTCTAGGGGTATGATTCTCGCTTTGGGTGCGAGAGGTCCCGGGTCCAAATCCCGGACGAGCCCAGAATTTGTCTTTGGATAATGTTGACTGTTTAATTAAGCAAGCCAAAAACTTTGTACCTTAAAACGATGTTTCTTCCACAATTTAGCCAATGTCGTGCCCCGTTGTTGTAGTGTTTGGGCAAAAATGTAGCTTCTTAGCAGATTACAATCATTTTGTATGAGCCAAGACACGCTGACTTTATTCACATGCCTGACAATGGAGGATTTCGTCAGGCATATATCAAACGATTAGTCATTTCATTGGCTCGTTGGTCTAGGGGTATGATTCTCGCTTTGGGTGCGAGAGGTCCCGGGTCCAAATCCCGGACGAGCCCAGAATTTGTCTTTGGATAATGTTGACTGTTTAATTAAGCAAGCCAAAAACGTTGTACCTTAAAACAATGTTTCTTCCACAATTTAGCCAATGTCGTGCCCCGTTGTTGTAGCGTTTGGGCAAAAATGTAGCTTCTTAGCAGATTACAACCATTTTGTATGAGCCAAGACACGCTGACTTTATTCACATGCCTGACAATGGAGGATTTCGTCAGGCATATATCAAACGATTAGTCATTTCATTGGCTCGTTGGTCTAGGGGTATAATTCTCGCTTCGGGTGCGAGAGGTCCCGGGTCCAAATCCCGGACGAGCCCAGAATTTGTCTTTGGATGATGTTGACTGTTTAATTAAGCGAGCCAAAACTTAGTACATTAAAACAATGTTTCTTCCACAATTTACCCAATGTCGTTCATATACCAGCATTGTAGCGTTTTGGCAAAAATGTAGCTGGTTCATCTTCTTTGCAGAACACCCAGCATTCTTTTATTGCCAAAAGAAAAAGACTTAATTCACATTTCTAACAATGGTGAATTTCGTCAGGCAGACATCAAACGATGAATTGTTTTAATGGCTCGTTGGTCTAGGGGTATGATTCTCGCTTTGGGTGCGAGAGGTCCCGGGTCCAAATCCCGGACGAGCCCAGAATTTTTCTTTGGATAATGTTGACTGTTTAATTAAGCGAGCCAAAACTTTGTACATTAAAACAATGTTTCTTCCACAATTTACCCAATGTCGTTGATATACCAGCATTGTAGCGTTTTGGCAAAAATGTAGCTGGTTCATCTTCTTTGCAGAACACCCAGCATTCTTTTATTGCCAAAAGAAAAAGACTTAATTCACATTTCTAACAATGGTGAATTTCGTCAGGCAGACATCAAACGATGAATTATTTCAATGGCTCGTTGGTCTAGGGGTATGATTCTCGCTTTGGGTGCGAGAGGTCCCGGGTCCAAATCCCGGACGAGCCCAGAATTTGTCTTTGGATAATGTTGACTGTTTAATTAAGCAAGCCAAAAACTTTGTACCTTAAAACGATGTTTCTTCCACAATTTAGCCAATGTCGTGCCCCGTTGTTGTAGTGTTTGGGCAAAAATGTAGCTTCTTAGCAGATTACAACCATTTTGTATGAGCCAAGACACGCTGACTTTATTCACATGCCTGACAATGGAGGATTTCGTCAGGCATATATCAAACGATTAGTCATTTCATTGGCTCGTTGGTCTAGGGGTATGATTCTCGCTTTGGGTGCGAGAGGTCCCGGGTCCAAATCCCGGACGAGCCCAGAATTTGTCTTTGGATAATGTTGACTGTTTAATTAAGCAAGCCAAAAACGTTGTACCTTAAAACAATGTTTCTTCCACAATTTAGCCAATGTCGTGCCCCGTTGTTGTAGCGTTTGGGCAAAAATGTAGCTTCTTAGCAGATTACAACCATTTTGTATGAGCCAAGACACGCTGACTTTATTCACATGCCTGACAATGGAGGATTTCGTCAGGCATATATCAAACGATTAGTCATTTCATTGGCTCGTTGGTCTAGGGGTATAATTCTCGCTTCGGGTGCGAGAGGTCCCGGGTCCAAATCCCGGACGAGCCCAGAATTTGTCTTTGGATGATGTTGACTGTTTAATTAAGCGAGCCAAAACTTAGTACATTAAAACAATGTTTCTTCCACAATTTACCCAATGTCGTTCATATACCAGCATTGTAGCGTTTTGGCAAAAATGTAGCTGGTTCATCTTCTTTGCAGAACACCCAGCATTCTTTTATTGCCAAAAGACAAAGACTTAATTCACATTTCTAACAATGGTGAATTTCGTCAGGAAGACATCAAACGATGAATTGTTTTAATGGCTCGTTGGTCTAGGGGTATGATTCTCGCTTTGGGTGCGAGAGGTCCCGGGTCCAAATCCCGGACGAGCCCAGAATTTGTCTTTGGATAATGTTGACTGTTTAATTAAGCAAGCCAAAAACGTTGTACCTTAAAACAATGTTTCTTCCACAATTTAGCCAATGTCGTGCCCCGTTATTGTAGCGTTTGGGCAAAAATGTAGCTTCTTAGCAGATTACAACCATTTTGTATGAGCCAAGACACGCTGACTTTATTCACATGCCTGACAATGGAGGATTTCGTCAGGCATATATCAAACGATTAGTCATTTCATTGGCTCGTTGGTCTAGGGGTATGATTCTCGCTTCGGGTGCGAGAGGTCCCGGGTCCAAATCCCGGACGAGCCCAGAATTTGAATTTGGCTAATGTTGACTGTTTAATTAAGCGAGCCAAAACTTTGTACATTAAAACAATGTTTCTTCCACAATTTACCCAATGTCGTTGATATACCAGCATTGTAGCGTTTTGGCAAAAATGTAGCTGGTTCATCTTCTTTGCAGAACACCCAGCATTCTTTTATTGCCAAAAGAAAAAGACTTAATTCACATTTCTAACAATGGTGAATTTCGTCAGGCAGACATCAAACGATGAATTATTTCAATGGCTCGTTGGTCTAGGGGTATGATTCTCGCTTTGGGTGCGAGAGGTCCCGGGTCCAAATCCCGGTCGAGCCCAGAATTTGTCTTTGGATAATGTTGACTGTTTAATTAAGCAAGCCAAAAACTTTGTACCTTAAAACGATGTTTCTTCCACAATTTAGCCAATGTCGTGCCCCGTTGTTGTAGTGTTTGGGCAAAAATGTAGCTTCTTAGCAGATTACAACCATTTTGTATGAGCCAAGACACGCTGACTTTATTCACATGCCTGACAATGGAGGATTTCGTCAGGCATATATCAAACGATTAGTCATTTCATTGGCTCGTTGGTCTAGGGGTATGATTCTCGCTTCGGGTGCGAGAGGTCCCGGGTCCAAATCCCGGACGAGCCCAGAATTTGAATTTGGCTAATGTTGACTGTTTAATTAAGCGAGCCAAAACTTTGTACATTAAAACAATGTTTCTTCCACAATTTACCCAATGTCGTTGATATACCAGCATTGTAGCGTTTTGGCAAAAATGTAGCTGGTTCATCTTCTTTGCAGAACACCCAGCATTCTTTTATTGCCAAAAGACAAAGACTTAATTCACATTTCTAACAATGGTGAATTTCGTCAGGCAGACATCAAACGATGAATTGTTTTAATGGCTCGTTGGTCTAGGGGTATGATTCTCGCTTTGGGTGCGAGAGGTCCCGGGTCCAAATCCCGGACGAGCCCAGAATTTGTCTTTGGATAATGTTGACTGTTTAATTAAGCAAGCCAAAAACGTTGTACCTTAAAACAATGTTTCTTCCACAATTTAGCCAATGTCGTGCCCCGTTGTTGTAGCGTTTGGGCAAAAATGTAGCTTCTTAGCAGATTACAACCATTTTGTATGAGCCAAGACACGCTGACTTTATTCACATGCCTGACAATGGAGGATTTCGTCAGGCATATATCAAACGATTAGTCATTTCATTGGCTCGTTGGTCTAGGGGTATAATTCTCGCTTCGGGTGCGAGAGGTCCCGGGTCCAAATCCCGGACGAGCCCAGAATTTGTCTTCGGATGATGTTGACTGTTTAATTAAGCGAGCCAAAACTTAGTACATTAAAACAATGTTTCTTCCACAATTTACCCAATGTCGTTCATATACCAGCATTGTAGCGTTTTGGCAAAAATGTAGCTGGTTCATCTTCTTTGCAGAACACCCAGCATTCTTTTATTGCCAAAAGACAAAGACTTAATTCACATTTCTAACAATGGTGAATTTCGTCAGGAAGACATCAAACGATGAATTGTTTTAATGGCTCGTTGGTCTAGGGGTATGATTCTCGCTTTGGGTGCGAGAGGTCCCGGGTCCAAATCACGGACGAGCCCAGAATTTGTCTTTGGATAATGTTGACTGTTTAATTAAGCAAGCCAAAAACGGTGTACCTTAAAACAATGTTTCTTCCACAATTTAGCCAATGTCGTGCCCCGTTATTGTAGCGTTTGGGCAAAAATGTAGCTTCTTAGCAGATTACAACCATTTTGTATGAGCCAAGACACGCTGACTTTATTCACATGCCTGACAATGGAGGATTTCGTCAGGCATATATCAAACGATTAGTCATTTCATTGGCTCGTTGGTCTAGGGGTATGATTCTCGCTTCGGGTGCGAGAGGTCCCGGGTCCAAATCCCGGACGAGCCCAGAATTTGAATTTGGCTAATGTTGACTGTTTAATTAAGCGAGCCAAAACTTTGTACATTAAAACAATGTTTCTTCCACAATTTACCCAATGTCGTTGATATACCAGCATTGTAGCGTTTTGGCAAAAATGTAGCTGGTTCATCTTCTTTGCAGAACACCCAGCATTCTTTTATTGCCAAAAGACAAAGACTTAATTCACATTTCTAACAATGGTGAATTTCGTCAGGCAGACATCAAACGATGAATTGTTTTAATGGCTCGTTGGTCTAGGGGTATGATTCTCGCTTTGGGTGCGAGAGGTCCCGGGTCCAAATCCCGGACGAGCCCAGAATTTGTCTTTGGATGATGTTGACTGTTTAATTAAGCAAGCCAAAAACGTTGTACCTTAAAACAATGTTTCTTCCACAATTTAGCCAATGTCGTGCCCCGTTGTTGTAGCGTTTGGGCAAAAATGTAGCTTCTTAGCAGATTACAACCATTTTGTATGAGCCAAGACACGCTGACTTTATTCACATGCCTGACAATGGAGGATTTCGTCAGGCATATATCAAACGATTAGTCATTTCATTGGCTCGTTGGTCTAGGGGTATGATTCTCGCTTCGGGTGCGAGAGGTCCCGGGTCCAAATCCCGGACGAGCCCAGAATTTGAATTTGGCTAATGTTGACTGTTTAATTAAGCGAGCCAAAACTTTGTACATTAAAACAATGTTTCTTCCACAATTTACCCAATGTCGCTGATATACCAGCATTGTAGCGTTTTGGCAAAAATGTAGCTGGTTCATCTTCTTTGCAGAACACCCAGCATTCTTTTATTGCCAAAAGAAAAAGACTTAATTCACATTTCTAACAATGGTGAATTTCGTCAGGCAGACATCAAACGATGAATTATTTCAATGGCTCGTTGGTCTAGGGGTATGATTCTCGCTTTGGGTGCGAGAGGTCCCGGGTCCAAATCCCGGACAAGCCCAGAATTTGTCTTTGGATAATGTTGACTGTTTAATTAAGCAAGCCAAAAACTTTGTACCTTAAAACGATGTTTCTTCCACAATTTAGCCAATGTCGTGCCCCGTTGTTGTAGTGTTTGGGCAAAAATGTAGCTTCTTAGCAGATTACAACCATTTTGTATGAGCCAAGACACGCTGACTTTATTCACATGCCTGACAATGGAGGATTTCGTCAGGCATATATCAAACGATTAGTCATTTCATTGGCTCGTTGGTCTAGGGGTATGATTCTCGCTTCGGGTGCGAGAGGTCCCGGGTCCAAATCCCGGACGAGCCCAGAATTTGAATTTGGCTAATGTTGACTGTTTAATTAAGCGAGCCAAAACTTTGTACATTAAAACAATGTTTCTTCCACAATTTACCCAATGTCGTTGATATACCAGCATTGTAGCGTTTTGGCAAAAATGTAGCTGGTTCATCTTCTTTGCAGAACACCCAGCATTCTTTTATTGCCAAAAGAAAAAGACTTAATTCACATTTCTAACAATGGTGAATTTCGTCAGGCAGACATCAAACGATGAATTATTTCAATGGCTCGTTGGTCTAGGGGTATGATTCTCGCTTTGGGTGCGAGAGGTCCCGGGTCCAAATCCCGGACGAGCCCAGAATTTGTCTTTGGATAATGTTGACTGTTTAATTAAGCAAGCCAAAAACTTTGTACCTTAAAACGATGTTTCTTCCACAATTTAGCCAATGTCGTGCCCCGTTGTTGTAGTGTTTTCGGCAAAAATGTAGCTTCTTAGCAGATTACAACCATTTTGTATGAGCCAAGACACGCTGACTTTATTCACATGCCTGACAATGGAGGATTTCGTCAGGCATATATCAAACGATTAGTCATTTCATTGGCTCGTTGGTCTAGGGGTATGATTCTCGCTTCGGGTGCGAGAGGTCCCGGGTCCAAATCCCGGACGAGCCCAGAATTTGAATTTGGCTAATGTTGACTGTTTAATTAAGCGAGCCAAAACTTTGTACATTAAAACAATGTTTCTTCCACAATTTACCCAATGTCGTTGATATACCAGCATTGTAGCGTTTTGGCAAAAATGTAGCTGGTTCATCTTCTTTGCAGAACACCCAGCATTCTTTTATTGCCAAAAGACAAAGACTTAATTCACATTTCTAACAATGGTGAATTTCGTCAGGCAGACATCAAACGATGAATTGTTTTAATGGCTCGTTGGTCTAGGGGTATGATTCTCGCTTTGGGTGCGAGAGGTCCCGGGTCCAAATCCCGGACGAGCCCAGAATTTGTCTTTGGATAATGTTGACTGTTTAATTAAGCAAGCCAAAAACGTTGTACCTTAAAACAATGTTTCTTCCACAATTTATTCAATGTCGTGCCCCGTTGTTGTAGCGTTTGGGCAAAAATGTAGCTTCTTAGCAGATTACAACCATTTTGTATGAGCCAAGACACGCTGACTTTATTCACATGCCTGACAATGGAGGATTTCGTCAGGCATATATCAAACGATTAGTCATTTCATTGGCTCGTTGGTCTAGGGGTATGATTCTCGCTTCGGGTGCGAGAGGTCCCGGGTCCAAATCCCGGACGAGCCCAGAATTTGTCTTTGGATGATGTTGACTGTTTAATTAAGCGAGCCAAAACTTAGTACATTAAAACAATGTTTCTTCCACAATTTACCCAATGTCGTTCATATACCAGCATTGTAGCGTTTTGGCAAAAATGTAGCTGGTTCATCTTCTTTGCAGAACACCCAGCATTCTTTTATTGCCAAAAGACAAAGACTTAATTCACATTTCTAACAATGGTGAATTTCGTCAGGAAGACATCAAACGATGAATTGTTTTAATGGCTCGTTGGTCTAGGGGTATGATTCTCGCTTTGGGTGCGAGAGGTCCCGGGTCCAAATCACGGACGAGCCCAGAATTTGTCTTTGGATAATGTTGACTGTTTAATTAAGCAAGCCAAAAACGGTGTACCTTAAAACAATGTTTCTTCCACATTTTAGCCAATGTCGTGCCCCGTTATTGTAGCGTTTGGGCAAAAATGTAGCTTCTTAGCAGATTACAACCATTTTGTATGAGCCAAGACACGCTGACTTTATTCACATGCCTGACAATGGAGGATTTCGTCAGGCATATATCAAACGATTAGTCATATCATTGGCTCGTTGGTCTAGGGGTATGATTCTCGCTTCGGGTGCGAGAGGTCCCGGGTCCAAATCCCGGACGAGCCCAGAATTTGAATTTGGCTAATGTTGACTGTTTAATTAAGCGAGCCAAAACTTTGTACATTAAAACAATGTTTCTTCCACAATTTACCCAATGTCGTTCATATACCAGCATTGTAGCGTTTTGGCAAAAATGTAGCTGGTTCATCTTCTTTGCAGAACACCCAGCATTCTTTTATTGCCAAAAGAAAAAGACTTAATTCACATTTCTAACAATGGTGAATTTCGTCAGGCAGACATCAAACGATGAATTATTTCAATGGCTCGTTGGTCTAGGGGTATGATTCTCGCTTTGGGTGCGAGAGGTCCCGGGTCCAAATCCCGGACGAGCCCAGAATTTGTCTTTGGATAATGTTGACTGTTTAATTAAGCAAGCCAAAAACTTTGTACCTTAAAACGATGTTTCTTCCACAATTTAGCCAATGTCGTGCCCCGTTGTTGTAGTGTTTGGGCAAAAATGTAGCTTCTTAGCAGATTACAACCATTTTGTATGAGCCAAGACACGCTGACTTTATTCACATGCCTGAAAATGGAGGATTTCGTCAGGCATATATCAAACGATTAGTCATTTCATTGGCTCGTTGGTCTAGGGGTATGATTCTCGCTTCGGGTGCGAGAGGTCCCGGGTCCAAATCCCGGACGAGCCCAGAATTTGAATTTGGCTAATGTTGACTGTTTAATTAAGCGAGCCAAAACTTTGTACATTAAAACAATGTTTCTTCCACAATTTACCCAATGTCGTTCATATACCAGCATTGTAGCGTTTTGTCAAAAATGTAGCTGGTTCATCTTCTTTGCAGAACACCCAGCATTCTTTTATTGCCAAAAGAAAAAGACTTAATTCACATTTCTAACAATGGTGAATTTCGTCAGGCAGACATCAAACGATGAATTATTTCAATGGCTCGTTGGTCTAGGGGTATGATTCTCGCTTTGGGTGCGAGAGGTCCCGGGTCCAAATCCCGGACGAGCCCAGAATTTGAATTTGGCTAATGTTGACTGTTTAATTAAGCGAGCCAAAACTTTGTACATTAAAACAATGTTTCTTCCACAATTTACCCAATGTCGTTGATATACCAGCATTGTAGCGTTTTGGCAAAAATGTAGCTGGTTCATCTTCTTTGCAGAACACCCAGCATTCTTTTATTGCCAAAAGACAAAGACTTAATTCACATTTCTAACAATGGTGAATTTCGTCAGGCAGACATCAAACGATGAATTGTTTTAATGGCTCGTTGGTCTAGGGGTATGATTCTCGCTTTGGGTGCGAGAGGTCCCGGGTCCAAATCCCGGACGAGCCCAGAATTTGTCTTTGGATAATGTTGACTGTTTAATTAAGCAAGCCAAAAACGTTGTACCTTAAAACAATGTTTCTTCCACAATTTAGCCAATGTCGTGCCCCGTTGTTGTAGCGTTTGGGCAAAAATGTAGCTTCTTAGCAGATTACAACCATTTTGTATGAGCCAAGACACGCTGACTTTATTCACATGCCTGACAATGGAGGATTTCGTCAGGCATATATCAAACGATTAGTCATTTCATTGGCTCGTTGGTCTAGGGGTATAATTCTCGCTTCGGGTGCGAGAGGTCCCGGGTCCAAATCCCGGACGAGCCCAGAATTTGTCTTTGGATGATGTTGACTGTTTAATTAAGCGAGCCAAAACTTAGTACATTAAAACAATGTTTCTTCCACAATTTACCCAATGTCGTTCATATACCAGCATTGTAGCGTTTTGGCAAAAATGTAGCTGGTTCATCTTCTTTGCAGAACACCCAGCATTCTTTTATTGCCAAAAGACAAAGACTTAATTCACATTTCTAACAATGGTGAATTTCGTCAGGAAGACATCAAACGATGAATTGTTTTAATGGCTCGTTGGTCTAGGGGTATGATTCTCGCTTTGGGTGCGAGAGGTCCCGGGTCCAAATCCCGGACGAGCCCAGAATTTGTCTTTGGATAATGTTGACTGTTTAATTAAGCAAGCCAAAAACGTTGTACCTTAAAACAATGTTTCTTCCACAATTTAGCCAATGTCGTGCCCCGTTGTTGTAGTGTTTGGGCAAAAATGTAGCTTCTTAGCAGATTACAACCATTTTGTATGAGCCAAGACACGCTGACTTTATTCACATGCCTGACAATGGAGGATTTCGTCAGGCATATATCAAACGATTAGTCATTTCATTGGCTCGTTGGTCTAGGGGTATGATTCTCGCTTCGGGTGCGAGAGGTCCTGGGTCCAAATCCCGGACGAGCCCAGAATTTGAATTTGGCTAATGTTGACTGTTTAATTAAGCGAGCCAAAACTTTGTACATTAAAACAATGTTTCTTCCACAATTTACCCAATGTCGTTGATATACCAGCATTGTAGCGTTTTGGCAAAAATGTAGCTGGTTCATCTTCTTTGCAGAACACCCAGCATTCTTTTATTGCCAAAAGAAAAAGACTTAATTCACATTTCTAACAATGGTGAATTTCGTCAGGCAGACATCAAACGATGAATTATTTCAATGGCTCGTTGGTCTAGGGGTATGATTCTCGCTTTGGGTGCGAGAGGTCCCGGGTCCAAATCCCGGACGAGCCCAGAATTTGTCTTTGGATAATGTTGACTGTTTAATTAAGCAAGCCAAAAACTTTGTACCTTAAAACGATGTTTCTTCCACAATTTAGCCAATGTCGTGCCCCGTTGTTGTAGTGTTTGGGCAAAAATGTAGCTTCTTAGCAGATTACAACCATTTTGTATGAGCCAAGACACGCTGACTTTATTCACATGCCTGACAATGGAGGATTTCGTCAGGCATATATCAAACGATTAGTCATTTCATTGGCTCGTTGGTCTAGGGGTATGATTCTCGCTTCGGGTGCGAGAGGTCCCGGGTCCAAATCCCGGACGAGCCCAGAATTTGAATTTGGCTAATGTTGACTGTTTAATTAAGCGAGCCAAAACTTAGTACATTAAAACAATGTTTCTTCCACAATTTACCCAATGTCGTTGATATACCAGCATTGTAGCGTTTTGGCAAAAATGTAGCTGGTTCATCTTCTTTGCAGAACACCCAGCATTCTTTTATTGCCAAAAGACAAAGACTTAATTCACATTTCTAACAATGGTGAATTTCGTCAGGCAGACATCAAACGATGAATTGTTTTAATGGCTCGTTGGTCTAGGGGTATGATTCTCGCTTTGGGTGCGAGAGGTCCCGGGTCCAAATCCCGGACGAGCCCAGAATTTGTCTTTGGATAATGTTGACTGTTTAATTAAGCAAGCCAAAAACGTTGTACCTTAAAACAATGTTTCTTCCACAATTTAGCCAATGTCGTGCCCCGTTGTTGTAGCGTTTGGGCAAAAATGTAGCTTCTTAGCAGATTACAACCATTTTGTATGAGCCAAGACACGCTGACTTTATTCACATGCCTGACAATGGAGGATTTCGTCAGGCATATATCAAACGATTAGTCATTTCATTGGCTCGTTGGTCTAGGGGTATAATTCTTGCTTCGGGTGCGAGAGGTCCCGGGTCCAAATCCCGGACGAGCCCAGAATTTGTCTTTGGATGATGTTGACTGTTTAATTAAGCAAGCCAAAAACGGTGTACCTTAAAACAATGTTTCTTCCACATTTTAGCCAATGTCGTGCCCCGTTATTGTAGCGTTTGGGCAAAAATGTAGCTTCTTAGCAGATTACAACCATTTTGTATGAGCCAAGACACGCTGACTTTATTCACATGCCTGACAATGGAGGATTTCGTCAGGCATATATCAAACGATTAGTCATATCATTGGCTCGTTGGTCTAGGGGTATGATTCTCGCTTCGGGTGCGAGAGGTCCCGGGTCCAAATCCCGGACGAGCCCAGAATTTGAATTTGGCTAATGTTGACTGTTTAATTAAGCGAGCCAAAACTTTGTACATTAAAACAATGTTTCTTCCACAATTTACCCAATGTCGTTCATATACCAGCATTGTAGCGTTTTGGCAAAAATGTAGCTGGTTCATCTTCTTTGCAGAACACCCAGCATTCTTTTATTGCCAAAAGAAAAAGACTTAATTCACATTTCTAACAATGGTGAATTTCGTCAGGCAGACATCAAACGATGAATTATTTCAATGGCTCGTTGGTCTAGGGGTATGATTCTCGCTTTGGGTGCGAGAGGTCCCGGGTCCAAATCCCGGACGAGCCCAGAATTTGTCTTTGGATAATGTTGACTGTTTAATTAAGCAAGCCAAAAACTTTGTACCTTAAAACGATGTTTCTTCCACAATTTAGCCAATGTCGTGCCCCGTTGTTGTAGTGTTTGGGCAAAAATGTAGCTTCTTAGCAGATTACAACCATTTTGTATGAGCCAAGACACGCTGACTTTATTCACATGCCTGAAAATGGAGGATTTCGTCAGGCATATATCAAACGATTAGTCATTTCATTGGCTCGTTGGTCTAGGGGTATGATTCTCGCTTCGGGTGCGAGAGGTCCCGGGTCCAAATCCCGGACGAGCCCAGAATTTGAATTTGGCTAATGTTGACTGTTTAATTAAGCGAGCCAAAACTTTGTACATTAAAACAATGTTTCTTCCACAATTTACCCAATGTCGTTCATATACCAGCATTGTAGCGTTTTGTCAAAAATGTAGCTGGTTCATCTTCTTTGCAGAACACCCAGCATTCTTTTATTGCCAAAAGAAAAAGACTTAATTCACATTTCTAACAATGGTGAATTTCGTCAGGCAGACATCAAACGATGAATTATTTCAATGGCTCGTTGGTCTAGGGGTATGATTCTCGCTTTGGGTGCGAGAGGTCCCGGGTCCAAATCCCGGACGAGCCCAGAATTTGAATTTGGCTAATGTTGACTGTTTAATTAAGCGAGCCAAAACTTTGTACATTAAAACAATGTTTCTTCCACAATTTACCCAATGTCGTTGATATACCAGCATTGTAGCGTTTTGGCAAAAATGTAGCTGGTTCATCTTCTTTGCAGAACACCCAGCATTCTTTTATTGCCAAAAGACAAAGACTTAATTCACATTTCTAACAATGGTGAATTTCGTCAGGCAGACATCAAACGATGAATTGTTTTAATGGCTCGTTGGTCTAGGGGTATGATTCTCGCTTTGGGTGCGAGAGGTCCCGGGTCCAAATCCCGGACGAGCCCAGAATTTGTCTTTGGATAATGTTGACTGTTTAATTAAGCAAGCCAAAAACGTTGTACCTTAAAACAATGTTTCTTCCACAATTTAGCCAATGTCGTGCCCCGTTGTTGTAGCGTTTGGGCAAAAATGTAGCTTCTTAGCAGATTACAACCATTTTGTATGAGCCAAGACACGCTGACTTTATTCACATGCCTGACAATGGAGGATTTCGTCAGGCATATATCAAACGATTAGTCATTTCATTGGCTCGTTGGTCTAGGGGTATAATTCTCGCTTCGGGTGCGAGAGGTCCCGGGTCCAAATCCCGGACGAGCCCAGAATTTGTCTTTGGATGATGTTGACTGTTTAATTAAGCGAGCCAAAACTTAGTACATTAAAACAATGTTTCTTCCACAATTTACCCAATGTCGTTCATATACCAGCATTGTAGCGTTTTGGCAAAAATGTAGCTGGTTCATCTTCTTTGCAGAACACCCAGCATTCTTTTATTGCCAAAAGACAAAGACTTAATTCACATTTCTAACAATGGTGAATTTCGTCAGGAAGACATCAAACGATGAATTGTTTTAATGGCTCGTTGGTCCAGGGGTATGATTCTCGCTTTGGGTGCGAGAGGTCCCGGGTCCAAATCCCGGACGAGCCCAGAATTTGTCTTTGGATAATGTTGACTGTTTAATTAAGCAAGCCAAAAACGTTGTACCTTAAAACAATGTTTCTTCCACAATTTAGCCAATGTCGTGCCCCGTTGTTGTAGTGTTTGGGCAAAAATGTAGCTTCTTAGCAGATTACAACCATTTTGTATGAGCCAAGACACGCTGACTTTATTCACATGCCTGACAATGGAGGATTTCGTCAGGCATATATCAAACGATTAGTCATTTCATTGGCTCGTTGGTCTAGGGGTATGATTCTCGCTTCGGGTGCGAGAGGTCCTGGGTCCAAATCCCGGACGAGCCCAGAATTTGAATTTGGCTAATGTTGACTGTTTAATTAAGCGAGCCAAAACTTTGTACATTAAAACAATGTTTCTTCCACAATTTACCCAATGTCGTTGATATACCAGCATTGTAGCGTTTTGGCAAAAATGTAGCTGGTTCATCTTCTTTGCAGAACACCCAGCATTCTTTTATTGCCAAAAGAAAAAGACTTAATTCACATTTCTAACAATGGTGAATTTCGTCAGGCAGACATCAAACGATGAATTATTTCAATGGCTCGTTGGTCTAGGGGTATGATTCTCGCTTTGGGTGCGAGAGGTCCCGGGTCCAAATCCCGGACGAGCCCAGAATTTGTCTTTGGATAATGTTGACTGTTTAATTAAGCAAGCCAAAAACTTTGTACCTTAAAACGATGTTTCTTCCACAATTTAGCCAATGTCGTGCCCCGTTGTTGTAGTGTTTGGGCAAAAATGTAGCTTCTTAGCAGATTACAACCATTTTGTATGAGCCAAGACACGCTGACTTTATTCACATGCCTGACAATGGAGGATTTCGTCAGGCATATATCAAACGATTAGTCATTTCATTGGCTCGTTGGTCTAGGGGTATGATTCTCGCTTCGGGTGCGAGAGGTCCCGGGTCCAAATCCCGGACGAGCCCAGAATTTGAATTTGGCTAATGTTGACTGTTTAATTAAGCGAGCCAAAACTTAGTACATTAAAACAATGTTTCTTCCACAATTTACCCAATGTCGTTGATATACCAGCATTGTAGCGTTTTGGCAAAAATGTAGCTGGTTCATCTTCTTTGCAGAACACCCAGCATTCTTTTATTGCCAAAAGACAAAGACTTAATTCACATTTCTAACAATGGTGAATTTCGTCAGGCAGACATCAAACGATGAATTGTTTTAATGGCTCGTTGGTCTAGGGGTATGATTCTCGCTTTGGGTGCGAGAGGTCCCGGGTCCAAATCCCGGACGAGCCCAGAATTTGTCTTTGGATAATGTTGACTGTTTAATTAAGCAAGCCAAAAACGTTGTACCTTAAAACAATGTTTCTTCCACAATTTAGCCAATGTCGTGCCCCGTTGTTGTAGCGTTTGGGCAAAAATGTAGCTTCTTAGCAGATTACAACCATTTTGTATGAGCCAAGACACGCTGACTTTATTCACATGCCTGACAATGGAGGATTTCGTCAGGCATATATCAAACGATTAGTCATTTCATTGGCTCGTTGGTCTAGGGGTATAATTCTTGCTTCGGGTGCGAGAGGTCCCGGGTCCAAATCCCGGACGAGCCCAGAATTTGTCTTTGGATGATGTTGACTGTTTAATTAAGCGAGCCAAAACTTAGTACATTAAAACAATGTTTCTTCCACAATTTACCCAATGTCGTTCATATACCAGCATTGTAGCGTTTTGGCAAAAATGTAGCTGGTTCATCTTCTTTGCAGAACACCCAGCATTCTTTTATTGCCAAAAGACAAAGACTTAATTCACATTTCTAACAATGGTGAATTTCGTCAGGAAGACATCAAACGATGAATTGTTTTAATGGCTCGTTGGTCTAGGGGTATGATTCTCGCTTTGGGTGCGAGAGGTCCCGGGTCCAAATCCCGGACGAGCCCAGAATTTGTCTTTGGATAATGTTGACTGTTTAATTAAGCAAGCCAAAAACGTTGTACCTTAAAACAATGTTTCTTCCACAATTTAGCCAATGTCGTGCCCCGTTGTTGTAGTGTTTGGGCAAAAATGTAGCTTCTTAGCAGATTACAACCATTTTGTATGAGCCAAGACACGCTGACTTTATTCACATGCCTGACAATGGAGGATTTCGTCAGGCATATATCAAACGATTAGTCATTTCATTGGCTCGTTGGTCTAGGGGTATGATTCTCGCTTCGGTGCGAGAGGTCCCGGGTCCAAATCCCGGACGAGCCCAGAATTTGAATTTGGCTAATGTTGACTGTTTAATTAAGCGAGCCAAAACTTTGTACATTAAAACAATGTTTCTTCCACAATTTACCCAATGTCGTTGATATACCAGCATTGTAGCGTTTTGGCAAAAATGTAGCTGGTTCATCTTCTTTGCAGAACACCCAGCATTCTTTTATTGCCAAAAGACAAAGACTTAATTCACATTTCTAACAATGGTGAATTTCGTCAGGAAGACATCAAACGATGAATTGTTTTAATGGCTCGTTGGTCTAGGGGTATGATTCTCGCTTTGGGTGCGAGAGGTCCCGGGTCCAAATCCCGGACGAGCCCAGAATTTGTCTTTGGATAATGTTGACTGTTTAATTAAGCAAGCCAAAAACGTTGTACCTTAAAACAATGTTTCTTCCACAATTTAGCCAATGTCGTGCCCCGTTGTTGTAGCGTTTGGACAAAAATGTAGCTTCTTAGCAGATTACAACCATTTTGTATGAGCCAAGACACGCTGACTTTATTCACATGCCTGACAATGGAGGATTTCGTCAGGCATATATCAAACGATTAGTCATTTCATTGGCTCGTTGGTCTAGGGGTATGATTCTCGCTTCGGGTGCGAGAGGTCCCGGGTCCAAATCCCGGACGAGCCCAGAATTTGAATTTGGCTAATGTTGACTGTTTAATTAAGCGAGCCAAAAACTTTGTACCTTAAAACAATGTTTCTTCCACAATTTACCCAATGTCGTGCCCCGTTGTTGTAGCGTTTGGGCTAAAATGTAGCTTCTTAGCAGATTACAACCATTTTGTATGAGCCAAGACACGCTGACTTTATTCACATGCCTGACAATGGAGGATTTCGTCAGGCATATATCAAAAAACGAGTCATTTCATTGGCTCGTTGGTCTAGGGGTATGATTCTCGCTTTGGGTGAGAGAGGTCCCGGGTCCAAATCCCGGACGAGCCCAGAATTTGTCTTTGGATGATGTTGACTGTTTAATTAAGCGAGCCAAAACTTAGTACATTAAAACAATGTTTCTTCCACAATTTACCCAATGTCGTTCATATACCAGCATTGTAGCGTTTTGGCAAAAATGTAGCTGGTTCATCTTCTTTGCAGAACACCCAGCATTCTTTTATTGCCAAAAGACAAAGACTTAATTCACATTTCTAACAATGGTGAATTTCGTCAGGCAGACATCAAACGATGAATTGTTTTAATGGCTCGTTGGTCTAGGGGTATGATTCTCGTTTTGGGTGCGAGAGGTCCCGGGTCCAAATCCCGGACGAGCCCAGAATTTGTCTTTGGATAATGTTGACTGTTTAATTAAGCAAGCCAAAAACTTTGTACCTTAAAACGATGTTTCTTCCACAATTTAGCCAATGTCGTGCCCCGTTGTTGTAGTGTTTGGGCAAAAATGTAGCTTCTTAGCAGATTACAACCATTTTGTATGAGCCAAGACACGCTGACTTTATTCACATGCCTGACAATGGAGGATTTCGTCAGGCATATATCAAACGATTAGTCATTTCATTGGCTCGTTGGTCTAGGGGTATGATTCTCGCTTCGGGTGCGAGAGGTCCCGGGTCCAAATCCCGGACGAGCCCAGAATTTGAATTTGGCTAATGTTGACTGTTTAATTAAGCGAGCCAAAACTTTGTACATTAAAACAATGTTTCTTCCACAATTTACCCAATGTCGTTGATATACCAGCATTGTAGCGTTTTGGCAAAAATGTAGCTGGTTCATCTTCTTTGCAGAACACCCAGCATTCTTTTATTGCCAAAAGAAAAAGACTTAATTCACATTTCTAACAATGGTGAATTTCGTCAGGCAGACATCAAACGATGAATTATTTCAATGGCTCGTTGGTCTAGGGGTATGATTCTCGCTTTGGGTGCGAGAGGTCCCGGGTCCAAATCCCGGACGAGCCCAGAATTTGTCTTTGGATAATGTTGACTGTTTAATTAAGCAAGCCAAAAACTTTGTACCTTAAAACGATGTTTCTTCCACAATTGAGCCAATGTCGTGCCCCGTTGTTGTAGTGTTTGGGCAAAAATGTAGCTTCTTAGCAGATTACAACCATTTTGTATGAGCCAAGACACGCTGACTTTATTCACATGCCTGACAATGGAGGATTTCGTCAGGCATATATCAAACGATTAGTCATTTCATTGGCTCGTTGGTCTAGGGGTATGATTCTCGCTTCGGGTGCGAGAGGTCCCGGGTCCAAATCCCGGACGAGCCCAGAATTTGAATTTGGCTAATGTTGACTGTTTAATTAAGCGAGCCAAAACTTTGTACATTAAAACAATGTTTCTTCCACAATTTACCCAATGTCGTTCATATACCAGCATTGTAGCGTTTTGGCAAAAATGTAGCTGGTTCATCTTCTTTGCAGAACACCCAGCATTCTTTTATTGCCAAAAGAAAAAGACTTAATTCACATTTCTAACAATGGTGAATTTCGTCAGGCAGACATCAAACGATGAATTATTTTAATGGCTCGTTGGTCTAGGGGTATGATTCTCGCTTTGGGTGCGAGAGGTCCCGGGTCCAAATCCCGGACGAGCCCAGAATTTGTCTTTGGATAATGTTGACTGTTTAATTAAGCGAGCCAAAAACTTTGTACCTTAAAACAATGTTTCTTCCACAATTTACCCAATGTCGTGCCCCGTTGTTGTAGCGTTTGGGCTAAAATGTAGCTTCTTAGCAGATTACAACCATTTTGTATGAGCCAAGACACGCTGACTTTATTCACATGCCTGACAATGGAGGATTTCGTCAGGCATATATCAAACGATTAGTCATTTCATTGGCTCGTTGGTCTAGGGGTATAATTCTCGCTTCGGGTGCGAGAGGTCCCGGGTCCAAATCCCGGACGAGCCCAGAATTTGTCTTTGGATGATGTTGACTGTTTAATTAAGCGAGCCAAAACTTAGTACATTAAAACAATGTTTCTTCCACAATTTACCCAATGTCGTTCATATACCAGCATTGTAGCGTTTTGGCAAAAATGTAGCTGGTTCATCTTCTTTGCAGAACACCCAGCATTCTTTTATTGCCAAAAGACAAAGACTTAATTCACATTTCTAACAATGGTGAATTTCGTCAGGCAGACATCAAACGATGAATTGTTTTAATGGCTCGTTGGTCTAGGGGTATGATTCTCGCTTTGGGTGCGAGAGGTCCCGGGTCCAAATCCCGGACGAGCCCAGAATTTGTCTTTGGATAATGTTGACTGTTTAATTAAGCAAGCCAAAAACGTTGTACCTTAAAACAATGTTTCTTCCACAATTTAGCCAATGTCGTGCCCCGTTGTTGTAGCGTTTGGGCAAAAATGTAGCTTCTTAGCAGATTACAACCATTTTGTATGAGCCAAGACACGCTGACTTTATTCACATGCCTGACAATGGAGGATTTCGTCAGGCATATATAAAAAAACGAGTCATTTCATTGGCTCGTTGGTCTAGGGGTATAATTCTCGCTTCGGGTGCGAGAGGTCCCGGGTCCAAATCCCGGACGAGCCCAGAATTTGTCTTTGGATGATGTTGACTGTTTAATTAAGCGAGCCAAAACTTAGTACATTAAAACAATGTTTCTTCCACAATTTACCCAATGTCGTTCATATACCAGCATTGTAGCGTTTTGGCAAAAATGTAGCTGGTTCATCTTCTTTGCAGAACACCCAGCATTCTTTTATTGCCAAAAGACAAAGACTTAATTCACATTTCTAACAATGGTGAATTTCGTCAGGCAGACATCAAACGATGAATTGTTTTAATGGCTCGTTGGTCTAGGGGTATGATTCTCGCTTTGGGTGCGAGAGGTCCCGGGTCCAAATCCCGGACGAGCCCAGAATTTGTCTTTGGATAATGTTGACTGTTTAATTAAGCAAGCCAAAAACGTTGTACCTTAAAACAATGTTTCTTCCACAATTTAGCCAATGTCGTGCCCCGTTGTTGTAGCGTTTGGGCAAAAATGTAGCTTCTTAGCAGATTACAACCATTTTGTATGAGCCAAGACACGCTGACTTTATTCACATGCCTGACAATGGAGGATTTCGTCAGGCATATATAAAAAAACGAGTCATTTCATTGGCTCGTTGGTCTAGGGGTATGATTCTCGCTTCGGGTGCGAGAGGTCCCGGGTCCAAATCCCGGACGAGCCCAGATTTTGAATTTGGCTAATGTTGACTGTTTAATTAAGCGAGCCAAAAACTTTGTACCTTAAAACAATGTTTCTTCCACAATTTAGCCAATGTCGTGCCCCGTTGTTGTAGCGTTTAGGCAAAAATGTAGCTTCTTAGCAGATTACAACCATTTTGTATGAGCCAAGACACACTGACTTTATTCTCATGCCTGACAATGGAGGATTTTGTCAGGCATATATCAAACAATGAGTCATTTCATTGGCTCGTTGGTCTAGGGGTATGATTCTCGCTTTGGGTGCGAGAGGTCCCGGGTCCAAATCCCGGACGAGCCCAGAATTTGAAATTGGCTAATGTTGACTGTTTAATTAAGCGAGCCAAAACTTTGTACATTAAAACAATGTTTCTTCCACAATTTACCCAATGTCGTTGATATACCAGCATTGTAGCGTTTTGGCAAAAATGTAGCTGGTTCATCTTCTTTGCAGAACACCCAGCATTCTTTTATTGCCAAAAGAAAAAGACTTAATTCACATTTCTAACAATGGTGAATTTCGTCAGGCAGACATCAAACGATGAATTATTTTAATGGCTCGTTGGTCTAGGGGTATGATTCTCGCTTTGGGTGCGAGAGGTCCCGGGTCCAAATCCCGGACGAGCCCAGAATTTGTCTTTGGATAATGTTGACTGTTTAATTAAACAAGCCAAAAACGTTGTACCTTAAAACGATGTTTCTTTCACAATTTAGCCAATGTCGTGCCCCGTTGTTGTAGTGTTTGGGCAAAAATGTAGCTTCTTAGCAGATTACAACCATTTTGTATGAGCCAAGACACGCTGACTTTATTCACATGCCTGACAATGGAGGATTTCGTCAGGCATATATCAAAAAACGAGTCATTTCATTGGCTCGTTGGTCTAGGGGTATGATTCTCGCTTCGGGTGCGAGAGGTCCCGGGTCCAAATCCCGGACGAGCCCAGATTTTGAATTTGGCTAATGTTGACTGTTTAATTAAGCGAGCCAAAAACTTTGTACCTTAAAACAATGTTTCTTCCACAATTTAGCCAATGTCGTGCCCCGTTGTTGTAGCGTTTAGGCAAAAATGTAGCTTCTTAGCAGATTACAACCATTTTGTATGAGCCAAGACACACTGACTTTATTCTCATGCCTGACAATGGAGGATTTTGTCAGGCATATATCAAACGATTAGTCATTTCATTGGCTCGTTGGTCTAGGGGTATGATTCTCGCTTTGGGTGCGAGAGGTCCCGGGTCCAAATCCCGGACGAGCCCAGAATTTGAAATTGGCTAATGTTGACTGTTTAATTAAGCGAGCCAAAACTTTGTACATTAAAACAATGTTTCTTCCACAATTTACCCAATGTCGTTGATATACCAGCATTGTAGCGTTTTGGCAAAAATGTAGCTGGTTCATCTTCTTTGCAGAACACCCAGCATTCTTTTATTGCCAAAAGAAAAAGACTTAATTCACATTTCTAACAATGGTGAATTTCGTCAGGCAGACATCAAACGATGAATTATTTTAATGGCTCGTTGGTCTAGGGGTATGATTCTCGCTTTGGGTGCGAGAGGTCCCGGGTCCAAATCCCGGACGAGCCCAGAATTTGTCTTTGGATAATGTTGACTGTTTAATTAAACAAGCCAAAAACGTTGTACCTTAAAACGATGTTTCTTTCACAATTTAGCCAATGTCGTGCCCCGTTGTTGTAGTGTTTGGGCAAAAATGTAGCTTCTTAGCAGATTACAACCATTTTGTATGAGCCAAGACACGCTGACTTTATTCACATGCCTGACAATGGAGGATTTCGTCAGGCATATATCAAAAAACGAGTCATTTCATTGGCTCGTTGGTCTAGGGGTATGATTCTCGCTTCGGGTGCGAGAGGTCCCGGGTCCAAATCCCGGACGAGCCCAGATTTTGAATTTGGCTAATGTTGACTGTTTAATTAAGCGAGCCAAAAACTTTGTACCTTAAAACAATGTTTCTTCCACAATTTAGCCAATGTCGTGCCCCGTTGTTGTAGCGTTTAGGCAAAAATGTAGCTTCTTAGCAGATTACAACCATTTTGTATGAGCCAAGACACACTGACTTTATTCTCATGCCTGACAATGGAGGATTTTGTCAGGCATATATCAAACGATTAGTCATTTCATTGGCTCGTTGGTCTAGGGGTATGATTCTCGCTTTGGGTGCGAGAGGTCCCGGGTCCAAATCCCGGACGAGCCCAGAATTTGTCTTTGGATAATGTTGACTGTTTAATTAAGCAAGCCAAAAACGTTGTACCTTAAAACAATGTTTCTTCCACAATTTAGCCAATGTCGTGCCCCGTTGTTGTAGCGTTTGGGCAAAAATGTAGCTTCTTAGCAGATTACAACCATTTTGTATGAGCCAAGACACGCTGACTTTATTCACATGCCTGACAATGGAGGATTTCGTCAGGCATATATAAAAAAACGAGTCATTTCATTGGCTCGTTGGTCTAGGGGTATAATTCTCGCTTCGGGTGCGAGAGGTCCCGGGTCCAAATCCCGGACGAGCCCAGAATTTGTCTTTGGATGATGTTGACTGTTTAATTAAGCGAGCCAAAACTTAGTACATTAAAACAATGTTTCTTCCACAATTTACCCAATGTCGTTCATATACCAGCATTGTAGCGTTTTGGCAAAAATGTAGCTGGTTCATCTTCTTTGCAGAACACCCAGCATTCTTTTATTGCCAAAAGACAAAGACTTAATTCACATTTCTAACAATGGTGAATTTCGTCAGGCAGACATCAAACGATGAATTGTTTTAATGGCTCGTTGGTCTAGGGGTATGATTCTCGCTTTGGGTGCGAGAGGTCCCGGGTCCAAATCCCGGACGAGCCCAGAATTTGTCTTTGGATAATGTTGACTGTTTAATTAAGCAAGCCAAAAACGTTGTACCTTAAAACAATGTTTCTTCCACAATTTAGCCAATGTCGTGCCCCGTTGTTGTAGCGTTTGGGCAAAAATGTAGCTTCTTAGCAGATTACAACCATTTTGTATGAGCCAAGACACGCTGACTTTATTCACATGCCTGACAATGGAGGATTTCGTCAGGCATATATAAAAAAACGAGTCATTTCATTGGCTCGTTGGTCTAGGGGTATGATTCTCGCTTCGGGTGCGAGAGGTCCCGGGTCCAAATCCCGGACGAGCCCAGATTTTGAATTTGGCTAATGTTGACTGTTTAATTAAGCGAGCCAAAAACTTTGTACCTTAAAACAATGTTTCTTCCACAATTTAGCCAATGTCGTGCCCCGTTGTTGTAGCGTTTAGGCAAAAATGTAGCTTCTTAGCAGATTACAACCATTTTGTATGAGCCAAGACACACTGACTTTATTCTCATGCCTGACAATGGAGGATTTTGTCAGGCATATATCAAACAATGAGTCATTTCATTGGCTCGTTGGTCTAGGGGTATGATTCTCGCTTTGGGTGCGAGAGGTCCCGGGTCCAAATCCCGGACGAGCCCAGAATTTGAAATTGGCTAATGTTGACTGTTTAATTAAGCGAGCCAAAACTTTGTACATTAAAACAATGTTTCTTCCACAATTTACCCAATGTCGTTGATATACCAGCATTGTAGCGTTTTGGCAAAAATGTAGCTGGTTCATCTTCTTTGCAGAACACCCAGCATTCTTTTATTGCCAAAAGAAAAAGACTTAATTCACATTTCTAACAATGGTGAATTTCGTCAGGCAGACATCAAACGATGAATTATTTTAATGGCTCGTTGGTCTAGGGGTATGATTCTCGCTTTGGGTGCGAGAGGTCCCGGGTCCAAATCCCGGACGAGCCCAGAATTTGTCTTTGGATAATGTTGACTGTTTAATTAAACAAGCCAAAAACGTTGTACCTTAAAACGATGTTTCTTTCACAATTTAGCCAATGTCGTGCCCCGTTGTTGTAGTGTTTGGGCAAAAATGTAGCTTCTTAGCAGATTACAACCATTTTGTATGAGCCAAGACACGCTGACTTTATTCACATGCCTGACAATGGAGGATTTCGTCAGGCATATATCAAAAAACGAGTCATTTCATTGGCTCGTTGGTCTAGGGGTATGATTCTCGCTTCGGGTGCGAGAGGTCCCGGGTCCAAATCCCGGACGAGCCCAGATTTTGAATTTGGCTAATGTTGACTGTTTAATTAAGCGAGCCAAAAACTTTGTACCTTAAAACAATGTTTCTTCCACAATTTAGCCAATGTCGTGCCCCGTTGTTGTAGCGTTTAGGCAAAAATGTAGCTTCTTAGCAGATTACAACCATTTTGTATGAGCCAAGACACACTGACTTTATTCTCATGCCTGACAATGGAGGATTTTGTCAGGCATATATCAAACGATTAGTCATTTCATTGGCTCGTTGGTCTAGGGGTATGATTCTCGCTTTGGGTGCGAGAGGTCCCGGGTCCAAATCCCGGACGAGCCCAGAATTTGAAATTGGCTAATGTTGACTGTTTAATTAAGCGAGCCAAAACTTTGTACATTAAAACAATGTTTCTTCCACAATTTACCCAATGTCGTGCCCCGTTGTTGTAGCGTTTGGGCTAAAATGTAGCTTCTTAGCAGATTACAACCATTTCGTATGAGCCAAGACACGCTGACTTTATTCACATGCCTGACAATGGAGGATTTCGTCAGGCATATATCAAAAAACGAGTCATTTCATTGGCTCGTTGGTCTAGGGGTATGATTCTCGCTTTGGGTGAGAGAGGTCCCGGGTCCAAATCCCGGACGAGCCCAGAATTTGTCTTTGGATGATGTTGACTGTTTAATTAAGCGAGCCAAAACTTAGTACATTAAAACAATGTTTCTTCCACAATTTACCCAATGTCGTTCATATACCAGCATTGTAGCGTTTTGGCAAAAATGTAGCTGGTTCATCTTCTTTGCAGAACACCCAGCATTCTTTTATTGCCAAAAGACAAAGACTTAATTCACATTTCTAACAATGGTGAATTTCGTCAGGCAGACATCAAACGATGAATTGTTTTAATGGCTCGTTGGTCTAGGGGTATGATTCTCGTTTTGGGTGCGAGAGGTCCCGGGTCCAAATCCCGGACGAGCCCAGAATTTGTCTTTGGATAATGTTGACTGTTTAATTAAGCAAGCCAAAAACTTTGTACCTTAAAACGATGTTTCTTCCACAATTTAGCCAATGTCGTGCCCCGTTGTTGTAGTGTTTGGGCAAAAATGTAGCTTCTTAGCAGATTACAACCATTTTGTATGAGCCAAGACACGCTGACTTTATTCACATGCCTGACAATGGAGGATTTCGTCAGGCATATATCAAACGATTAGTCATTTCATTGGCTCGTTGGTCTAGGGGTATGATTCTCGCTTCGGGTGCGAGAGGTCCCGGGTCCAAATCCCGGACGAGCCCAGAATTTGAATTTGGCTAATGTTGACTGTTTAATTAAGCGAGCCAAAACTTTGTACATTAAAACAATGTTTCTTCCACAATTTACCCAATGTCGTTGATATACCAGCATTGTAGCGTTTTGGCAAAAATGTAGCTGGTTCATCTTCTTTGCAGAACACCCAGCATTCTTTTATTGCCAAAAGAAAAAGACTTAATTCACATTTCTAACAATGGTGAATTTCGTCAGGCAGACATCAAACGATGAATTATTTCAATGGCTCGTTGGTCTAGGGGTATGATTCTCGCTTTGGGTGCGAGAGGTCCCGGGTCCAAATCCCGGACGAGCCCAGAATTTGTCTTTGGATAATGTTGACTGTTTAATTAAGCAAGCCAAAAACTTTGTACCTTAAAACGATGTTTCTTCCACAATTGAGCCAATGTCGTGCCCCGTTGTTGTAGTGTTTGGGCAAAAATGTAGCTTCTTAGCAGATTACAACCATTTTGTATGAGCCAAGACACGCTGACTTTATTCACATGCCTGACAATGGAGGATTTCGTCAGGCATATATCAAACGATTAGTCATTTCATTGGCTCGTTGGTCTAGGGGTATGATTCTCGCTTCGGGTGCGAGAGGTCCCGGGTCCAAATCCCGGACGAGCCCAGAATTTGAATTTGGCTAATGTTGACTGTTTAATTAAGCGAGCCAAAACTTTGTACATTAAAACAATGTTTCTTCCACAATTTACCCAATGTCGTTCATATACCAGCATTGTAGCGTTTTGGCAAAAATGTAGCTGGTTCATCTTCTTTGCAGAACACCCAGCATTCTTTTATTGCCAAAAGAAAAAGACTTAATTCACATTTCTAACAATGGTGAATTTCGTCAGGCAGACATCAAACGATGAATTATTTTAATGGCTCGTTGGTCTAGGGGTATGATTCTCGCTTTGGGTGCGAGAGGTCCCGGGTCCAAATCCCGGACGAGCCCAGAATTTGTCTTTGGATAATGTTGACTGTTTAATTAAGCGAGCCAAAAACTTTGTACCTTAAAACAATGTTTCTTCCACAATTTACCCAATGTCGTGCCCCGTTGTTGTAGCGTTTGGGCTAAAATGTAGCTTCTTAGCAGATTACAACCATTTTGTATGAGCCAAGACACGCTGACTTTATTCACATGCCTGACAATGGAGGATTTCGTCAGGCATATATCAAACGATTAGTCATTTCATTGGCTCGTTGGTCTAGGGGTATAATTCTCGCTTCGGGTGCGAGAGGTCCCGGGTCCAAATCCCGGACGAGCCCAGAATTTGTCTTTGGATGATGTTGACTGTTTAATTAAGCGAGCCAAAACTTAGTACATTAAAACAATGTTTCTTCCACAATTTACCCAATGTCGTTCATATACCAGCATTGTAGCGTTTTGGCAAAAATGTAGCTGGTTCATCTTCTTTGCAGAACACCCAGCATTCTTTTATTGCCAAAAGACAAAGACTTAATTCACATTTCTAACAATGGTGAATTTCGTCAGGCAGACATCAAACGATGAATTGTTTTAATGGCTCGTTGGTCTAGGGGTATGATTCTCGCTTTGGGTGCGAGAGGTCCCGGGTCCAAATCCCGGACGAGCCCAGAATTTGTCTTTGGATAATGTTGACTGTTTAATTAAGCAAGCCAAAAACGTTGTACCTTAAAACAATGTTTCTTCCACAATTTAGCCAATGTCGTGCCCCGTTGTTGTAGCGTTTGGGCAAAAATGTAGCTTCTTAGCAGATTACAACCATTTTGTATGAGCCAAGACACGCTGACTTTATTCACATGCCTGACAATGGAGGATTTCGTCAGGCATATATAAAAAAACGAGTCATTTCATTGGCTCGTTGGTCTAGGGGTATAATTCTCGCTTCGGGTGCGAGAGGTCCCGGGTCCAAATCCCGGACGAGCCCAGAATTTGTCTTTGGATGATGTTGACTGTTTAATTAAGCGAGCCAAAACTTAGTACATTAAAACAATGTTTCTTCCACAATTTACCCAATGTCGTTCATATACCAGCATTGTAGCGTTTTGGCAAAAATGTAGCTGGTTCATCTTCTTTGCAGAACACCCAGCATTCTTTTATTGCCAAAAGACAAAGACTTAATTCACATTTCTAACAATGGTGAATTTCGTCAGGCAGACATCAAACGATGAATTGTTTTAATGGCTCGTTGGTCTAGGGGTATGATTCTCGCTTTGGGTGCGAGAGGTCCCGGGTCCAAATCCCGGACGAGCCCAGAATTTGTCTTTGGATAATGTTGACTGTTTAATTAAGCAAGCCAAAAACGTTGTACCTTAAAACAATGTTTCTTCCACAATTTAGCCAATGTCGTGCCCCGTTGTTGTAGCGTTTGGGCAAAAATGTAGCTTCTTAGCAGATTACAACCATTTTGTATGAGCCAAGACACGCTGACTTTATTCACATGCCTGACAATGGAGGATTTCGTCAGGCATATATAAAAAAACGAGTCATTTCATTGGCTCGTTGGTCTAGGGGTATGATTCTCGCTTCGGGTGCGAGAGGTCCCGGGTCCAAATCCCGGACGAGCCCAGATTTTGAATTTGGCTAATGTTGACTGTTTAATTAAGCGAGCCAAAAACTTTGTACCTTAAAACAATGTTTCTTCCACAATTTAGCCAATGTCGTGCCCCGTTGTTGTAGCGTTTAGGCAAAAATGTAGCTTCTTAGCAGATTACAACCATTTTGTATGAGCCAAGACACACTGACTTTATTCTCATGCCTGACAATGGAGGATTTTGTCAGGCATATATCAAACAATGAGTCATTTCATTGGCTCGTTGGTCTAGGGGTATGATTCTCGCTTTGGGTGCGAGAGGTCCCGGGTCCAAATCCCGGACGAGCCCAGAATTTGAAATTGGCTAATGTTGACTGTTTAATTAAGCGAGCCAAAACTTTGTACATTAAAACAATGTTTCTTCCACAATTTACCCAATGTCGTTGATATACCAGCATTGTAGCGTTTTGGCAAAAATGTAGCTGGTTCATCTTCTTTGCAGAACACCCAGCATTCTTTTATTGCCAAAAGAAAAAGACTTAATTCACATTTCTAACAATGGTGAATTTCGTCAGGCAGACATCAAACGATGAATTATTTTAATGGCTCGTTGGTCTAGGGGTATGATTCTCGCTTTGGGTGCGAGAGGTCCCGGGTCCAAATCCCGGACGAGCCCAGAATTTGTCTTTGGATAATGTTGACTGTTTAATTAAACAAGCCAAAAACGTTGTACCTTAAAACGATGTTTCTTTCACAATTTAGCCAATGTCGTGCCCCGTTGTTGTAGTGTTTGGGCAAAAATGTAGCTTCTTAGCAGATTACAACCATTTTGTATGAGCCAAGACACGCTGACTTTATTCACATGCCTGACAATGGAGGATTTCGTCAGGCATATATCAAAAAACGAGTCATTTCATTGGCTCGTTGGTCTAGGGGTATGATTCTCGCTTCGGGTGCGAGAGGTCCCGGGTCCAAATCCCGGACGAGCCCAGATTTTGAATTTGGCTAATGTTGACTGTTTAATTAAGCGAGCCAAAAACTTTGTACCTTAAAACAATGTTTCTTCCACAATTTAGCCAATGTCGTGCCCCGTTGTTGTAGCGTTTAGGCAAAAATGTAGCTTCTTAGCAGATTACAACCATTTTGTATGAGCCAAGACACACTGACTTTATTCTCATGCCTGACAATGGAGGATTTTGTCAGGCATATATCAAACGATTAGTCATTTCATTGGCTCGTTGGTCTAGGGGTATGATTCTCGCTTTGGGTGCGAGAGGTCCCGGGTCCAAATCCCGGACGAGCCCAGAATTTGAAATTGGCTAATGTTGACTGTTTAATTAAGCGAGCCAAAACTTTGTACATTAAAACAATGTTTCTTCCACAATTTACCCAATGTCGTTGATATACCAGCATTGTAGCGTTTTGGCAAAAATGTAGCTGGTTCATCTTCTTTGCAGAACACCCAGCATTCTTTTATTGCCAAAAGAAAAAGACTTAATTCACATTTCTAACAATGGTGAATTTCGTCAGGCAGACATCAAACGATGAATTATTTTAATGGCTCGTTGGTCTAGGGGTATGATTCTCGCTTTGGGTGCGAGAGGTCCCGGGTCCAAATCCCGGACGAGCCCAGAATTTGTCTTTGGATAATGTTGACTGTTTAATTAAACAAGCCAAAAACGTTGTACCTTAAAACGATGTTTCTTTCACAATTTAGCCAATGTCGTGCCCCGTTGTTGTAGTGTTTGGGCAAAAATGTAGCTTCTTAGCAGATTACAACCATTTTGTATGAGCCAAGACACGCTGACTTTATTCACATGCCTGACAATGGAGGATTTCGTCAGGCATATATCAAAAAACGAGTCATTTCATTGGCTCGTTGGTCTAGGGGTATGATTCTCGCTTCGGGTGCGAGAGGTCCCGGGTCCAAATCCCGGACGAGCCCAGATTTTGAATTTGGCTAATGTTGACTGTTTAATTAAGCGAGCCAAAAACTTTGTACCTTAAAACAATGTTTCTTCCACAATTTAGCCAATGTCGTGCCCCGTTGTTGTAGCGTTTAGGCAAAAATGTAGCTTCTTAGCAGATTACAACCATTTTGTATGAGCCAAGACACACTGACTTTATTCTCATGCCTGACAATGGAGGATTTTGTCAGGCATATATCAAACGATTAGTCATTTCATTGGCTCGTTGGTCTAGGGGTATGATTCTCGCTTTGGGTGCGAGAGGTCCCGGGTCCAAATCCCGGACGAGCCCAGAATTTGTCTTTGGATAATGTTGACTGTTTAATTAAGCAAGCCAAAAACGTTGTACCTTAAAACAATGTTTCTTCCACAATTTAGCCAATGTCGTGCCCCGTTGTTGTAGCGTTTGGGCAAAAATGTAGCTTCTTAGCAGATTACAACCATTTTGTATGAGCCAAGACACGCTGACTTTATTCACATGCCTGACAATGGAGGATTTCGTCAGGCATATATAAAAAAACGAGTCATTTCATTGGCTCGTTGGTCTAGGGGTATAATTCTCGCTTCGGGTGCGAGAGGTCCCGGGTCCAAATCCCGGACGAGCCCAGAATTTGTCTTTGGATGATGTTGACTGTTTAATTAAGCGAGCCAAAACTTAGTACATTAAAACAATGTTTCTTCCACAATTTACCCAATGTCGTTCATATACCAGCATTGTAGCGTTTTGGCAAAAATGTAGCTGGTTCATCTTCTTTGCAGAACACCCAGCATTCTTTTATTGCCAAAAGACAAAGACTTAATTCACATTTCTAACAATGGTGAATTTCGTCAGGCAGACATCAAACGATGAATTGTTTTAATGGCTCGTTGGTCTAGGGGTATGATTCTCGCTTTGGGTGCGAGAGGTCCCGGGTCCAAATCCCGGACGAGCCCAGAATTTGTCTTTGGATAATGTTGACTGTTTAATTAAGCAAGCCAAAAACGTTGTACCTTAAAACAATGTTTCTTCCACAATTTAGCCAATGTCGTGCCCCGTTGTTGTAGCGTTTGGGCAAAAATGTAGCTTCTTAGCAGATTACAACCATTTTGTATGAGCCAAGACACGCTGACTTTATTCACATGCCTGACAATGGAGGATTTCGTCAGGCATATATAAAAAAACGAGTCATTTCATTGGCTCGTTGGTCTAGGGGTATGATTCTCGCTTCGGGTGCGAGAGGTCCCGGGTCCAAATCCCGGACGAGCCCAGATTTTGAATTTGGCTAATGTTGACTGTTTAATTAAGCGAGCCAAAAACTTTGTACCTTAAAACAATGTTTCTTCCACAATTTAGCCAATGTCGTGCCCCGTTGTTGTAGCGTTTAGGCAAAAATGTAGCTTCTTAGCAGATTACAACCATTTTGTATGAGCCAAGACACACTGACTTTATTCTCATGCCTGACAATGGAGGATTTTGTCAGGCATATATCAAACAATGAGTCATTTCATTGGCTCGTTGGTCTAGGGGTATGATTCTCGCTTTGGGTGCGAGAGGTCCCGGGTCCAAATCCCGGACGAGCCCAGAATTTGAAATTGGCTAATGTTGACTGTTTAATTAAGCGAGCCAAAACTTTGTACATTAAAACAATGTTTCTTCCACAATTTACCCAATGTCGTTGATATACCAGCATTGTAGCGTTTTGGCAAAAATGTAGCTGGTTCATCTTCTTTGCAGAACACCCAGCATTCTTTTATTGCCAAAAGAAAAAGACTTAATTCACATTTCTAACAATGGTGAATTTCGTCAGGCAGACATCAAACGATGAATTATTTTAATGGCTCGTTGGTCTAGGGGTATGATTCTCGCTTTGGGTGCGAGAGGTCCCGGGTCCAAATCCCGGACGAGCCCAGAATTTGTCTTTGGATAATGTTGACTGTTTAATTAAACAAGCCAAAAACGTTGTACCTTAAAACGATGTTTCTTTCACAATTTAGCCAATGTCGTGCCCCGTTGTTGTAGTGTTTGGGCAAAAATGTAGCTTCTTAGCAGATTACAACCATTTTGTATGAGCCAAGACACGCTGACTTTATTCACATGCCTGACAATGGAGGATTTCGTCAGGCATATATCAAAAAACGAGTCATTTCATTGGCTCGTTGGTCTAGGGGTATGATTCTCGCTTCGGGTGCGAGAGGTCCCGGGTCCAAATCCCGGACGAGCCCAGATTTTGAATTTGGCTAATGTTGACTGTTTAATTAAGCGAGCCAAAAACTTTGTACCTTAAAACAATGTTTCTTCCACAATTTAGCCAATGTCGTGCCCCGTTGTTGTAGCGTTTAGGCAAAAATGTAGCTTCTTAGCAGATTACAACCATTTTGTATGAGCCAAGACACACTGACTTTATTCTCATGCCTGACAATGGAGGATTTTGTCAGGCATATATCAAACGATTAGTCATTTCATTGGCTCGTTGGTCTAGGGGTATGATTCTCGCTTTGGGTGCGAGAGGTCCCGGGTCCAAATCCCGGACGAGCCCAGAATTTGAAATTGGCTAATGTTGACTGTTTAATTAAGCGAGCCAAAACTTTGTACATTAAAACAATGTTTCTTCCACAATTTACCCAATGTCGTTGATATACCAGCATTGTAGCGTTTTGGCAAAAATGTAGCTGGTTCATCTTCTTTGCAGAACACCCAGCATTCTTTTATTGCCAAAAGAAAAAGACTTAATTCACATTTCTAACAATGGTGAATTTCGTCAGGCAGACATCAAACGATGAATTATTTTAATGGCTCGTTGGTCTAGGGGTATGATTCTCGCTTTGGGTGCGAGAGGTCCCGGGTCCAAATCCCGGACGAGCCCAGAATTTGTCTTTGGATAATGTTGACTGTTTAATTAAACAAGCCAAAAACGTTGTACCTTAAAACGATGTTTCTTTCACAATTTAGCCAATGTCGTGCCCCGTTGTTGTAGTGTTTGGGCAAAAATGTAGCTTGTTAGCAGATTACAACCATTTTGTATGAGCCAAGACACGCTGACTTTATTCACATGCCTGACAATGGAGGATTTCGTCAGGCATATATCAAAAAACGAGTCATTTCATTGGCTCGTTGGTCTAGGGGTATGATTCTCGCTTCGGGTGCGAGAGGTCCCGGGTCCAAATCCCGGACGAGCCCAGATTTTGAATTTGGCTAATGTTGACTGTTTAATTAAGCGAGCCAAAAACTTTGTACCTTAAAACAATGTTTCTTCCACAATTTAGCCAATGTCGTGCCCCGTTGTTGTAGCGTTTAGGCAAAAATGTAGCTTCTTAGCAGATTACAACCATTTTGTATGAGCCAAGACACACTGACTTTATTCTCATGCCTGACAATGGAGGATTTTGTCAGGCATATATCAAACGATTAGTCATTTCATTGGCTCGTTGGTCTAGGGGTATGATTCTCGCTTTGGGTGCGAGAGGTCCCGGGTCCAAATCCCGGACGAGCCCAGAATTTGAAATTGGCTAATGTTGACTGTTTAATTAAGCGAGCCAAAACTTTGTACATTAAAACAATGTTTCTTCCACAATTTACCCAATGTCGTTGATATACCAGCATTGTAGCGTTTTGGCAAAAATGTAGCTGGTTCATCTTCTTTGCAGAACACCCAGCATTCTTTTATTGCCAAAAGAAAAAGACTTAATTCACATTTCTAACAATGGTGAATTTCGTCAGGCAGACATCAAACGATGAATTATTTTAATGGCTCGTTGGTCTAGGGGTATGATTCTCGCTTTGGGTGCGAGAGGTCCCGGGTCCAAATCCCGGAAGAGCCCAGAATTTGTCTTTGGATAATGTTGACTGTTTAATTAAACAAGCCAAAAACGTTGTACCTTAAAACGATGTTTCTTTCACAATTTAGCCAATGTCGTGCCCCGTTGTTGTAGTGTTTGGGCAAAAATGTAGCTTCTTAGCAGATTACAACCATTTTGTATGAGCCAAGACACACTGACTTTATTCTCATGCCTGACAATGGAGGATTTTGTCAGGCATATATCAAACAATGAGTCATTTCATTGGCTCGTTGGTCTAGGGGTATGATTTTCGCTTTGGGTGCGAGAGGTCCCGGGTCCAAATCCCGGACGAGCCCAGAATTTGTCTTTGGATGATGTTGACTGTTTAATTAAGCGAGCCAAAACTTTGTACATTAAAACAATGTTTCTTCCACAATTTACCCAATGTCGTTCATATACCAGCATTGTAGCGTTTTGGCAAAAATGTAGCTGGTTCATCTTCTTTGCAGAACACCCAGCATTCTTTTATTGCCAAAAGACAAAGACTTAATTCACATTTCTAACAATGGTGAATTTCGTCAGGCAGACATCAAACGATGAATTGTTTTAATGGCTCGTTGGTCTAGGGGTATGATTCTCGCTTTGGGTGCGAGAGGTCCCGGGTCCAAATCCCGGACGAGCCCAGAATTTGTCTTTGGATAATGTTGACTGTTTAATTAAGCAAGCCAAAAACGTTGTACCTTAAAACAATGTTTCTTCCACAATTTAGCCAATGTCGTGCCCCGTTGTTGTAGCGTTTGGGCAAAAATGTAGCTTCTTAGCAGATTACAACCATTTTGTATGAGCCAAGACACGCTGACTTTATTCACATGCCTGACAATGGAGGATTTCGTCAGGCATATATCAAACGATTAGTCATTTCATTGGCTCGTTGGTCTAGGGGTATGATTCTCGCTTTGGGTGCGAGAGGTCCCGGGTCCAAATCCCGGACGAGCCCAGAATTTGAAATTGGCTAATGTTGACTGTTTAATTAAGCGAGCCAAAACTTTGTACATTAAAACAATGTTTCTTCCACAATTTACCCAATGTCGTTGATATACCAGCATTGTAGCGTTTTGGCAAAAATGTAGCTGGTTCATCTTCTTTGCAGAACACCCAGCATTCTTTTATTGCCAAAAGAAAAAGACTTAATTCACATTTCTAACAATGGTGAATTTCGTCAGGCAGACATCAAACGATGAATTATTTTAATGGCTCGTTGGTCTAGGGGTATGATTCTCGCTTTGGGTGCGAGAGGTCCCGGGTCCAAATCCCGGACGAGCCCAGAATTTGTCTTTGGATAATGTTGACTGTTTAATTAAACAAGCCAAAAACGTTGTACCTTAAAACGATGTTTCTTTCACAATTTAGCCAATGTCGTGCCCCGTTGTTGTAGTGTTTGGGCAAAAATGTAGCTTCTTAGCAGATTACAACCATTTTGTATGAGCCAAGACACGCTGACTTTATTCACATGCCTGACAATGGAGGATTTCGTCAGGCATATATCAAAAAACGAGTCATTTCATTGGCTCGTTGGTCTAGGGGTATGATTCTCGCTTCGGGTGCGAGAGGTCCCGGGTCCAAATCCCGGACGAGCCCAGATTTTGAATTTGGCTAATGTTGACTGTTTAATTAAGCGAGCCAAAAACTTTGTACCTTAAAACAATGTTTCTTCCACAATTTAGCCAATGTCGTGCCCCGTTGTTGTAGCGTTTAGGCAAAAATGTAGCTTCTTAGCAGATTACAACCATTTTGTATGAGCCAAGACACACTGACTTTATTCTCATGCCTGACAATGGAGGATTTTGTCAGGCATATATCAAACAATGAGTCATTTCATTGGCTCGTTGGTCTAGGGGTATGATTTTCGCTTTGGGTGCGAGAGGTCCCGGGTCCAAATCCCGGACGAGCCCAGAATTTGTCTTTGGATGATGTTGACTGTTTAATTAAGCGAGCCAAAACTTTGTACATTAAAACAATGTTTCTTCCACAATTTACCCAATGTCGTTGATATACCAGCATTGTAACATTTTGGCAAAAATGTAGCTGGTTCATCTTCTTTGCAGAACACCCAGCATTCTTTTATTGCCAAAAGAAAAAGACTTAATTCACATTTCTAACAATGGTGAATTTCGTCAGGCAGACATCAAACGATGAATTATTTTAATGGCTCGTTGGTCTAGGGGTATGATTCTCGCTTTGGGTGCGAGAGGTCCCGGGTCCAAATCCCGGACGAGCCCAGAATTTGTCTTTGGATAATGTTGACTGTTTAATTAAGCGAGCCAAAAACTTTGTACCTTAAAACAATGTTTCTTCCACAATTTACCCAATGTCGTGCCCCGTTGTTGTAGCGTTTGGGCTAAAATGTAGCTTCTTAGCAGATTACAACCATTTTGTATGAGCCAAGACACGCTGACTTTATTCACATGCCTGACAATGGAGGATTTCGTCAGGCATATATCAAAAAACGAGTCATTTCATTGGCTCGTTGGTCTAGGGGTATGATTCTCGCTTTGGGTGAGAGAGGTCCCGGGTCCAAATCCCGGACGAGCCCAGAATTTGTCTTTGGATGATGTTGACTGTTTAATTAAGCGAGCCAAAACTTAGTACATTAAAACAATGTTTCTTCCACAATTTACCCAATGTCGTTCATATACCAGCATTGTAGCGTTTTGGCAAAAATGTAGCTCGTTCATCTTCTTTGCAGAACACCCAGCATTCTTTTATTGCCAAAAGACAAAGACTTAATTCACATTTCTAACAATGGTGAATTTCGTCAGGCAGACATCAAACGATTAATTGTTTTAATGGCTCGTTGGTCTAGGGGTATGATTCTCGCTTTGGGTGCGAGAGGTCCCGGGTCCAAATCCCGGACGAGCCCAGAATTTGTCTTTGGATAATGTTGACTGTTTAATTAAGCAAGCCAAAAACGTTGTACCTTAAAACAATGTTTCTTCCACAATTTAGCCAATGTCGTGCCCCGTTGTTGTAGCGTTTGGGCAAAAATGTAGCTTCTTAGCAGATTACAACCATTTTGTATGAGCCAAGACACGCTGACTTTATTCACATGCCTGACAATGGAGGATTTCGTCAGGCATATATCAAACGATTAGTCATTTCATTGGCTCGTTGGTCTAGGGGTATGATTCTCGCTTCGGGTGCGAGAGGTCCCGGGTCCAAATCCCGGACGAGCCCAGAATTTGAATTTGGCTAATGTTGACTGTTTAATTAAGCGAGCCAAAACTTTGTACATTAAAACAATGTTTCTTCCACAATTTACCCAATGTCGTTGATATACCAGCATTGTAGCGTTTTGGCAAAAATGTAGCTGGTTCATCTTCTTTGCAGAACACCCAGCATTCTTTTATTGCCAAAAGACAAAGACTTAATTCACATTTCTAACAATGGTGAATTTCGTCAGGCAGACATCAAACGATGAATTGTTTTAATGGCTCGTTGGTCTAGGGGTATGATTCTCGCTTTGGGTGCGAGAGGTCCCGGGTCCAAATCCCGGACGAGCCCAGAATTTGTCTTTGGATAATGTTGACTGTTTAATTAAGCAAGCCAAAAACGTTGTACCTTAAAACAATGTTTCTTCCACAATTTAGCCAATGTCGTGCCCCGTTGTTGTAGCGTTTGGGCAAAAATGTAGCTTCTTAGCAGATTACAACCATTTTGTATGAGCCAAGACACGCTGACTTTATTCACATGCCTGACAATGGAGGATTTCGTCAGGCATATATAAAAAAACGAGTCATTTCATTGGCTCGTTGGTCTAGGGGTATAATTCTCGCTTCGGGTGCGAGAGGTCCCGGGTCCAAATCCCGGACGAGCCCAGAATTTGTCTTTGGATGATGTTGACTGTTTAATTAAGCGAGCCAAAACTTAGTACATTAAAACAATGTTTCTTCCACAATTTACCCAATGTCGTTCATATACCAGCATTGTAGCGTTTTGGCAAAAATGTAGCTGGTTCATCTTCTTTGCAGAACACCCAGCATTCTTTTATTGCCAAAAGACAAAGACTTAATTCACATTTCTAACAATGGTGAATTTCGTCAGGCAGACATCAAACGATGAATTGTTTTAATGGCTCGTTGGTCTAGGGGTATGATTCTCGCTTTGGGTGCGAGAGGTCCCGGGTCCAAATCCCGGACGAGCCCAGAATTTGTCTTTGGATAATGTTGACTGTTTAATTAAGCAAGCCAAAAACGTTGTACCTTAAAACAATGTTTCTTCCACAATTTAGCCAATGTCGTGCCCCGTTGTTGTAGCGTTTGGGCAAAAATGTAGCTTCTTAGCAGATTACAACCATTTTGTATGAGCCAAGACACGCTGACTTTATTCACATGCCTGACAATGGAGGATTTCGTCAGGCATATATAAAAAAACGAGTCATTTCATTGGCTCGTTGGTCTAGGGGTATGATTCTCGCTTCGGGTGCGAGAGGTCCCGGGTCCAAATCCCGGACGAGCCCAGATTTTGAATTTGGCTAATGTTGACTGTTTAATTAAGCGAGCCAAAAACTTTGTACCTTAAAACAATGTTTCTTCCACAATTTAGCCAATGTCGTGCCCCGTTGTTGTAGCGTTTAGGCAAAAATGTAGCTTCTTAGCAGATTACAACCATTTTGTATGAGCCAAGACACACTGACTTTATTCTCATGCCTGACAATGGAGGATTTTGTCAGGCATATATCAAACAATGAGTCATTTCATTGGCTCGTTGGTCTAGGGGTATGATTCTCGCTTTGGGTGCGAGAGGTCCCGGGTCCAAATCCCGGACGAGCCCAGAATTTGAAATTGGCTAATGTTGACTGTTTAATTAAGCGAGCCAAAACTTTGTACATTAAAACAATGTTTCTTCCACAATTTACCCAATGTCGTTGATATACCAGCATTGTAGCGTTTTGGCAAAAATGTAGCTGGTTCATCTTCTTTGCAGAACACCCAGCATTCTTTTATTGCCAAAAGAAAAAGACTTAATTCACATTTCTAACAATGGTGAATTTCGTCAGGCAGACATCAAACGATGAATTATTTTAATGGCTCGTTGGTCTAGGGGTATGATTCTCGCTTTGGGTGCGAGAGGTCCCGGGTCCAAATCCCGGACGAGCCCAGAATTTGTCTTTGGATAATGTTGACTGTTTAATTAAACAAGCCAAAAACGTTGTACCTTAAAACGATGTTTCTTTCACAATTTAGCCAATGTCGTGCCCCGTTGTTGTAGTGTTTGGGCAAAAATGTAGCTTCTTAGCAGATTACAACCATTTTGTATGAGCCAAGACACGCTGACTTTATTCACATGCCTGACAATGGAGGATTTCGTCAGGCATATATCAAAAAACGAGTCATTTCATTGGCTCGTTGGTCTAGGGGTATGATTCTCGCTTCGGGTGCGAGAGGTCCCGGGTCCAAATCCCGGACGAGCCCAGATTTTGAATTTGGCTAATGTTGACTGTTTAATTAAGCGAGCCAAAAACTTTGTACCTTAAAACAATGTTTCTTCCACAATTTAGCCAATGTCGTGCCCCGTTGTTGTAGCGTTTAGGCAAAAATGTAGCTTCTTAGCAGATTACAACCATTTTGTATGAGCCAAGACACACTGACTTTATTCTCATGCCTGACAATGGAGGATTTTGTCAGGCATATATCAAACGATTAGTCATTTCATTGGCTCGTTCGTCTAGGGGTATGATTCTCGCTTTGGGTGCGAGAGGTCCCGGGTCCAAATCCCGGACGAGCCCAGAATTTGAAATTGGCTAATGTTGACTGTTTAATTAAGCGAGCCAAAACTTTGTACATTAAAACAATGTTTCTTCCACAATTTACCCAATGTCGTTGATATACCAGCATTGTAGCGTTTTGGCAAAAATGTAGCTGGTTCATCTTCTTTGCAGAACACCCAGCATTCTTTTATTGCCAAAAGAAAAAGACTTAATTCACATTTCTAACAATGGTGAATTTCGTCAGGCAGACATCAAACGATGAATTATTTTAATGGCTCGTTGGTCTAGGGGTATGATTCTCGCTTTGGGTGCGAGAGGTCCCGGGTCCAAATCCCGGAAGAGCCCAGAATTTGTCTTTGGATAATGTTGACTGTTTAATTAAACAAGCCAAAAACGTTGTACCTTAAAACGATGTTTCTTTCACAATTTAGCCAATGTCGTGCCCCGTTGTTGTAGTGTTTGGGCAAAAATGTAGCTTCTTAGCAGATTACAACCATTTTGTATGAGCCAAGACACACTGACTTTATTCTCATGCCTGACAATGGAGGATTTTGTCAGGCATATATCAAACAATGAGTCATTTCATTGGCTCGTTGGTCTAGGGGTATGATTTTCGCTTTGGGTGCGAGAGGTCCCGGGTCCAAATCCCGGACGAGCCCAGAATTTGTCTTTGGATGATGTTGACTGTTTAATTAAGCGAGCCAAAACTTTGTACATTAAAACAATGTTTCTTCCACAATTTACCCAATGTCGTTCATATACCAGCATTGTAGCGTTTTGGCAAAAATGTAGCTGGTTCATCTTCTTTGCAGAACACCCAGCATTCTTTTATTGCCAAAAGACAAAGACTTAATTCACATTTCTAACAATGGTGAATTTCGTCAGGCAGACATCAAACGATGAATTGTTTTAATGGCTCGTTGGTCTAGGGGTATGATTCTCGCTTTGGGTGCGAGAGGTCCCGGGTCCAAATCCCGGACGAGCCCAGAATTTGTCTTTGGATAATGTTGACTGTTTAATTAAGCAAGCCAAAAACGTTGTACCTTAAAACAATGTTTCTTCCACAATTTAGCCAATGTCGTGCCCCGTTGTTGTAGCGTTTGGGCAAAAATGTAGCTTCTTAGCAGATTACAACCATTTTGTATGAGCCAAGACACGCTGACTTTATTCACATGCCTGACAATGGAGGATTTCGTCAGGCATATATCAAACGATTAGTCATTTCATTGGCTCGTTGGTCTAGGGGTATGATTCTCGCTTTGGGTGCGAGAGGTCCCGGGTCCAAATCCCGGACGAGCCCAGAATTTGAAATTGGCTAATGTTGACTGTTTAATTAAGCGAGCCAAAACTTTGTACATTAAAACAATGTTTCTTCCACAATTTACCCAATGTCGTTGATATACCAGCATTGTAGCGTTTTGGCAAAAATGTAGCTGGTTCATCTTCTTTGCAGAACACCCAGCATTCTTTTATTGCCAAAAGAAAAAGACTTAATTCACATTTCTAACAATGGTGAATTTCGTCAGGCAGACATCAAACGATGAATTATTTTAATGGCTCGTTGGTCTAGGGGTATGATTCTCGCTTTGGGTGCGAGAGGTCCCGGGTCCAAATCCCGGACGAGCCCAGAATTTGTCTTTGGATAATGTTGACTGTTTAATTAAACAAGCCAAAAACGTTGTACCTTAAAACGATGTTTCTTTCACAATTTAGCCAATGTCGTGCCCCGTTGTTGTAGTGTTTGGGCAAAAATGTAGCTTCTTAGCAGATTACAACCATTTTGTATGAGCCAAGACACGCTGACTTTATTCACATGCCTGACAATGGAGGATTTCGTCAGGCATATATCAAAAAACGAGTCATTTCATTGGCTCGTTGGTCTAGGGGTATGATTCTCGCTTCGGGTGCGAGAGGTCCCGGGTCCAAATCCCGGACGAGCCCAGATTTTGAATTTGGCTAATGTTGACTGTTTAATTAAGCGAGCCAAAAACTTTGTACCTTAAAACAATGTTTCTTCCACAATTTAGCCAATGTCGTGCCCCGTTGTTGTAGCGTTTAGGCAAAAATGTAGCTTCTTAGCAGATTACAACCATTTTGTATGAGCCAAGACACACTGACTTTATTCTCATGCCTGACAATGGAGGATTTTGTCAGGCATATATCAAACAATGAGTCATTTCATTGGCTCGTTGGTCTAGGGGTATGATTTTCGCTTTGGGTGCGAGAGGTCCCGGGTCCAAATCCCGGACGAGCCCAGAATTTGTCTTTGGATGATGTTGACTGTTTAATTAAGCGAGCCAAAACTTTGTACATTAAAACAATGTTTCTTCCACAATTTACCCAATGTCGTTGATATACCAGCATTGTAACATTTTGGCAAAAATGTAGCTGGTTCATCTTCTTTGCAGAACACCCAGCATTCTTTTATTGCCAAAAGAAAAAGACTTAATTCACATTTCTAACAATGGTGAATTTCGTCAGGCAGACATCAAACGATGAATTATTTTAATGGCTCGTTGGTCTAGGGGTATGATTCTCGCTTTGGGTGCGAGAGGTCCCGGGTCCAAATCCCGGACGAGCCCAGAATTTGTCTTTGGATAATGTTGACTGTTTAATTAAGCGAGCCAAAAACTTTGTACCTTAAAACAATGTTTCTTCCACAATTTACCCAATGTCGTGCCCCGTTGTTGTAGCGTTTGGGCTAAAATGTAGCTTCTTAGCAGATTACAACCATTTTGTATGAGCCAAGACACGCTGACTTTATTCACATGCCTGACAATGGAGGATTTCGTCAGGCATATATCAAAAAACGAGTCATTTCATTGGCTCGTTGGTCTAGGGGTATGATTCTCGCTTTGGGTGAGAGAGGTCCCGGGTCCAAATCCCGGACGAGCCCAGAATTTGTCTTTGGATGATGTTGACTGTTTAATTAAGCGAGCCAAAACTTAGTACATTAAAACAATGTTTCTTCCACAATTTACCCAATGTCGTTCATATACCAGCATTGTAGCGTTTTGGCAAAAATGTAGCTCGTTCATCTTCTTTGCAGAACACCCAGCATTCTTTTATTGCCAAAAGACAAAGACTTAATTCACATTTCTAACAATGGTGAATTTCGTCAGGCAGACATCAAACGATTAATTGTTTTAATGGCTCGTTGGTCTAGGGGTATGATTCTCGCTTTGGGTGCGAGAGGTCCCGGGTCCAAATCCCGGACGAGCCCAGAATTTGTCTTTGGATAATGTTGACTGTTTAATTAAGCAAGCCAAAAACGTTGTACCTTAAAACAATGTTTCTTCCACAATTTAGCCAATGTCGTGCCCCGTTGTTGTAGCGTTTGGGCAAAAATGTAGCTTCTTAGCAGATTACAACCATTTTGTATGAGCCAAGACACGCTGACTTTATTCACATGCCTGACAATGGAGGATTTCGTCAGGCATATATCAAACGATTAGTCATTTCATTGGCTCGTTGGTCTAGGGGTATGATTCTCGCTTTGGGTGCGAGAGGTCCCGGGTCCAAATCCCGGACGAGCCCAGAATTTGAATTTGGCTAATGTTGACTGTTTAATTAAGCGAGCCAAAACTTTGTACATTAAAACAATGTTTCTTCCACAATTTACCCAATGTCGTTGATATACCAGCATTGTAGCGTTTTGGCAAAAATGTAGCTGGTTCATCTTCTTTGCAGAACACCCAGCATTCTTTTATTGCCAAAAGAAAAAGACTTAATTCACATTTCTAACAATGGTGAATTTCGTCAGGCAGACATCAAATGATGAATTATTTTAATGGCTCGTTGGTCTAGGGGTATGATTCTCGCTTTGGGTGCGAGAGGTCCCGGGTCCAAATCCCGGACGAGCCCAGAATTTGTCTTTGGATAATGTTGACTGTTTAATTAAGCAAGCCAAAAACTTTGTACCTTAAAACAATGTTTCTTTCACAATTTAGCCAATGTCGTGCCCCGTTGTTGTAGTGTTTGGGCAAAAATGTAGCTTCTTAGCAGATTACAACCATTTTGTATGAGCCAAGACACGCTGACTTTATTCACATGCCTGACAATGGAGGATTTCGTCAGGCATATATCAAAAAACGAGTCATTTCATTGGCTCGTTGGTCTAGGGGTATGATTCTCGCTTCGGGTGCGAGAGGTCCCGGGTCCAAATCCCGGACGAGCCCAGATTTTGAATTTGGCTAATGTTGACTGTTTAATTAAGCGAGCCAAAAACTTTGTACCTTAAAACAATGTTTCTTCCACAATTTAGCCAATGTCGTGCCCCGTTGTTGTAGCGTTTAGGCAAAAATGTAGCTTCTTAGCAGATTACAACCATTTTGTATGAGCCAAGACACACTGACTTTATTCTCATGCCTGACAATGGAGGATTTTGTCAGGAATATATCAAACAATGAGTCATTTCATTGGCTCGTTGGTCTAGGGGTATGATTTTCGCTTTGGGTGCGAGAGGTCCCGGGTCCAAATCCCGGACGAGCCCAGAATTTGTCTTTGGATGATGTTGACTGTTTAATTAAGCGAGCCAAAACTTAGTACATTAAAACAATGTTTCTTCCACAATTTACCCAATGTCGTTCATATACCAGCATTGTAGCGTTTTGGCAAAAATGTAGCTGGTTCATCTTCTTTGCAGAACACCCAGCATTCTTTTATTGCCAAAAGAAAAAGACTTAATTCACATTTCTAACAATGGTGAATTTCGTCAGGCAGACATCAAACGATGAATTATCTTAATGGCTTGTTGGTCTAGGGGTATGATTCTCGCTTTGGGTGCGAGAGGTCCCGGGTCCAAACCCTGGACGACCCCAGAATTTGTCTTTGGATAATGTTGACTGTTTAATTAAGCGAGCCAAAAACTTTGTACCTTAAAACAATGTTTCTTCCACAATTTAGCCAATGTCGTGCCCCGTTGTTGTAGCGCTTAGGCAAAAATGTAGCTTCTTAGCAGATTACAACCATTTTGTATGAGCCAAGACACACTGACTTTATTCTCATGCCTGACAATGGAGGATTTTGTCAGGCATATATCAAACAATGAGTCATTTCATTGGCTCGTTGGTCTCGGGGTATGATTCTTGCTTTGGGTGCGAGAGGTCCCGGGTCCAAATCCCGGACGAGCCCAGAATTTGTCTTTGGATGATGTTGACTGTTTAATTAAGCGAGACAAAACTTAGTACATTAAAACAATGTTTCTTCCACAATTTAGCCAATGTCGTGCCCCGTTGTTGTAGTGTTTGGGCAAAAATGTAGCTTCTTAGCAGATTACAACCATTTTGTATGAGCCAAGACACGCTGACTTTATTCACTTGCCTGAAAATGGAGGATTTCGTCAGGCATATATCAAACAACGAGTCATTTCATTGGCTCGTTGGTCTAGGGGTATGATTCTCGCTTCGGGTGCGAGAGGTCCCGGGTCCAAATCCCGGACGAGCCCAGAATTTGAATTTGGATAATGTTGACTGTTTAATTAAGCGAGCCAAAAACTTTGTACCTTAAAACAATGTTTCTTCCACAATTTAGCCAATGTCGTGCCCCGTTGTTGTAGCGCTTAGGCAAAAATATAGCTTCTTAGCAGATTACAACCATTTTGTATGAGCCAAGACACACTGACTTTATTCTCATGCCTGACAATGGAGGATTTTGTCAGGCATATATCAAACAATGAGTCATTTCATTGGCTCGTTGGTCTCGGGGTATGATTCTTGCTTTGGGTGCGAGAGGTCCCGGGTCCAAATCCCGGACGAGCCCAGAATTTGTCTTTGGATGATGTTGACTGTTTAATTAAGCTAGACAAAACTTAGTACATTAAAACAATGTTTCTTCCACAATTTAGCCAATGTCGTGCCCCGTTGTTGTAGTGTTTGGGCAAAAATGTAGCTTCTTAGCAGATTACAACCATTTTGTATGAGCCAAGACACGCTGACTTTATTCACTTGCCTGAAAATGGAGGATTTCGTCAGGCATATATCAAACAACGAGTCATTTCATTGGCTCGTTGGTCTAGGGGTATGATTCTCGCTTCGGGTGCGAGAGGTCCCGGGTCCAAATCCCGGACGAGCCCAGAATTTGAATTTGGCTAATGTTGACTGTTTAATTAAGCGAGCCAAAACTTTATACATTAAAACAATGTTTCTTTCACAATTTACCCAATGTCGTTCATATACCAGCATTGTAGCGTTGTGGCAAAAATGTAGCTGGTTCATCTTCTTTGCAGAACACCCAGCATTCTTTTATTGCCAAAAGACAAAGACTTAATTCACATTTCTAACAATGGTGAATTTCGTCAGGCAGACATCAAACGATGAATTGTTTTAATGGCTCGTTGGTCTAGGGGTATGATTCTCGCTTTGGGTGCGAGAGGTCCCGGGTCCAAATCCCGGACGAGCCCAGAATTTGTCTTTGGATGATGTTGACTGTTTAATTAAGCGAGCCAAAAACTTTGTACCTTAAAACAATGTTTCTTCCACAATTTAGCCAATGTCGTGCCCCGTTGTTGTAGCGTTTGGGCAGAAATGTAGCTTCTTAGCAGATTACAACCATTTTGTATGAGCCAAGACACGCTGACTTTATTCACATGCCTGACAATGGAGGATTTCGTCAGGCATATATCAAACAATGAGTCATTTCATTGGCTCGTTGGTCTAGGGGTATGATTCTCGCTTCGGGTGCGAGAGGTCCCGGGTCCAAATCCCGGACGAGCCCAGAATTTGAATTTGGCTGATGTTGACTGTTTAATTAAGCGAGCCAAAACTTTGTACATTAAAACAATGTTTCTTCCACAATTTAGCCAATGTCGTGCCCCGTTGTTGTAGTGTTTGGGCAAAAATGTAGCTTCTTAGCAGATTACAACCATTTTGTATGAGCCAAGACACACTGACTTTATTCACATGCCTGACAATGGAGGATTTCGTCAGGCATATATCAAACAACGAGTCATTTCATTGGCTCGTTGGTCTAGGGGTATGATTCTTGCTTTGGGTGCGAGAGGTCCCGGGTCCAAATCCCGGACGAGCCCAGAATTTGTCTTTGGATGATGTTGACTGTTTAATTAAGCGAGCCAAAAACTTTGTACCTTAAAACAATGTTTCTTCCACAATTTAGCCAATGTCGTGCCCCGTTGTTGTAGCGTTTGGGCAGAAATGTAGCTTCTTAGCAGATTACAACCATTTTGTATGAGCCAAGACACGCTGACTTTATTCACATGCCTGACAATGGAGGATTTCGTCAGGCATATATCAAACAATGAGTCATTTCATTGGCTCGTTGGTCTAGGGGTATGATTCTCGCTTCGGGTGCAAGAGGTCCCGGGTCCAAATCCCGGACGAGCCCAGAATTTGAATTTGGCTGATGTTGACTGTTTAATTAAGCGAGCCAAAACTTTGTACATTAAAACAATGTTTCTTCCACAATTTAGCCAATGTCGTGCCCCGTTGTTGTAGTGTTTGGGCAAAAATGTAGCTTCTTAGCAGATTACAACCATTTTGTATGAGCCAAGACACGCTGACTTTATTCACATGCCTGACAATGGAGGATTTCGTCAGGCATATATCAAACAACGAGTCATTTCATTGGCTCGTTGGTCTAGGGGTATGATTCTTGCTTTGGGTGCGAGAGGTCCTTGGTCCAAATCCCGGAAGAGCCCAGAATTTGTCTTTGGATGATGTTGACTGTTTAATTAAGCGAGCCAAAAACTTTGTACCTTAAAACGATGTTTCTTCCACAATTTAGCCAATGTCGTGCCCCGTTGTTGTAGTGTTTGGGCAAAAATGTAGCTTCTTAGCAGATTACAACCATTTTGTATGAGCCAAGACACGCTGACTTTATTCACATGCCTGACAATGGAGGATTTCGTCAGGCATATATCAAACAACGAGTCATTTCATTGGCTCGTTGGTCTAGGGCAGGGGTGTCAAACTCATGTTCACCCCGGGCCACATCAGCATCATGGTCGCCCTCAAAGGGCCGGATGTAACTGTAAGACTGTATAAATGTAACCACTCCTAACATATTGTTAAACAACTCTCTCTGCATTTAATTATTGTTTATTCAAGTGTAAACATATTGTAAATGCATTTATATAAATGTAAAATGATATGAACATTTCTCTGTTATTATAACATAAATCAAAGATCAAACTTTTAAAGAAAATATAAAAAACAAAAACCATCAAACACGAGTTAGTTATTTTAGTTATTAACTCTGTTCAAAGCATGTTTGTCACAGTTGAGAGGGACATAACTATGGTACAACAAATGATTGTGAGCTGCTAAGAACATGTGTGACAGATGTGACATCTAACTTAAAACCGTTTGAGGACCGCGTTCCTACTCAGCCACCGTACTTGTGCATGGTACGGCACATCTCCATGCTCCGAGCCCAACTCCTTCAGAAACAGTTGGAACTGGCGGTGATTCAGGCCACGCGCCCGAATGAAGTTCACTGTTTTCATGACCGTGGTCATTATATTATGTTCCAGAACCTTTCCACACAGAGCTTCTTGGTGGATAATGCAATGATAAGTTATCAGAGGTGTGTGGCAGTTACTTTTTTGCATTTTCTTTAGCCCCACCAACTCCTCCAGGGTATTCAGTTTTACTCACGGACCTCTCCACTGCATCACTAATGTCCCTCCCCGTCGTCGTTCCATGGAGGGCAGCTACATCCAAGAGCTCCTCACTGACAGTCAAGTCTGCCTTCAGCCGCTTACAAACACGGACAGTTGCGCTGTGTCCGTGTTGTCTGTGCTTTCATCAACCAAACAGCCACGTAGCTGCTCGACTCCTCGGCTAGCTGTGTTGTCAGATTGCCTGCCAGTTCCTTAACTCGGTCTGCGATGGTGTTCCTTGACAAAGTGACATTTGTAAAAGCCTGTACCTGGTCGGGGCTCACCTGCTCACAGACCCTGATCATACACTCCTTCACCCTCTGAAAAGGACTTGGAAGCTCGGGCGGTTTCTTCCGCCACAATAAAGCTTTCACAGCGGCATCATTTGTGTCTGTAGCTTCTGTGAATATGTTCTGCTGTGATTGGAGTCTGCCTTTACATTTTTGGACAAGTTGATGTTTTTCTTGGAGGCTAAATGTAGCATACTTGGCTCCGTGTTTGGTATCAAAATGCCGACGTAAATTGTATTCTTTCATCACCGACACTGCTTCATAGCATAGCATAGCATAGCATACAGACCGGTTTCTCTCCTTGAAGAACAAACATATATTCGCTTTCCCATCTTTCATTAAATGTCCTTCCCTCTGTATCAATGTTCCTCTTCTTAGACATGTTGGATTATTTTTCAAACATTTTCAACTCATTAATTCGTTGGAATCCCGATTTAGTTAACGCTAACGCTACTAGCGGCCGCAGTCCGTCATTTCGCGGGTCAAAAACTCAACATGCATTGTGGGAGATGTAGTTTATGGTCACTGTAGCATACACGATGAAGCAGCATAGAGTTTAATTTTAAGACAATCATATGCCTTTTATATGGAAGCCCATTTCAGCAGCAAAAAAAACAAATGAAAAATTAGACTTGATAATAAAAATATATATCATAATTATGACTTTTAATTTTTTTTTTATAAATTTTTTTTAATAAATATTTTTTTATGCTGGTGGAAATATGCCTTCGAGGGCCACATAAAATGACGTGGCGGGCCGGATTCGGCGCGCGGGCCTTGAGTTTGACACATGTGGTCTCGGGGTATGATTCTCTCTTCGGGTGCGAGAGGTCCCGGGTCCAAATCCCGGACGAGCCCAGAATTTGAATTTGGCTAATGTTGACTGTTTAATTAAGCGAGCCAAAACTTTATACATTAAAACAATGTTTCTTTCACAATTTACCCAATGTCGTTCATATACCAGCATTGTAGCGTTGTGGCAAAAATGTAGCTGGTTCATCTTCTTTGCAGAACACCCAGCATTCTTTTATTGCCAAAAGACAAAGACTTAATTCACATTTCTAACAATGGTGAATTTCGTCAGGCAGACATCAAACGATGAATTATTTTAGTGGCTCGTTGGTCTAGGGGTATGATTCTCGCTTTGGGTGCGAGAGGTCCTGGGTCCAAATCCCGGACGAGCCCAGAATTTCTCTTTGGATAATGTTGACTGTTTAATTAAGCAAGCCAAAAACTTTGTACCTTAAAACGATGTTTCTTCCACAATTTAGCCAATGTCGTGCCCCGTTGTTGTAGTGTTTGGGCAAAAATGTAGCTTCTTAGCAGATTACAACCATTTTGTATGAGCCAAGAGACGCTGACTTTATTCACATGCCTGACAATGGAGGATTTCGTCCGGCATATATCAAACAACGAGTCATTTCATTGGCTCGTTGGTCTAGGGGTATGATTCTCGCTTCGGGTGCGAGAGGTCCCGGGTCCAAATCCCGGACGAGCCCAGAATTTGAATTTGGCTAATGTTGACTGTTTAATTAAGCGAGCCAAAACTTTGTACATTAAAACAATGTTTCTTCCACAATTTACCCAATGTCATTCATATACCAGCATTGTAGCGTTTTGGCAAAAATGTAGCTGGTTCATCTTCTTTGCAGAACACCCAGCATTCTTTTATTGCCAAAAGAAAAAGACTTAATTCACATATCTAACAATGGTGAATTTCGTCAGGCAGACATCAAACGATGAATTATTTTAATGGCTCGTTGGTCTAGGGGTATGATTCTCGCTTTGGGTGCGAGAGGTCCCGGGTCCAAACCCCGGACGACCCCAGAATTTGTCTTTGGATAATGTTGACTGTTTAATTAAGCGAGCCAAAAACTTTGTACCTTAAAACAATGTTTCTTCCACAATTTAGCCAATGTCGTGCCCCGTTGTTGTAGCGTTTGGGCAAAAATGTAGCTTCTTAGCAGATTACAACCATTTTGTATGAGCCAAGACACGCTGACTTTATTCACATGCCTGACAATGGAGGATTTCGTCAGGCATATATCAAACAATGAGTCATTTCATTGGCTCGTTGGTCTAGGGGTATGATTCTCGCTTTGGGTGCGAGAGGTCCCGGGTCCAAATCCCGGACGAGCCCAGAATTTGTCTTTGGATGATGTTCACTGTTTAATTAAGCGAGCCAAAACTTAGTACATTAAAACAATGTTTCTTCCACAATTTAGCCAATGTCGTGCCCCGTTGTTGTAGCGTTTAGGCAAAAATGTAGCTTCTTAGCAGATTACAACCATTTTGTATGAGCCAAGACACACTGACTTTATTCTCATGCCTGACAATGGAGGATTTCGTCAGGCATATATCAAACAACGAGTCATTTCATTGGCTCGTTGGTCTAGGGGTATGATTCTCGCTTCGGGTGCGAGAGGTCCCGGGTCCAAATCCCGGACGAGCCCAGAATTTGTCTTTGGATGATGTTGACTGTTTAATTAAGCGAGCCAAAACTTTGTACCTTAAAACGATGTTTCTTCCACAATTTAGCCAATGTCGTGCCCCGTTGTTGTAGTGTTTGGGCAAAAATGTAGCTTCTTAGCAGATTACAACCATTTTGTATGAGCCAAGACACGCTGACTTTATTCACATGCCTGACAATGGAGGATTTCGTCAGGCATATATCAAACAACGAGTCATTTCATTGGCTCGTTGGTCTAGGGGTATGATTCTTGCTTCGGGTGCGAGAGGTCCCGGGTCCAAATCCCGGACGAGCCCAGAATTTGTCTTTGGATAATGTTGACTGTTTAATTAAGCAAGCCAAAAACTTTGTACCTTAAAACGATGTTTCTTCCACAATTTAGCCAATGTCGTGCCCCGTTGTTGTAGTGTTTGGGCAAAAATGTAGCTTCTTAGCAGATTACAACCATTTTGTATGAGCCAAGAGACGCTGACTTTATTCACATGCCTGACAATGGAGGATTTCGTCCGGCATATATCAAACAACGAGTCATTTCATTGGCTCGTTGGTCTCGGGGTATGATTCTCGCTTCGGGTGCGAGAGGTCCCGGGTCCAAATCCCGGACGAGCCCAGAATTTGAATTTGGCTAATGTTGACTGTTTAATTAAGCGAGCCAAAACTTTATACATTAAAACAATGTTTCTTTCACAATTTACCCAATGTCGTTCATATACCAGCATTGTAGCGTTGTGGCAAAAATGTATCTGGTTCATCTTCTTTGCAGAACACCCAGCATTCTTTTATTGCCAAAAGACAAAGACTTAATTCACATTTCTAACAATGGTGAATTTCGTCAGGCAGACATCAAACGATGAATTGTTTTAATGGCTCGTTGGTCTAGGGGTATGATTCTCGCTTTGGGTGCGAGAGGTCCCGGGTCCAAATCCCGGACGAGACCAGAATTTGTCTTTGGATGATGTTGACTGTTTAATGAAGCGAGCCAAAAACTTTGTACCTTAAAAGAATGTTTCTTCCACAATTTAGCCAATGTCGTGCCCCGTTGTTGTAGCATTTGGGCAAAAATGTAGCTTCTTAGCAGATTACAACCATTTTGTATGAGCCAAGACACGCTGACTTTATTCACATGCCTGACAATGGAGGATTTCGTCAGGCATATATCAAACAACGAGTCATTTCATTGGCTCGTTGGTCTAGGGGTATGATTCTCGCTTCGGGTGCGAGAGGTCCCGGGTCCAAATCCCGGACGAGCCCAGAATTTGAATTTGGCTAATGTTGACTGTTTAATTTAGCGAGCCAAAACTTTATACATTAAAACAATGTTTCTTTCACAATTTACCCAATGTCGTTCATATACCAGCATTGTAGCGTTGTGGCAAAAATGTAGCTGGTTCATCTTCTTTGCAGAACACCCAGCATTCTTTTATTGCCAAAAGACAAAGACTTAATTCACATTTCTAACAATGGTGAATTTCGTCAGGCAGACATCAAACAATGAATTGTTTTAATGGCTCGTTGGTCTAGGGGTATGATTCTTGCTTTGGGTGCGAGAGGTCCCGGGTCCAAATCCCGGACGAGCCCAGAATTTGTCTTTGGATGATGTTGACTGTTTAATTAAGCGAGCCAAAAACTTTGTACCTTAAAACAATGTTTCTTCCACAATTTAGCCAATGTCGTGCCCCGTTGTTGTAGCGTTTGGGCAGAAATGTAGCTTCTTAGCAGATTACAACCATTTTGTATGAGCCAAGACACGCTGACTTTACTCACATGCCTGACAATGGAGGATTTCGTCAGGCATATATCAAACAACGAGTCATTTCATTGGCTCGTTGGTCTAGGGGTATGATTCTCGCTTCGGGTGCGAGAGGTCCCGGGTCCAAATCCCGGACGAGCCCAGAATTTGTCTTTGGATAATGTTGACTGTTTAATTAAGCAAGCCAAAAACTTTGTACCTTAAAACGATGTTTCTTCCACAATTTAGCCAATGTCGTGCCCCGTTGTTGTAGTGTTTGGGCAAAAATGTAGCTTCTTAGCAGATTACAACCATTTTGTATGAGCCAAGAGACGCTGACTTTATTCACATGCCTGACAATGGAGGATTTCGTCCGGCATATATCAAACAACGAGTCATTTCATTGGCTCGTTGGTCTAGGGGTATGATTCTCGCTTCGGGTGCGAGAGGTCCCGGGTCCAAATCCCGGACCAGCCCAGAATTTGAATTTGGCTAATGTTGACTGTTTAATTAAGCGAGCCAAAACTTTATACATTAAAACAATGTTTCTTTCACAATTTACCCAATGTCGTTCATATACCAGCATTGTAGCGTTGTGGCAAAAATGTAGCTGGTTCATCTTCTTTGCAGAACACCCAGCATTCTTTTATTGCCAAAAGACAAAGACTTAATTCACATTTCTAACAATGGTGAATTTCGTCAGGCAGACATCAAACGATGAATTGTTTTAATGGCTCGTTGGTCTAGGGGTATGATTCTCGCTTTGGGTGCGAGAGGTCCCGGGTCCAAATCCCGGACGAGCCCAGAATTTGTCTTTGGATGATGTTGACTGTTTAATTAAGCGAGCCAAAAACGTTGTACCTTAAAACAATGTTTCTTCCACAATTTAGCCAATGTCGTGCCCCGTTGTTGTAGCGTTTGGGCAAAAATGTAGCTTCTTAGCAGATTACAACCATTTTGTATGAGCCAAGAGACGCTGACTTTATTCACATGCCTGACAATGGAGGATTTCGTCCGGCATATATCAAACAACGAGTCATTTCATTGGCTCGTTGGTCTAGGGGTATGATTCTCGCTTCGGGTGCGAGAGGTCCCGGGTCCAAATCCCGGACGAGCCCAGAATTTGTCTTTGGATAATGTTGACTGTTTAATTAAGCAAGCCAAAAACTTTGTACCTTAAAACAATGTTTCTTTCACAATTTACCCAATGTCGTTCGTATACCAGCATTGTAGCGTTGTGTCAAAAATGTAGCTGGTTCATCTTCTTTGCAGAACACCCAGCATTCTTTTATTGCCAAAAGACAACGACTTAATTCACATTTCTAACAATGGTGAATTTCGTCAGGCAGACATCAAACGATGAATTGTTTTAATGGCTCGTTGGTCTAGGGGTATGATTCTCGCTTTGGGTGCGAGAGGTCCCGGGTCCAAATCCCGGACGAGCCCAGAATTTGTCTTTGGATGATGTTGACTGTTTAATTAAGCGAGCCAAAAACTTTGTACCTTAAAACAATGTTTCTTCCACAATTTAGCCAATGTCGTGCCCCGTTGTTGTAGCGTTTGGGCAAAAATGTAGCTTCTTAGCAGATTACAACCATTTTGTATGAGCCAAGACACGCTGACTTTATTCACATGCCTGACAATGGAGGATTTCGTCAGGCATATATCAAACAACGAGTCATTTCATTGGCTCGTTGGTCTAGGGGTATGATTCTCGCTTCGGGTGCGAGAGGTCCCGGGTCCAAATCCCGGACGAGCCCAGAATTTGTCTTTGGATAATGTTGACTGTTTAATTAAGCAAGCCAAAAACTTTGTACCTTAAAACGATGTTTCTTCCACAATTTAGCCAATGTCGTGCCCCGTTGTTGTAGTGTTTGGGCAAAAATGTAGCTTCTTAGCAGATTACAACCATTTTGTATGAGCCAAGAGACGCTGACTTTATTCACATGCCTGACAATGGAGGATTTCGTCCGGCATATATCAAACAACGAGTCATTTCATTGGCTCGTTGGTCTAGGGGTATGATTCTCGCTTCGGGTGCGAGAGGTCCCGGGTCCAAATCCCGGACCAGCCCAGAATTTGAATTTGGCTAATGTTGACTGTTTAATTAAGCGAGCCAAAACTTTATACATTAAAACAATGTTTCTTTCACAATTTACCCAATGTCGTTCATATACCAGCATTGTAGCGTTGTGGCAAAAATGTAGCTGGTTCATCTTCTTTGCAGAACACCCAGCATTCTTTAATTGCCAAAAGACAAAGACTTAATTCACATTTCTAACAATGGTGAATTTCGTCAGGCAGACATCAAACGATGAATTGTTTTAATGGCTCGTTGGTCTAGGGGTATGATTCTCGCTTTGGGTGCGAGAGGTCCCAGGTCCAAATCCTGGACGAGCCCAGAATTTGTCTTTGGATGATGTTGACTGTTTAATTAAGCGAGCCAAAAACTTTGTACCTTAAAACAATGTTTCTTACACAATTTAGCCAATGTCGTGCCCCGTTGTTGTAGCGTTTGGGCAAAAATGTAGCTTCTAAGCAGATTACAACCATTTTGTATGAGCCAAGACACGCTGACTTTATTCACATGCCTGACAATGGAGGATTTCGTCAGGCATATATCAAACAACGAGTCATTTCATTGGCTCGTTGGTCTAGGGGTATGATTCTCGCTTCGGGTGCGAGAGGTCCCGGGTCCAAATCCCGGACGAGCCCAGAATTTGTCTTTGGATGATGTTGACTGTTTAATTAATCGAGCCAAAAACTTTGTACCTTAAAACAATGTTTCTTCCACAATTTAGCCAATGTCGTGCCCCGTTGTTGTAGTGTTTGGGCAAAAATGTAGCTTCTTAGCAGATTAAAACCATTTTGTATGAGCCAAGAGACGCTGACTTTATTCACATGCCTGACAATGGAGGATTTCGTCAGGCATATATCAAACAACGAGTCATTTCATTGGCTCGTTGGTCTAGGGGTATGATTCTCGCTTCGGGTGCGAGAGGTCCCGGGTCCAAATCCCGGACGAGCCCAGAATTTGAATTTGGCTAATGTTGACTGTTTAATTAAGCGAGCCAAAACTTTATACATTAAAACAATGTTTCTTTCACAATTTACCCAATGTCGTTCATATACCAGCATTGTAGCGTTGTGGCAAAAATGTAGCTGGTTCATCTTCTTTGCAGAACACCCAGCATTCTTTAATTGCCAAAAGACAAAGACTTAATTCACATTTCTATCAATGGTGAATTTCGTCAGGCATACATCAAACGATGAATTGTTTTAATGGCTCGTTGGTCTAGGGGTATGATTCTCGCTTTGGGTGCGAGAGGTCCCGGGTCCAAATCCCGGACGAGCCCAGAATTTGTCTTTGGATGATGTTGACTGTTTAATTAAGCGAGCCAAAAACTTTGTACCTTAAAACAATGTTTCTTACACAATTTACCCAATGTCGTTTATATTCCAGCATTGTAGCGTTTTGGCAAAAATGTAGCTGGTTCATCTTCTTTGCAGAACACCCAGCATTCTTTTATTGCCAAAAGAAAAAGACTTAATTCACATTTCTAACAATGGTGAATTTCGTCAGGCAGACATCAAACGATGAATTATTTTAATGGCTCGTTGGTCTAGGGGTATGATTCTCGCTTTGGGTGCGAGAGGTCCCGGGTCCAAACCCCGGATGACCCCAGAATTTGTCTTTGGATAATGTTGACTGTTTAATAAAGCGAGCCAAAAACTTTGTACCTTAAAACAATGTTTCTTACACAATTTAGCCAATGTCGTGCCCCGTTGTTGTAGCGTTTAGGCAAAAATGTAGCTTCTTAGCAGATTACAACCATTTTGTATGAGCCAAGACACGCTGACTTTATTCACATGCCTGACAATGGAGGATTTCGTCAGGCATATATCAAACAACGAGTCATTTCATTGGCTCGTTGGTCTAGGGGTATGATTCTCGCTTCGGGTGCGAGAGGTCCCGGGTCCAAATCCCGGACGAGCCCAGAATTTGTCTTTGGATGATGTTGACTGTTTAATTAATCGAGCCAAAAACTTTGTACCTTAAAACAATGTTTCTTCCACAATTTAGCCAATGTCGTGCCCCGTTGTTGTAGTGTTTGGGCAAAAATGTAGCTTCTTAGCAGATTAAAACCATTTTGTATGAGCCAAGAGACGCTGACTTTATTCACATGCCTGACAATGGAGGATTTCGTCAGGCATATATCAAACAACGAGTCATTTCATTGGCTCGTTGGTCTAGGGGTATGATTCTCGCTTCGGGTGCGAGAGGTCCCGGGTCCAAATCCCGGACGAGCCCAGAATTTGAATTTGGCTAATGTTGACTGTTTAATTAAGCGAGCCAAAACTTTATACATTAAAACAATGTTTCTTTCACAATTTACCCAATGTCGTTCATATACCAGCATTGTAGCGTTGTGGCAAAAATGTAGCTGGTTCATCTTCTTTGCAGAACACCCAGCATTCTTTAATTGCCAAAAGACAAAGACTTAATTCACATTTCTATCAATGGTGAATTTCGTCAGGCATACATCAAACGATGAATTGTTTTAATGGCTCGTTGGTCTAGGGGTATGATTCTCGCTTTGGGTGCGAGAGGTCCCGGGTCCAAATCCCGGACGAGCCCAGAATTTGTCTTTGGATGATGTTGACTGTTTAATTAAGCGAGCCAAAAACTTTGTACCTTAAAACAATGTTTCTTACACAATTTACCCAATGTCGTTTATATTCCAGCATTGTAGCGTTTTGGCAAAAATGTAGCTGGTTCATCTTCTTTGCAGAACACCCAGCATTCTTTTATTGCCAAAAGAAAAAGACTTAATTCACATTTCTAACAATGGTGAATTTCGTCAGGCAGACATCAAACGATGAATTATTTTAATGGCTCGTTGGTCTAGGGGTATGATTCTCGCTTTGGGTGCGAGAGGTCCCGGGTCCAAACCCCGGATGACCCCAGAATTTGTCTTTGGATAATGTTGACTGTTTAATTAAGTGAGCCAAAAACTTTGTACCTTAAAACAATGTTTCTTACACAATTTAGCCAATGTCGTGCCCCGTTATTGTAGCGTTTAGGCAAAAATGTAGCTTCTTAGCAGATTACAACCATTTTGTATGAGCCAAGACACGCTGACTTTATTCACATGCCTGACAATGGAGGATTTCGTCAGGCATATATCAAACAACGAGTCATTTCATTGGCTCTTTGGTCTAGGGGTATGATTCTCGCTTCGGGTGCGAGAGGTCCCGGGTCCAAATCCCGGACGAGCCCAGAATTTGTCTTTGGATGATGTTGACTGTTTAATTAATCGAGCCAAAAACTTTGTACCTTAAAACAATGTTTCTTCCACAATTTAGCCAATGTCGTGCCCCGTTGTTGTAGCGTTTAGGCAAAAATGTAGCTTCTTAGCAGATTACAACCATTTTGTATGAGCCAAGACACGCTGACTTTATTCACATGCCTGACAATGGAGGATTTCGTCAGGCATATATCAAACAACGAGTCATTTCATTGGCTCGTTGGTCTAGGGGTATGATTCTCGCTTCGGGTGCGAGAGGTCCCGGGTCCAAATCCCGGACGAGCCCAGAATTTGTCTTTGGATGATGTTGACTGTTTAATTGAGCGAGCCAAAAACTTTGTACCTTAAAACAATGTTTCTTCCACAATTTAGCCAATGTCGTGCCCCGTTGTTGTAGCGTTTGGGCAAAAATGTAGCTTCTTAGCAGATTACAACCATTTTGTATGAGCCAAGACACGCTGACTTTATTCACATGCCTGACAATGGAGGATTTCGTCAGGCATATATCAAACAACGAGTCATTTCATTGGCTCGTTGGTCTAGGGGTATGATTCTCGCTTCGGGTAAGAGAGGTCCCGGGTCCAAATCCCGGACGAGCCCAGAATTTGTCTTTGGATAATGTTGACTGTTTAATTAAGCAAGCCAAAAACTTTGTACCTTAAAACGATGTTTCTTCCACAATTTAGCCAATGTCGTGCCCCGTTGTTGTAGTGTTTGGGCAAAAATGTAGCTTCTTAGCAGATTAAAACCATTTTGTATGAGCCAAGAGACGCTGACTTTATTCACATGCCTGACAATGGAGGATTTCGTCAGGCATATATCAAACAACGAGTCATTTCATTGGCTCGTTGGTCTAGGGGTATGATTCTCGCTTCGGGTGCGAGAGGTCCCGGGTCCAAATCCCGGACGAGCCCAGAATTTGAATTTGGCTAATGTTGACTGTTTAATTAAGCGAGCCAAAACTTTATACATTAAAACAATGTTTCTTTCACAATTTACCCAATGTCGTTCATATACCAGCATTGTAGCGTTGTGGCAAAAATGTAGCTGGTTCATCTTCTTTGCAGAACACCCAGCATTCTTTAATTGCCAAAAGACAAAGACTTAATTCACATTTCTAACAATGGTGAATTTCGTCAGGCAGACATCAAACGATGAATTGTTTTAATGGCTCGTTGGTCTAGGGGTATGATTCTCGCTTTGGGTGCGAGAGGTCCCGGGTCCAAATCCTGGACGAGCCCAGAATTTGTCTTTGGATGATGTTGACTGTTTAATTAAGCGAGCCAAAAACTTTGTACCTTAAAACAATGTTTCTTACACAATTTAGCCAATGTCGTGGCCCGTTGTTGTAGCGTTTGGGCAAAAATGTAGCTTCTTAGCAGATTACAACCATTTTGTATGAGCCAAGACACGCTGACTTTATTCACATGCCTGACAATGGAGGATTTCGTCAGGCATATATCAAACAACGAGTCATTTCATTGGCTCGTTGGTCTAGGGGTATGATTCTCGCTTCGGGTGCGAGAGGTCCCGGGTCCTAATCCCGGACAAGCCCAGAATTTGAATTTGGCTAATGTTGACTGTTTAATTAAGCGAGCCAAAACTTTATACATTAAAACAATGTTTCTTTCACAATTTACCCAATGTCGTTCATATACCAGCATTGTAGCGTTGTGGCAAAAATGTAGCTGGTTCATCTTCTTTGCAGAACACCCAGCATTCTTTTATTGCCAAAAGACAAAGACTTAATTCACATTTCTAACAATGGTGAATTTCGTCAGGCAGACATCAAACGATGAATTGTTTTAATGGCTCGTTGGTCTAGGGGTATGATTCTCGCTTTGGGTGCGAGAGGTCCCGGGTCCAAATCCCGGACGAGCCCAGAATTTGTCTTTGGAAGATGTTGACTGTTTAATTAAGCGAGCCAAAAACGTTGTACCTTAAAACAATGTTTCTTCCACAATTTAGCCAATGTCGTGCCCCGTTGTTGTAGCGTTTGGGCAAAAATGTAGCTTCTTAGCAGATTACAACCATTTTGTATGAGCCAAGACACACTGACTTTATTCACATGCCTGACAATGGAGGATTTCGTCAGGCATATATCAAACAACGAGTCATTTCATTGGCTCGTTGGTCTAGGGGTATGATTCTCGCTTCGGGTGCGAGAGGTCCCGGGTCCAAATCCCGGACGAGCCCAGAATTTGAATTTGGCTAATGTTGACTGTTTAATTAAGCGAGCCAAAACTTTATACATTAAAACAATGTTTCTTTCACAATTTACCCAATGTCGTTCATATACCAGAATTGTAGCGTTGTGGCAAAAATGTAGCTGGTTCATCTTCTTTGCAGAACACCCAGCATTCTTTTATTGCCAAAAGACAAAGACTTAATTCACATTTCTAACAATGGTGAATTTCGTCAGGCAGACATCAAACGATGAATTGTTTTAATGGCTTGTTGGTCGAGGGGTATGATTCTCGCTTTGGGTGCGAGAGGTCCCGGGTCCAAATATCGGACGAGCCCAGAATTTGTCTTTGGATGATGTTGACTGTTTAATTAAGCGAGCCAAAAACTTTGTACCTTAAAAGAATGTTTCTTCCACAATTTAGCCAATGTCGTTCCCCGTTGTTGTAGCGTTTGGGCAAAAATGTAGCTTCTTAGCAGATTACAACCATTTTGTATGAGCCAAGACACGCTAACTTTATTCACATGCCTGACAATGGAGGATTTCGTCAGGCATATATCAAACAATGAGTCATTTCATTGGCTCGTTGGTCTAGGGGTATGATTCTCGCTTTGGGTGCGAGAGGTCCCGGGTCCAAATCCCGGACGAGCCCAGAATTTGAATTTGGCTAATGTTGACTGTTTAATTAAGCGAGCCAAAACTTTGTACATTAAAACAATGTTTCTTCCACAATTTACCCAATGTCATTCATATACCAGCATTGTAGCGTTTTGGCAAAAATGTAGCTGGTTCATCTTCTTTGCAGAACACCCAGCATTCTTTTATTGCCAAAAGACAAAGACTTAATTCACATTTCTAACAATGGTGAATTTCGTCAGGCAGACATCAAACGATGAATTGTTTTAATGGCTCGTTGGTCTAGGGGTATGATTCTCGCTTTGGGTGCGAGAGGTCCCGGGTCCAAATCCCGGACGAGCCCAGAATTTGTCTTTGGATGATGTTGACTGTTTAATTGAGCGAGCCAAAAACTTTGTACCTTAAAACAATGTTTATTCCACAATTTAGCCAATGTCGTGCCCCGTTGTTGTAGCGTTTAGGCAAAAATGTAGCTTCTTAGAAGATTACAACCATTTTGTATGAGCCAAGACACGCTGACTTTATTCACATGCCTGACAATGGAGGATTTCGTCAGGCATATATCAAACAATGAGTCATTTCATTGGCTCGTTGGTCTAGGGGTATGATTCTCGCTTTGGGTGCGAGAGGTCCCGGGTCCAAATCCCGGACGAGCCCAGAATTTGTCTTTGGCTAATGTTGACTGTTTAATTAAGCGAGCCAAAACTTAGTACATTAAAACAATGTTTCTTCCACAATTTAGACAATGTCGTGCCCCGTTGTTGTAGTGTTTGGGCAAAAATGTAGCTTCTTAGCAGATTACAACCATTTTGTATGAGCCAAGACACGCTGACTTTATTCACATGCCTGACAATGGAGGATTTCGTCAGGCATATATCAAACAACGAGTCATTTCATTGGCTCGTTGGTCTAGGGGTATGATTCTCGCTTCGGGTGCGAGAGGTCCCGGGTCCAAATCCCGGACGATCCCAGAATTTGAATTTGGCTAATGTTGACTGTTTAATTAAGCGAGCCAAAACTTTATACATTAAAACAATGTTTCATTCACAATTTACCCAATGTCGTTCGTATACCAGCATTGTAGCGTTGTGTCAAAAATTTAGCTGGTTCATCTTCTTTGCAGAACACCCAGCATTCTTTTATTGCCAAAAGACAAAGACTTAATTCACATTTCTAACAATGGTGAATTTCGTCAGGCAGACATCAAACGATGAATTGTTTTAATGGCTCGTTGGTCTAGGGGTATGATTCTCGCTTTGGGTGCGAGAGGTACCGGGTCCAAATCCCGGACGAGCCCAGAATTTGTCTTTGGATGATGTTGACTGTTTAATTAAGCGAGCCAAAACTTTGTACATTAAAACAATGTTTCTTCCACAATTTAGCCAATGTCGTGCCCCGTTGTTGTAGCGTTTGGGCAAAATTGTAGCTTCTTAGCAGATTACAACCATTTTGTATGAGCCAAGACACGCTGACTTTATTCACATGCCTGACAATGGAGGATTTTGTCAGGAATATATCAAACAATGAGTCATTTCATTGGCTCGTTGGTCTAGGGGTATGATTCTCGCTTTGGGTGCGAGAGGTCCCGGGTCCAAATCCCGGACGAGCCCAGAATTTGAATTTGGCTAATGTTGACTGTTTAATTAAGCGAGCCAAAACTTTATACATTAAAACAATGTTTCTTTCACAATTTACCCAATGTCGTTCGTATGCCAGCATTGTAGCGTTGTGTCAAAAATGTAGCTGGTTCATCTTCTTTGCAGAACACCCAGCATTCTTTTATTGCCAAAAGACAAAGACTTAATTCACATTTCTAACAATGGTGAATTTCGTCAGGCAGACATCAAACGATGAATTGTTTTAATGGCTCGTTGGTCTAGGGGTATGATTCTCGCTTTGGGTGCGAGAGGTCCCGGGTCCAAATCCCGGACGAGCCCAGAATTTGTCTTTGGATGATGTTGACTGTTTAATTAAGCGAGCCAAAAACTTTGTACCTTAAAACAAAGTTTCTTCCACAATTTAGCCAATGTCGTGCCCCTCTGTTGTAGCGTTTGGGCAAAAATGTAGCTTCTTAGCAGATTACAACCATTTTGTATGAGCCAAGACACGCTGACTTTATTCACATGCCTGACAATGGAGGATTTCGTCAGGCATATATCAAACAACGAGTCATTTCATTGGCTCGTTGGTCTAGGGGTATGATTCTCGCTTCGGGTGCGAGAGGTCGCGGGTCCAAATCCCGGACGAGCCCAGAATTTGTCTTTGGATAATGTTGACTGTTTAATTAAGCAAGCCAAAAACGTTGTACCTTAAAACGATGTTTCTTCCACAATTTAGCCAATGTCGTGCCCCGTTGTTGTAGTGTTTGGGCAAAAATGTAGCTTCTTAGCAGATTAAAACCATTTTGTATGAGCCAAGAGACGCTGACTTTATTCACATGCCTGACAATGGAGGATTTCGTCAGGCATATATCAAACAACGAGTCATTTCATTGGCTCGTTGGTCTAGGGGTATGATTCTCGCTTCGGGTGCGAGAGGTCCCGGGTCCAAATCCCGGACGATCCCAGAATTTGAATTTGGCTAATGTTGACTGTTTAATTAAGCGAGCCAAAACTTTATACATTAAAACAATGTTTCTTTCACAATTTACCCAATGTCGTTCGTATGCCAGCATTGTAGCGTTGTGTCAAAAATGTAGCTGGTTCATCTTCTTTGCAGAACACCCAGCATTCTTTTATTGCCAAAAGACAAAGACTTAATTCACATTTCTAACAATGGTGAATTTCGTCAGGCAGACATCAAACGATGAATTGTTTTAATGGCTCGTTGGTCTAGGGGTATGATTCTCGCTTTGGGTGCGAGAGGTCCCGGGTCCAAATCCCGGACGAGCCCAGAATTTGTCTTTGGATGATGTTGACTGTTTAATTAAGCGAGCCAAAAACTTTGTACCTTAAAACAATGTTTCTTCCACAATTTAGCCAATGTCGTGCCCCGTTGTTGTAGCGTTTGGGCAAAAATGTAGCTTCTTAGCAGATTACAACCATTTTGTATGAGCCAAGACACGCTGACTTTATTCACATGCCTGACAATGGAGGATTTCGTCAGGCATATATCAAACAACGAGTCATTTCATTGGCTCGTTGGTCTAGGGGTATGATTCTCGCTTCGGGTGCGAGAGGTCGTGGGTCCAAATCCCGGACGAGCCCAGAATTTGTCTTTGGATAATGTTGACTGTTTAATTAAGCAAGCCAAAACTTTGTACATTAAAACAATGTTTCTTCCACAATTTAGCCAATGTCGTGCCCCGTTGTTGTAGCGTTTGGGCAAAAATGTAGCTTCTTAGCAGATTACAACCATTTTGTATGAGCCAAGACACGCTGACTTTATTCACATGCCTGACAATGGAGGATTTCGTCAGGCATATATCAAACAATGAGTCATTTCATTGGCTCGTTGGTCTAGGGGTATGATTCTCGCTTTGGGTGCGAGAGGTCCCGGGTCCAAATCCCGGACGAGCCCAGAATTTGAATTTGGCTAATGTTGACTGTTTAATTAAGCGAGCCAAAACTTTGTACATTAAAACAATGTTTCTTCCACAATTTACCCAATGTCATTCATATACCAGCATTGTAGCGTTTTGGCAAAAATATAGCTGGTTCATCTTCTTTGCAGAACACCCAGCATTCTTTTATTGCCAAAAGACAAAGACTTAATTCACATTTCTAACAATGGTGAATTTCGTCAGGCAGACATCAAACGATTAATTGTTTTAATGGCTCGTTGGTCTAGGGGTATGATTCTCGCTTTGGGTGCGAGAGGTCCCGGGTCCAAATCCCGGACGAGCCCAGAATTTGTCTTTGGCTAATGTTGACTGTTTAATTAAGCGAGCCAAAACTTTGTACATTAAAACAATGTTTCTTCCACAATTTAGACAATGTCGTGCCCCGTTGTTGTAGTGTTTGGGCAAAAATGTAGCTTCTTAGCAGATTACAACCATTTTGTATGAGCCAAGACACGCTGACTTTATTCACATGCCTGACAATGGAGGATTTCGTCAGGCATATATCAAACAACGAGTCATTTCATTGGCTCGTTGGTCTAGGGGTATGATTCTCGCTTCGGGTGCGAGAGGTCCCGGGTCCAAATCCCGGACGATCCCAGAATTTGAATTTGGCTAATGTTGACTGTTTAATTAAGCGAGCCAAAACTTTATACATTAAAACAATGTTTCTTTCACAATTTACCCAATGTCGTTCGTATGCCAGCATTGTAGCGTTGTGTCAAAAATTTAGCTGGTTCATCTTCTTTGCAGAACACCCAGCATTCTTTTATTGCCAAAAGACAAAGACTTAATTCACATTTCTAACAATGGTGAATTTCGTCAGGCAGACATCAAACGATGAATTGTTTTAATGGCTCGTTGGTCTAGGGGTATGATTCTCGCTTTGGGTGCGAGAGGTCCCGGGTCCAAATCCCGGACGAGCCCAGAATTTGTCTTTGGATGATGTTGACTGTTTAATTAAGCGAGCCAAAAACTTTGTACCTTAAAACAAAGTTTCTTCCACAATTTAGCCAATGTCGTGCCCCTCTGTTGTAGCGTTTGGGCAAAAATGTAGCTTCTTAGCAGATTACAACCATTTTGTATGAGCCAAGACACGCTGACTTTATTCACATGCCTGACAATGGAGGATTTCGTCAGGCATATATCAAACAACGAGTCATTTCATTGGCTCGTTGGTCTAGGGGTATGATTCTCGCTTCGGGTGCGAGAGGTCGCGGGTCCAAATCCCGGACGAGCCCAGAATTTGTCTTTGGATAATGTTGACTGTTTAATTAAGCAAGCCAAAAACTTTGTACCTTAAAACGATGTTTCTTCCACAATTTAGCCAATGTCGTGCCCCGTTGTTGTAGTGTTTGGGCAAAAATGTAGCTTCTTAGCAGATTAAAACCATTTTGTATGAGCCAAGAGACGCTGACTTTATTCACATGCCTGACAATGGAGGATTTCGTCAGGCATATATCAAACAACGAGTCATTTCATTGGCTCGTTGGTCTAGGGGTATGATTCTCGCTTTGGGTGCGAGAGGTCCCGGGTCCAAATCCCGGACGAGCCCAGAATTTGTCTTTGGATGATGTTGACTGTTTAATTAAGCGAGCCAAACACTTTGTACCTTAAAAGAATGTTTCTTCCACAATTTAGCCAATGTCGTGCCCCGTTGTTGTAGCGTTTGGGCAAAAATGTAGCTTCTTAGCAGATTACAACCATTTTGTATGAGCCAAGACACGCTGACTTTATTCACATGCCTGACAATGGAGGATTTCGTCAGGCATATATCAAACAATGAGTCATTTCATTGGCTCGTTGGTCTAGGGGTATGATTCTCGCTTTGGGTGCGAGAGGTCCCGGGTCCAAACCCCGGACGACCCCAGAATTTGTCTTTGGATAATGTTGACTGTTTAATTAAGCGAGCCAAAAACTTTGTACCTTAAAACAATGTTTCTTCCACAATTTAGCCAATGTCGTGCCCCGTTGTTGTAGCGTTTAGGCAAAAATGTAGCTTCTTAGCAGATTACAACCATTTTGTATGAGCCAAGACACACTGACTTTATTCTCATGCCTGACAATGGAGGATTTTGTCAGGAATATATCAAACAATGAGTCATTTCATTGGCTCGTTGGTCTAGGGGTATGATTCTCGCTTTGGGTGCGAGAGGTCCCGGGTCCAAATCCCGGACGATCCCAGAATTTGTCTTTGGATGATGTTGACTGTTTAATTAAGCGAGCCAAAACTTAGTATATTAAAACAATGTTTCTTCCTCAATTTAGCCAATGTCGTGCCCCGTTGTTGTAGTGTTTGGGCAAAAATGTAGCTTCTTAGCAGATTACAACCATTTTGTATGAGCCAAGACACGCTGACTTTATTCACATGCCTGACAATGGAGGATTTCGTCAGGCATATATCAAACAACGAGTCATTTCATTGGCTCGTTGGTCTAGGGGTATGATTCTCGCTTCGGGTGCGAGAGGTCCCGGGTCCAAATCCCGGACGAGCCCAGAATTTGTCTTTGGATGATGTTGACTGTTTAATTAAGCGAGCCAAAAACTTTGTACCTTAAAACAAAGTTTCTTCCACAATTTAGCCAATGTCGTGCCCCTCTGTTGTAGCGTTTGGGCAAAAATGTAGCTTCTTAGCAGATTACAACGATTTTGTATGAGCCAAGACACGCTGACTTTATTCACATGCCTGACAATGGAGGATTTCGTCAGGCATATATCAAACAACGAGTCATTTCATTGGCTCGTTGGTCTAGGGGTATGATTCTCGCTTCGGGTGCGAGAGGTCGCGGGTCCAAATCCCGGACGAGCCCAGAATTTGTCTTTGGATAATGTTGACTGTTTAATTAAGCAAGCCAAAAACTTTGTACCTTAAAACGATGTTTCTTCCACAATTTAGCCAATGTCGTGCCCCGTTGTTGTAGTGTTTGGGCAAAAATGTAGCTTCTTAGCAGATTAAAACCATTTTGTATGAGCCAAGAGACGCTGACTTTATTCACATGCCTGACAATGGAGGATTTCGTGAGGCATATATCAAACAACGAGTCATTTCATTGGCTCGTTGGTCTAGGGGTATGATTCTCGCTTCGGGTGCGAGAGGTCCCGGGTCCAAATCCCGGACGATCCCAGAATTTGAATTTGGCTAATGTTGACTGTTTAATTAAGCGAGCCAAAACTTTATACATTAAAACAATGTTTCTTTCACAATTTACCCAATGTCGTTCGTATGCCAGCATTGTAGCGTTGTGTCAAAAATGTAGCTGGTTCATCTTCTTTGCAGAACACCCAGCATTCTTTTATTGCCAAAAGACAAAGACTTAATTCACATTTCTAACAATGGTGAATTTCGTCAGGCAGACATCAAACGATGAATTGTTTTAATGGCTCGTTGGTCTAGGGGTATGATTCTCGCTTTGGGTGCGAGAGGTCCCGGGTCCAAATCCCGGACGAGCCCAGAATTTGTCTTTGGATGATGTTGACTGTTTAATTAAGCGAGCCAAAAACTTTGTACCTTAAAACAATGTTTCTTCCACAATTTAGCCAATGTCGTGCCCCGTTGTTGTAGCGTTTGGGCAAAAATTTAGCTTCTTAGCAGATTACAACCATTTTGTATGAGCCAAGACACGCTGACTTTATTCACATGCCTGACAATGGAGGATTTCGTCAGGCATATATCAAACAACGAGTCATTTCATTGGCTCGTTGGTCTAGGGGTATGATTCTCGCTTCGGGTGCGAGAGGTCGCGGGTCCAAATCCCGGACGAGCCCAGAATTTGTCTTTGGATAATGTTGACTGTTTAATTAAGCGAGCCAAAAACTTTGTACCTTAAAACAATGTTTCTTCCACAATTTAGCCAATGTCGTGCCCCGTTGTTGTAGCGTTTGGGCAAAAATGTAGCTTCTTAGCAGATTACAACCATTTTGTATGAGCCAAGACACACTGACTTTATTCACATGCCTGACAATGGAGGATTTCGTCAGGCATATATCAAACAATGAGTCATTTCATTGGCTCGTTGGTCTAGGGGTATGATTCTCGCTTCGGGTGCGAGAGGTCCCGGGTCCAAATCCCGGACGAGCCCAGAATTTGAATTTGGCTAATGTTGACTGTTTAATTAAGCGAGCCAAAACTTTATACATTAAAACAATGTTTCTTTCACAATTTACCCAATGTCGTTCATATACCAGCATTGTAGCGTTGTGGCAAAAATGTAGCTGGTTCATCTTCTTTGCAGAACACCCAGCATTCTTTTATTGCCAAAAGACAAAGACTTAATTCACATTTCTAACAATGGTGAATTTCGTCAGGCAGACATCAAACGATGAATTGTTTTAATGGCTCGTTGGTCTAGGGGTATGATTCTCGCTTTGGGTGCGAGAGGTCCCGGGTCCAAATCCCGGACGAGCCCAGAATTTGTCTTTGGATGATGTTGACTGTTTAATTAAGCGAGCCAAACACTTTGTACCTTAAAAGAATGTTTCTTCCACAATTTAGCCAATGTCGTGCCCCGTTGTTGTAGCGTTTGGGCAAAAATGTAGCTTCTTAGCAGATTACAACCATTTTGTATGAGCCAAGACACGCTGACTTTATTCACATGCCTGACAATGGAGGATTTCGTCAGGCATATATCAAACAATGAGTCATTTCATTGGCTCGTTGGTCTAGGGGTATGATTCTCGCTTTGGGTGCGAGAGGTCCCGGGTCCAAACCCCGGACGACCCCAGAATTTGTCTTTGGATAATGTTGACTGTTTAATTAAGCCAGCCAAAAACTTTGTACCTTAAAACAATGTTTCTTCCACAATTTAGCCAATGTCGTGCCCCGTTGTTGTAGCGTTTAGGCAAAAATGTAGCTTCTTAGCAGATTACAACCATTTTGTATGAGCCAAGACACACTGACTTTATTCTCATGCCTGACAATGGAGGATTTTGTAAGGAATATATCAAACAATGAGTCATTTCATTGGCTCGTTGGTCTAGGGGTATGATTCTTGCTTTGGGTGCGAGAGGTCCCGGGTCCAAATCCCGGACGAGCCCAGAATTTGAATTTGGCTAATGTTGACTGTTTAATTAAGCGAGCCAAAACTTTATACATTAAAACAATGTTTCTTTCACAATTTACCCAATGTCGTTCATATACCAGCATTGTAGCGTTGTGGCAAAAATGTAGCTGGTTCATCTTCTTTGCAGAACACCCAGCATTCTTTTATTGCCAAAAGACAAAGACTTAATTCACATTTCTAACAATGGTGAATTTCGTCAGGCAGACATCAAACGATGAATTGTTTTAATGGCTCGTTGGTCTAGGGGTATGATTCTCGCTTTGGGTGCAAGAGGTCCCGGGTCCAAATCCCGGACGAGCCCAGAATTTGTCTTTGGATGATGTTGACTGTTTAATTAAGCGAGCCAAAAACTTTGTACCTTAAAACAATGTTTCTTCCACAATTTAGCCAATGTCGTGCCCCGTTGTTGTAGCGTTTGGGCAGAAATGTAGCTTCTTAGCAGATTACAACCATTTTGTATGAGCCAAGACACGCTGACTTTATTCACATGCCTGACAATGGAGGATTTCGTCAGGCATATATCAAACAATGAGTCATTTCATTGGCTCGTTGGTCTAGGGGTATGATTCTCGCTTCGGGTGCGAGGTCCCGGGTCCAAATCCCGGACGAGCCCAGAATTTGAATTTGGCTGATGTTGACTGTTTAATTAAGCGAGCCAAAACTTCATACATTAAAACAATGTTTCTTTCACAATTTACCCAATGTCGTTCATATACCAGCATTGTAGCGTTGTGGCAAAAATGTAGCTGGTTCATCTTCTTTGCAGAACACCCAGCATTCTTTTATTGCCAAAAGACAAAGACTTAATTCACATTTCTAACAATGGTGAATTTCGTCAGGCAGACATCAAACGATGAATTGTTTTAATGGCTCGTTGGTCTAGGGGTATGATTCTCGCTTTGGGTGCGAGAGGTCCCGGGTCCAAATCCTGGACGAGCCCAGAATTTGTCTTTGGATGATGTTGACTGTTTAATTAAGCGAGCCAAAAACTTTGTACCTTAAAACAATGTTTCTTACACAATTTAGCCAATGTCGTGCCCCGTTGTTGTAGCGTTTGGGCAAAAATGTAGCTTCTTAGCAGATTACAACCATTTTGTATGAGCCAAGACACGCTGACTTTATTCACATGCCTGACAATGGAGGATTTCGTCAGGCATATATCAAACAACGAGTGATTTCATTGGCTCGTTGGTCTAGGGGTATGATTCTCGCTTCGGGTGCGAGAGGTCCCGTGTCCAAATCCCGGACAAGCCCAGAATTTGAATTTGGCTAATGTTGACTGTTTAATTAAGCGAGCCAAAACTTTATATATTAAAACAATGTTTCTTTCACAATTTACCCAATGTCGTTCATATACCAGCATTGTAGCGTTGTGGCAAAAATGTAGCTGGTTCATCTTCTTTGCAGAACACCCAGCATTCTTTTATTGCCAAAAGACAAAGACTTAATTCACATTTCTAACAATGGTGAATTTCGTCAGGCAGACATCAAACGATGAATTGTTTTAATGGCTCGTTGGTCTAGGGGTATGATTCTCGCTTTGGGTGCGAGAGGTCCCGGGTCCAAATCCCGGACGAGCCCAGAATTTGTCTTTGGAAGATGTTGACTGTTTAATTAAGCGAGCCAAAAACTTTGTACCTTAAAACAATGTTTCTTCCACAATTTAGCCAATGTCGTGCCCCGTTGTTGTAGCGTTTGGGCAGAAATGTAGCTTCTTAGCAGATTACAACCATTTTGTATGAGCCAAGACACGCTGACTTTATTCACATGCCTGACAATGGAGGATTTCGTCAGGCATATATCAAACAATGAGTCATTTCATTGGCTCGTTGGTCTAGGGGTATGATTCTCGCTTCGGGTGCGAGGTCCCGGGTCCAAATCCCGGACGAGCCCAGAATTTGAATTTGGCTGATGTTGACTGTTTAATTAAGCGAGCCAAAACTTTGTACATTAAAACAATGTTTCTTCCACAATTTAGCCAATGTCGTGCCCCGTTGTAGCGTTTGGGCAGAAATGTAGCTTCTTAGCAGATTAAAACCATTTTGTATGAGCCAAGACATGCTGACTTTATTCACATGCCTGACAATGGAGGATTTCGTCAGGCATATATCAAACAATGAGTCATTTCATTGGCTCGTTGGTCTAGGGGTATGATTCTCGCTTTGGGTGCGAGAGGTCCCGGGTCCAAATCCCGGACGAGCCCAGAATTTGTCTTTGGATGATGTTGACTGTTTAATTAAGCGAGCCAAAACTTAGTACATTAAAACAATGTTTCTTCCACAATTTACCCAATGTCATTCATATACCAGCATTGTAGCGTTTTGGCAAAAATGTAGCTGGTTCATCTTCTTTGCAGAACACCCAGCATTCTTTTATTGCCAAAAGAAAAAGACTTAATTCACATTTCTAACAATGGTGAATTTCGTCAGGCAGACATCAAACGATGAATTATTTGAATGGCTCGTTGGTCTAGGGGTATGATTCTCGCTTTGGGTGCGAGAGGTCCCGGGTCCAAACCCCGGACGACCCCAGAATTTGTCTTTGGATAATGTTGACTGTTTAATTAAGCGAGCCAAAAACTTTGTACCTTAAAACAATGTTTCTTCCACAATTTAGCCAATGTCGTGCCCCGTTGTTGTAGCGTTTAGGCAAAAATTTAGCTTCTTAGCAGATTACAACCATTTTGTATGAGCCAAGACACACTGACTTTATTCTCATGCCTGACAATGGAGGATTTTGTCAGGAATATATCAAACAATGAGTCATTTCATTGGCTCGTTGGTCTAGGGGTATGATTCTTGCTTTGGGTGCGAGAGGTCCCGGGTCCAAATCCCGGACGGGCCCAGAAATTGAATTTGGCTAATGTTGACTGTTTAATTAAGCGAGCCAAAACTTTATACATTAAAACAATGTTTCTTTCACAATTTACCCAATGTCGTTCATATACCAGCATTGTAGCGTTGTGGCAAAAATGTAGCTGGTTCATCTTCTTTGCAGAACACCCAGCATTCTTTTATTGCCAAAAGAAAAAGACTTAATTCACATTTCTAACAATGGTGAATTTCGTCAGGCAGACATCAAACGATGAATTATTTTAATGGCTCGTTGGTCTAGAGGTATGATTCTCGCTTTGGGTGCGAGAGGTCCCGGGTCCAAATCCCGGACGAGCCCAGAATTTGTCTTTGGATAATGTTGACTGTTTAATTAAGCGAGCCAAACACTTTGTACCTTAAAACAATGTTTCTTCCACAATTTAGCCAATGTCGTGCCCCGTTGTTGTAGCGTTTGGGCAAAAATGTAGCTTCTTAGCAGATTACAACCATTTTGTATGAGCCAATACACACTGACTTTATTCACATGCCTGACAATGGAGGATTTCGTCAGGCATATATCAAACAATGAGTCATTTCATTGGCTCGTTGGTCTAGGGGTATGATTCTCGCTTCGGGTGCGAGAGGTCCCGTGTCCAAATCCCGGACGAGCCCAGAATTTGAATTTGGCTAATGTTGACTGTTTAATGAAGCGAGCCAAAACTTTATACATTAAAACAATGTTTCTTTCACAATTTACCCAATGTCGTTCATATACCAGCATTGTAATGTTTTGGCAAAAATTTAGCTGGTTCATCTTCTTTGCAGAACACCCAGCATTCTTTTATTGCCAAAAGAAAAAGACTTAATTCACATTTCTAACAATGGTGAATTTCGTCAGGCAGACATCAAACGATGAATTATTTGAATGGCTCGTTGGTCTAGGGGTATGATTCTCGCTTTGGGTGCGAGAGGTCCCGGGTCCAAACCCCGGACGACCCCAGAATTTGTCTTTGGATAATGTTGACTGTTTAATTAAGCGAGCCAAAAACTTTGTACCTTAAAACAATGTTTCTTCCACAATTTAGCCAATGTCGTGCCCCGTTGTTGTAGCGTTTAGGCAAAAATTTAGCTTCTTAGCAGATTACAACCATTTTGTATGAGCCAAGACACACTGACTTTATTCTCATGCCTGACAATGGAGGATTTTGTCAGGAATATATCAAACAATGAGTCATTTCATTGGCTCGTTGGTCTAGGGGTATGATTCTTGCTTTGGGTGCGAGAGGTCCCGGGTCCAAATCCCGGACGGGCCCAGAAATTGAATTTGGCTAATGTTGACTGTTTAATTAAGCGAGCCAAAACTTTATACATTAAAACAATGTTTCTTTCACAATTTACCCAATGTCGTTCATATACCAGCATTGTAGCGTTGTGGCAAAAATGTAGCTGGTTCATCTTCTTTGCAGAACACCCAGCATTCTTTTATTGCCAAAAGACAAAGACTTAATTCACATTTCTAACAATGGTGAATTTCGTCAGGCAGACATCAAACGATGAATTGATTTAATGGCTCGTTGGTCTAGGGGTATGATTCTCGCTTTGGGTGCGAGAGGTCCCGGGTCCAAATCCCGGACGAGCCCAGAATTTGTCTTTGGATGATGTTGACTGTTTAATTAAGCGAGCCAAAAACTTTGTACCTTAAAAGAATGTTTCTTCCACAATTTAGCCAATGTCGTGCCCCGTTGTTGTAGCGTTTGGGCAAAAATGTAGCTTCTTAGCAGATTACAACCATTTTGTATGAGCCAAGACACGCTGACTTTATTCACATGCCTGACAATGGAGGATTTCGTCAGGCATATATCAAACAATGAGTCATTTCATTGGCTCGTTGGTCTAGGGGTATGATTCTCGCTTTGGGTGCGAGAGGTCCCGCGTCCGAATCCCGGACGAGCCCAGAATTTGAATTTGGCTAATGTTGACTGTTTAATTAAGCGAGCCAAAACTTTGTACATTAAAACAATGTTTCTTCCACAATTTACCCAATGTCATTCATATACCAGCATTGTACCGTTTTGGCAAAAATGTAGCTGGTTCATCTTCTTTGCAGAACACCCAGCATTCTTTTATTGCCAAAAGAAAAAGACTTAATTCACATTTCTAACAATGGTGAATTTCGTCAGGCATACATCAAACGATGAATTATTTTAATGGCTCGTTGGTCTAGGGGTATGATTCTCGCTTTGGGTGCGAGAGGTCCCGGGTCCAAACCCCGGACGACCCCAGAATTTGTCTTTGGATAATGTTGACTGTTTAATTAAGCGAGCCAAAAACTTTGTACCTTAAAACAATGTTTCTTCCACAATTTAGCCAATGTCGTGCCCCGTTGTTGTAGCGTTTAGGCAAAAATGTAGCTTCTTAGCAGATTACAACCATTTTGTATGAGCCAAGACACACTGACTTTATTCTCATGCCTGACAATGGAGGATTTTGTCAGGAATATATCAAACAACGAGTCATTTCATTGGCTCGTTGGTCTAGGGGTATGATTCTAGCTTCGGGTGCGAGAGGTCCCGGGTCCAAATCCCGGACGAGCCCAGAATTTGTCTTTGGATAATGTTGACTGTTTAATTAAGCAAGCCAAAAACTTTGTACCTTAAAACGATGTTTCTTCCACAATTTAGCCAATGTCGTGCCCCGTTGTTGTAGTGTTTGGGCAAAAATGTAGCTTCTTAGCAGATTACAACAATTTTGTATGAGCCAAGAGACGCTGACTTTATTCACATGCCTGACAATGGAGGATTTCGTCCGGCATATATCAAACAACGGGTCATTTCATTGGCTCGTTGGTCTAGGGGTATGATTCTCGCTTCGGGTGCGAGAGGTCCCGGGTCCGAATCCCGGACGAGCCCAGAATTTGAATTTGGCTAATGTTGACTGTTTAATTAAGCGAGCCAAAACTTTGTACATTAAAACAATGTTTCTTCCACAATTTACCCAATGTCATTCATATACCAGCATTGTACCGTTTTGGCAAAAATGTAGCTGGTTCATCTTCTTTGCAGAACACCCAGCATTCTTTTATTGCCAAAAGAAAAAGACTTAATTCACATTTCTAACAATGGTGAATTTCGTCAGGCATACATCAAACGATGAATTATTTTAATGGCTCGTTGGTCTAGGGGTATGATTCTCGCTTTGGGTGCGAGAGGTCCCGGGTCCAAACCCCGGACGACCCCAGAATTTGTCTTTGGATAATGTTGACTGTTTAATTAAGCGAGCCAAAAACTTTGTACCTTAAAACAATGTTTCTTCCACAATTTAGCCAATGTCGTGCCCCGTTGTTGTAGCGTTTAGGCAAAAATGTAGCTTCTTAGCAGATTACAACCATTTTGTATGAGCCAAGACACACTGACTTTATTCTCATGCCTGACAATGGAGGATTTTGTCAGGAATATATCAAACAACGAGTCATTTCATTGGCTCGTTGGTCTAGGGGTATGATTCTAGCTTCGGGTGCGAGAGGTCCCGGGTCCAAATCCCGGACGAGCCCAGAATTTCTCTTTGGATAATGTTGACTGTTTAATTAAGCAAGCCAAAAACGTTGTACCTTAAAACGATGTTTCTTCCACAATTTAGCCAATGTCGTGCCCCGTTGTTGTAGTGTTTGGGCAAAAATGTAGCTTCTTAGCATATTACAACAATTTTGTATGAGCCAAGAGACGCTGACTTTATTCACATGCCTGACAATGGAGGATTTCGTCCGGCATATATCAAACAACGAGTCATTTCATTGGCTCGTTGGTCTAGGGGTATGATTCTCGCTTCGGGTGCGAGAGGTCCCGGGTCCAAATCCCGGACGAGCCCAGAATTTGAATTTGGCTAATGTTGACTGTTTAATTAAGCGAGCCAAAACTTTATACATTAAAACAATGTTTCTTTCACAATTTACCCAATGTCGTTCATATACCAGCATTGTAGCGTTGTGGCAAAAATGTAGCTGGTTCATCTTCTTTGCAGAACACCCAGCATTCTTTTATTGCCAAAAGACAAAGACTTAATTCACATTTCTAACAATGGTGAATTTCGTCAGGCAGACATCAAACGATGACTTGTTTTAATGGCTCGTTGGTCTAGGGGTATGATTCTCGCTTTGGGTGCGAGAGGTCCCGGGTCCAAATCCCGGACGAGCCCAGAATTTTTCTTTGGATGATGTTGACTGTTTAATTAAGCGAGCCAAAAACTTTGTACCTTAAAAGAATGTTTCTTCCACAATTTAGCCAATGTCGTGCCCCGTTGTTGTAGCGTTTGGGCAAAAATGTAGCTTCTTAGCAGATTACAACCATTTTGTATGAGCCAAGACACGCTGACTTTATTCACATGCCTGACAATGGAGGATTTCGTCAGGCATATATCAAACAATGAGTCATTTCATTGGCTCGTTGGTCTAGGGGTATGATTCTCGCTTTGGGTGCGAGAGGTCCCGGGTCCGAATCCCGGACGAGCCCAGAATTTGAATTTGGCTAATGTTGACTGTTTAATTAAGCGAGCCAAAACTTTGTACATTAAAACAATGTTTCTTCCACAATTTACCCAATGTCATTCATATACCAGCATTGTACCGTTTTGGCAAAAATGTAGCTGGTTCATCTTCTTTGCAGAACACCCAGCATTCTTTTATTGCCAAAAGAAAAAGACTTAATTCACATTTCTAACAATGGTGAATTTCGTCAGGCATACATCAAACGATGAATTATTTTAATGGCTCGTTGGTCTAGGGGTATGATTCTCGCTTTGGGTGCGAGAGGTCCCGGGTCCGAACCCCGGACGACCCCAGAATTTGTCTTTGGATAATGTTGACTGTTTAATTAAGCGAGCCAAACACTTTGTACCTTAAAACAATGTTTCTTCCACAATTTAGCCAATGTCGTGCCCCGTTGTTGTAGCGTTTAGGCAAAAATGTAGCTTCTTAGCAGATTACAACCATTTTGTATGAGCCAAGACACACTGACTTTATTCTCATGCCTGACAATGGAGGATTTTGTCAGGAATATATCAAACAACGAGTCATTTCATTGGCTCGTTGGTCTAGGGGTATGATTCTAGCTTCGGGTGCGAGAGGTCCCGGGTCCAAATCCCGGACGAGCCCAGAATTTGTCTTTGGATAATGTTGACTGTTTAATTAAGCAAGCCAAAAACTTTGTACCTTAAAACGATGTTTCTTCCACAATTTAGCCAATGTCGTGCCCCGTTGTTGTAGTGTTTGGGCAAAAATGTAGCTTCTTAGCAGATTACAACAATTTTGTATGAGCCAAGAGACGCTGACTTTATTCACATGCCTGACAATGGAGGATTTCGTCCGGCATATATCAAACAACGAGTCATTTCATTGGCTCGTTGGTCTAGGGGTATGATTCTCGCTTCGGGTGCGAGAGGTCCCGGGTCCAAATCCCGGACGAGCCCAGAATTTGAATTTGGCTAATGTTGACTGTTTAATTAAGCGAGCCAAAACTTTATACATTAAAACAATGTTTCTTTCACAATTTACCCAATGTCGTTCATATACCAGCATTGTAGCGTTGTGGCAAAAATGTAGCTGGTTCATCTTCTTTGCAGAACACCCAGCATTCTTTTATTGCCAAAAGACAAAGACTTAATTCACATTTCTAACAATGGTGAATTTCGTCAGGCAGACATCAAACGATGACTTGTTTTAATGGCTCGTTGGTCTAGGGGTATGATTCTCGCTTTGGGTGCGAGAGGTCCCGGGTCCAAATCCCGGACGAGCCCAGAATTTGTCTTTGGATGATGTTGACTGTTTAATTAAGCGAGCCAAAAACTTTGTACCTTAAAAGAATGTTTCTTCCACAATTTAGCCAATGTCGTGCCCCGTTGTTGTAGCGTTTGGGCAAAAATGTAGCTTCTTAGCAGATTACAACCATTTTGTATGAGCCAAGACACACTGACTTTATTCTCATGCCTGACAATGGAGGATTTTGTCAGGAATATATCAAACAACGAGTCATTTCATTGGCTCGTTGGTCTAGGGGTATGATTCTAGCTTCGGGTGCGAGAGGTCCTGGGTCCAAATCCCGGACGAGCCCAGAATTTGTCTTTGGATAATGTTGACTGTTTAATTAAGCAAGCCAAAAACTTTGTACCTTAAAACGATGTTTCTTCCACAATTTAGCCAATGTCGTGCCCCGTTGTTGTAGTGTTTGGGCAAAAATGTAGCTTCTTAGCAGATTACAACAATTTTGTATGAGCCAAGAGACGCTGACTTTATTCACATGCCTGACAATGGAGGATTTCGTCAGGCATATATCAAACAATGAGTCATTTCATTGGCTCGTTGGTCTAGGGGTATGATTCTCGCTTTGGGTGCGAGAGGTCCCGGGTCCGAACCCCGGACGACCCCAGAATTTGTCTTTGGATAATGTTGACTGTTTAATTAAGCGAGCCAAAAACTTTGTACCTTAAAACAATGTTTCTTCCACAATTTAGCCAATGTCGTGCCCCGTTGTTGTAGCGTTTAGGCAAAAATGTAGCTTCTTAGCAGATTACAACCATTTTGTATGAGCCAAGACACACTGACTTTATTCTCATGCCTGACAATGGAGGATTTTGTCAGGAATATATCAAACAACGAGTCATTTCATTGGCTCGTTGGTCGAGGGGTATGATTCTTGCTTTGGGTGCGAGAGGTCCCGGGTCCGAATCCCGGACGAGCCCAGAATTTGAATTTGGCTAATGTTGACTGTTTAATTAAGCGAGCCAAAACTTTGTACATTAAAACAATGTTTCTTCCACAATTTACCCAATGTCATTCATATACCAGCATTGTACCGTTTTGGCAAAAATGTAGCTGGTTCATCTTCTTTGCAGAACACCCAGCATTCTTTTATTGCCAAAAGAAAAAGACTTAATTCACATTTCTAACAATGGTGAATTTCGTCAGGCATACATCAAACGATGAATTATTTTAATGGCTCGTTGGTCTAGGGGTATGATTCTCGCTTTGGGTGCGAGAGGTCCCGGGTCCGAACCCCGGACGACCCCAGAATTTGTCTTTGGATAATGTTGACTGTTTAATTAAGCGAGCCAAAAACTTTGTACCTTAAAACAATGTTTCTTCCACAATTTAGCCAATGTCGTGCCCCGTTGTTGTAGCGTTTAGGCAAAAATGTAGCTTCTTAGCAGATTACAACCATTTTGTATGAGCCAAGACACACTGACTTTATTCTCATGCCTGACAATGGAGGATTTTGTCAGGAATATATCAAACAACGAGTCATTTCATTGGCTCGTTGGTCTAGGGGTATGATTCTAGCTTCGGGTGCGAGAGGTCCCGGGTCCAAATCCCGGACGAGCCCAGAATTTGTCTTTGGATAATGTTGACTGTTTAATTAAGCAAGCCAAAAACTTTGTACCTTAAAACGATGTTTCTTCCACAATTTAGCCAATGTCGTGCCCCGTTGTTGTAGTGTTTGGGCAAAAATGTAGCTTCTTAGCAGATTACAACAATTTTGTATGAGCCAAGAGACGCTGACTTTATTCACATGCCTGACAATGGAGGATTTCGTCCGGCATATATCAAACAACGAGTCATTTCATTGGCTCGTTGGTCTAGGGGTATGATTCTCGCTTCGGGTGCGAGAGGTCCCGGGTCCAAATCCCGGACGAGCCCAGAATTTGAATTTGGCTAATGTTGACTGTTTAATTAAGCGAGCCAAAACTTTATACATTGAAACAATGTTTCTTTCACAATTTACCCAATGTCGTTCATATACCAGCATTGTAGCGTTGTGGCAAAAATGTAGCTGGTTCATCTTCTTTGCAGAACACCCAGCATTCTTTTATTGCCAAAAGACAAAGACTTAATTCACATTTCTAACAATGGTGAATTTCGTCAGGCAGACATCAAACGATGACTTGTTTTAATGGCTCGTTGGTCTAGGGGTATGATTCTCGCTTTGGGTGCGAGAGGTCCCGGGTCCAAATCCCGGACGAGCCCAGAATTTGTCTTTGGATGATGTTGACTGTTTAATTAAGCGAGCCAAAAACTTTGTACCTTAAAAGAATGTTTCTTCCACAATTTAGCCAATGTCGTGCCCCGTTGTTGTAGCGTTTGGGCAAAAATGTAGCTTCTTAGCAGATTACAACCATTTTGTATGAGCCAAGACACGCTGACTTTATTCACATGCCTGACAATGGAGGATTTCGTCAGGCATATATCAAACAATGAGTCATTTCATTGGCTCGTTGGTCTAGGGGTATGATTCTCGCTTCGGGTGCGAGAGGTCCCGGGTCCAAATCCCGGACGAGCCCAGAATTTGTCTTTGGATGATGTTGACTGTTTAATTAAGCGAGCCAAAACTTAGTACATTAAAACAATGTTTCTTCCACAATTTACCCAATGTCGTTCATATACCAGCATTGTAGCGTTTTGGCAAAAATGTAGCTGGTTCATCTTCTTTGCAGAACACCCAGCATTCTTTTATTGCCAAAAGAAAAAGACTTAATTCACATTTCTAACAATGGTGAATTTCGTCAGGCAGACATCAAACGATGAATTATTTTAATGGCTCGTTGGTCTAGAGGTATGATTCTCGCTTTGGGTGCGAGAGGTCCCGGGTCCAAATCCCGGACGAGCCCAGAATTTGTCTTTGGATAATGTTGACTGTTTAATTAAGCGAGCCAAACACTTTGTACCTTAAAACAATGTTTCTTCCACAATTTAGCCAATGTCGTGCCCCGTTGTTGTAGCGTTTGGGCAAAAATGTAGCTTCTTAGCAGATTACAACCATTTTGTATGAGCCAAGACACACTGACTTTATTCACATGCCTGACAATGGAGGATTTCGTCAGGCATATATCAAACAATGAGTCATTTCATTGGCTCGTTGGTCTAGGGGTATGATTCTCGCTTCGGGTGCGAGAGGTCCCGTGTCCAAATCCCGGACGAGCCCAGAATTTGAATTTGGCTAATGTTGACTGTTTAATGAAGCGAGCCAAAACTTTATACATTAAAACAATGTTTCTTTCACAATTTACCCAATGTCGTTCATATACCAGCATTGTAACGTTTTGGCAAAAATTTAGCTGGTTCATCTTCTTTGCAGAACACCCAGCATTCTTTTATTGCCAAAAGACAAAGACTTAATTCACATTTCTAACAATGGTGAATTTCGTCAGGCAGACATCAAACGATGAATTGTTTTAATGGCTCGTTGGTCTAGGGGTATGATTCTCGCTTTGGGTGCGAGAGGTCCCGGGTCCAAATCCCGGACGAGCCCAGAATTTGTCTTTGGATGATGTTGACTGTTTAATTAAGCGAGCCAAAAACTTTGTACCTTAAAAGAATGTTTCTTCCACAATTTAGCCAATGTCGTGCCCCGTTGTTGTAGCGTTTGGGCAAAAATGTAGCTTCTTAGCAGATTACAACAATTTTGTATGAGCCAAGACACGCTGACTTTATTCACATGCCTGACAATGGAGGATTTCGTCAGGCATATATCAAACGATTAGTCATTTCAATGGCTCGTTGGTCTAGGGGTATGATTCTCGCTTCGGGTGCGAGAGGTCCCGGGTCCAAATCCCGGACGAGCCCAGAATTTGAATTTGGCTAATGTTGACTGTTTAATTAAGCGAGCCAAAACTTTATACATTAAAACAATGTTTCTTTCACAATTTACCCAATGTCGTTCATATACCAGCATTGTAGCGTTGTGGCAAAAATGTAGCTGGTTCATCTTCTTTGCAGAACACCCAGCATTCTTTTATTGCCAAAAGACAAAGACTTAATTCACATTTCTAACAATGGTGAATTTCGTCAGGCAGACATCAAACGATGACTTGTTTTAATGGCTCGTTGGTCTAGGGGTATGATTCTCGCTTTGGGTGCGAGAGGTCCCGGGTCCAAATCCCGGACGAGCCCAGAATTTGTCTTTGGATGATGTTGACTGTTTAATTAAGCGAGCCAAAAACTTTGTACCTTAAAAGAATGTTTCTTCCACAATTTAGCCAATGTCGTGCCCCGTTGTTGTAGCGTTTGGGCAAAAATGTAGCTTCTTAGCAGATTACAACCATTTTGTATGAGCCAAGACACGCTGACTTTATTCACATGCCTGACAATGGAGGATTTCGTCAGGCATATATCAAACAATGAGTCATTTCATTGGCTCGTTGGTCTAGGGGTATGATTCTCGCTTCGGGTGCGAGAGGTCCCGGGTCCAAATCCCGGACGAGCCCAGAATTTGTCTTTGGATGATGTTGACTGTTTAATTAAGCGAGCCAAAACTTAGTACATTAAAACAATGTTTCTTCCACAATTTACCCAATGTCGTTCATATACCAGCATTGTAGCGTTTTGGCAAAAATGTAGCTGGTTCATCTTCTTTGCAGAACACCCAGCATTCTTTTATTGCCAAAAGAAAAAGACTTAATTCACATTTCTAACAATGGTGAATTTCGTCAGGCAGACATCAAACGATGAATTATTTTAATGGCTCGTTGGTCTAGAGGTATGATTCTCGCTTTGGGTGCGAGAGGTCCCGGGTCCAAATCCCGGACGAGCCCAGAATTTGTCTTTGGATAATGTTGACTGTTTAATTAAGCGAGCCAAACACTTTGTACCTTAAAACAATGTTTCTTCCACAATTTAGCCAATGTCGTGCCCCGTTGTTGTAGCGTTTGGGCAAAAATGTAGCTTCTTAGCAGATTACAACCATTTTGTATGAGCCAAGACACACTGACTTTATTCACATGCCTGACAATGGAGGATTTCGTCAGGCATATATCAAACAATGAGTCATTTCATTGGCTCGTTGGTCTAGGGGTATGATTCTCGCTTCGGGTGCGAGAGGTCCCGTGTCCAAATCCCGGACGAGCCCAGAATTTGAATTTGGCTAATGTTGACTGTTTAATGAAGCGAGCCAAAACTTTATACATTAAAACAATGTTTCTTTCACAATTTACCCAATGTCGTTCATATACCAGCATTGTAACGTTTTGGCAAAAATTTAGCTGGTTCATCTTCTTTGCAGAACACCCAGCATTCTTTTATTGCCAAAAGACAAAGACTTAATTCACATTTCTAACAATGGTGAATTTCGTCAGGCAGACATCAAACGATGAATTGTTTTAATGGCTCGTTGGTCTAGGGGTATGATTCTCGCTTTGGGTGCGAGAGGTCCCGGGTCCAAATCCCGGACGAGCCCAGAATTTGTCTTTGGATGATGTTGACTGTTTAATTAAGCGAGCCAAAAACTTTGTACCTTAAAAGAATGTTTCTTCCACAATTTAGCCAATGTCGTGCCCCGTTGTTGTAGCGTTTGGGCAAAAATGTAGCTTCTTAGCAGATTACAACAATTTTGTATGAGCCAAGACACGCTGACTTTATTCACATGCCTGACAATGGAGGATTTCGTCAGGCATATATCAAACGATTAGTCATTTCAATGGCTCGTTGGTCTAGGGGTATGATTCTCGCTTCGGGTGCGAGAGGTCCCGGGTCCAAATCCCGGACGAGCCCAGAATTTGAATTTGGCTAATGTTGACTGTTTAATTAAGCGAGCCAAAACTTTATACATTAAAACAATGTTTCTTTCACAATTTACCCAATGTCGTTCATATACCAGCATTGTAGCGTTGTGGCAAAAATGTAGCTGGTTCATCTTCTTTGCAGAACACCCAGCATTCTTTTATTGCCAAAAGACAAAGACTTAATTCACATTTCTAACAATGGTGAATTTCGTCAGGCAGACATCAAACGATGAATTATTTTAATGGCTCGTTGGTCTAGGGGTATGATTCTCGCTTTGGATGCGAGAGGTCCCGGGTCCAAACCCCGGACGACCCCAGAATTTGTCTTTGGATAATGTTGACTGTTTAATTAAGCGAGCCAAAAACTTTGTACCTTAAAACAATGTTTCTTCCACAATTTAGCCAATGTCGTGCCCCGTTGTTGTAGCGTTTAGGCAAAAATGTAGCTTCTTAGCAGATTACAACCATTTTGTATGAGCCAAGACACACTGACTTTATTCTCATGCCTGACAATGGAGGATTTTGTCAGGAATATATCAAACAATGAGTCATTTCATTGGCTCGTTGGTCTAGGGGTATGATTCTTGCTTTGGGTGCGAGAGGTCCCGGGTCCAAATCCCGGACGAGCCCAGAATTTGAATTTGGCTAATGTTGACTGTTTAATTAAGCGAGCCAAAACTTTATACATTAAAACAATGTTTCTTTCACAATTTACCCAATGTCGTTCATATACCAGCATTGAAGCGTTGTGGCAAAAATGTAGCTGGTTCATCTTCTTTGCAGAACACCCAGCATTCTTTTATTGCCAAAAGACAAAGACTTAATTCACATTTCTAACAATGGTGAATTTCGTCAGGCAGACATCAAACGATGAATTGTTTTAATGGCTCGTTGGTCTAGGGGTATGATTCTAGCTTCGGGTGCGAGAGGTCCCGGGTCCAAATCCCGGACGAGCCCAGAATTTGTCTTTGGATAATGTTGACTGTTTAATTAAGCAAGCCAAAAACTTTGTACCTTAAAACGATGTTTCTTCCACAATTTAGCCAATGTCGTGCCCCGTTGTTGTAGTGTTTGGGCAAAAATGTAGCTTCTTAGCAGATTACAACAATTTTGTATGAGCCAAGAGACGCTGACTTTATTCACATGCCTGACAATGGAGGATTTCGTCCGGCATATATCAAACAACGAGTCATTTCATTGGCTCGTTGGTCTAGGGGTATGATTCTCGCTTCGGGTGCGAGAGGTCCCGGGTCCAAATCCCGGACGAGCCCAGAATTTGAATTTGGCTAATGTTGACTGTTTAATTAAGCGAGCCAAAACTTTATACATTGAAACAATGTTTCTTTCACAATTTACCCAATGTCGTTAATATACCAGCATTGTAGCGTTGTGGCAAAAATGTAGCTGGTTCATCTTCTTTGCAGAACACCCAGCATTCTTTTATTGCCAAAAGACAAAGACTTAATTCACATTTCTAACAATGGTGAATTTCGTCAGGCAGACATCAAACGATGACTTGTTTTAATGGCTCGTTGGTCTAGGGGTATGATTCTCGCTTTGGGTGCGAGAGGTCCCGGGTCCAAATCCCGGACGAGCCCAGAATTTGTCTTTGGATGATGTTGACTGTTTAATTAAGCGAGCCAAAAACTTTGTACCTTAAAAGAATGTTTCTTCCACAATTTAGCCAATGTCGTGCCCCGTTGTTGTAGCGTTTGGGCAAAAATGTAGCTTCTTAGCAGATTACAACCATTTTGTATGAGCCAAGACACGCTGACTTTATTCACATGCCTGACAATGGAGGATTTCGTCAGGCATATATCAAACAATGAGTCATTTCATTGGCTCGTTGGTCTAGGGGTATGATTCTCGCTTCGGGTGCGAGAGGTCCCGGGTCCAAATCCCGGACGAGCCCAGAATTTGTCTTTGGATGATGTTGACTGTTTAATTAAGCGAGCCAAAACTTAGTACATTAAAACAATGTTTCTTCCACAATTTACCCAATGTCGTTCATATACCAGCATTGTAGCGTTTTGGCAAAAATGTAGCTGGTTCATCTTCTTTGCAGAACACCCAGCATTCTTTTATTGCCAAAAGAAAAAGACTTAATTCACATTTCTAACAATGGTGAATTTCGTCAGGCAGACATCAAACGATGAATTATTTTAATGGCTCGTTGGTCTAGAGGTATGATTCTCGCTTTGGGTGCGAGAGGTCCCGGGTCCAAATCCCGGACGAGCCCAGAATTTGTCTTTGGATAATGTTGACTGTTTAATTAAGCGAGCCAAACACTTTGTACCTTAAAACAATGTTTCTTCCACAATTTAGCCAATGTCGTGCCCCGTTGTTGTAGCGTTTGGGCAAAAATGTAGCTTCTTAGCAGATTACAACCATTTTGTATGAGCCAAGACACACTGACTTTATTCACATGCCTGACAATGGAGGATTTCGTCAGGCATATATCAAACAATGAGTCATTTCATTGGCTCGTTGGTCTAGGGGTATGATTCTCGCTTCGGGTGCGAGAGGTCCCGTGTCCAAATCCCGGACGAGCCCAGAATTTGAATTTGGCTAATGTTGACTGTTTAATGAAGCGAGCCAAAACTTTATACATTAAAACAATGTTTCTTTCACAATTTACCCAATGTCGTTCATATACCAGCATTGTAACGTTTTGGCAAAAATTTAGCTGGTTCATCTTCTTTGCAGAACACCCAGCATTCTTTTATTGCCAAAAGACAAAGACTTAATTCACATTTCTAACAATGGTGAATTTCGTCAGGCAGACATCAAACGATGAATTGTTTTAATGGCTCGTTGGTCTAGGGGTATGATTCTCGCTTTGGGTGCGAGAGGTCCCGGGTCCAAATCCCGGACGAGCCCAGAATTTGTCTTTGGATGATGTTGACTGTTTAATTAAGCGAGCCAAAAACTTTGTACCTTAAAAGAATGTTTCTTCCACAATTTAGCCAATGTCGTGCCCCGTTGTTGTAGCGTTTGGGCAAAAATGTAGCTTCTTAGCAGATTACAACAATTTTGTATGAGCCAAGAGACGCTGACTTTATTCACATGCCTGACAATGGAGGATTTCGTCCGGCATATATCAAACAACGAGTCATTTCATTGGCTCGTTGGTCTAGGGGTATGATTCTCGCTTCGGGTGCGAGAGGTCCCGGGTCCAAATCCCGGACGAGCCCAGAATTTGAATTTGGCTAATGTTGACTGTTTAATTAAGCGAGCCAAAACTTTATACATTAAAACAATGTTTCTTTCACAATTTACCCAATGTCGTTCATATACCAGCATTGTAGCGTTGTGGCAAAAATGTAGCTGGTTCATCTTCTTTGCAGAACACCCAGCATTCTTTTATTGCCAAAAGACAAAGATTTAATTCACATTTCTAACAATGGTGAATTTCGTCAGGCAGACATCAAACGATGAATTATTTTAATGGCTCGTTGGTCTAGGGGTATGATTCTCGCTTTGGATGCGAGAGGTCCCGGGTCCAAACCCCGGACGACCCCAGAATTTGTCTTTGGATAATGTTGACTGTTTAATTAAGCGAGCCAAAAACTTTGTACCTTAAAACAATGTTTCTTCCACAATTTAGCCAATGTCGTGCCCCGTTGTTGTAGCGTTTAGGCAAAAATGTAGCTTCTTAGCAGATTACAACCATTTTGTATGAGCCAAGACACACTGACTTTATTCTCATGCCTGACAATGGAGGATTTTGTCAGGAATATATCAAACAATGAGTCATTTCATTGGCTCGTTGGTCTAGGGGTATGATTCTTGCTTTGGGTGCGAGAGGTCCCGGGTCCAAATCCCGGACGAGCCCAGAATTTGAATTTGGCTAATGTTGACTGTTTAATTAAGCGAGCCAAAACTTTATACATTAAAACAATGTTTCTTTCACAATTTACCCAATGTCGTTCATATACCAGCATTGAAGCGTTGTGGCAAAAATGTAGCTGGTTCATCTTCTTTGCAGAACACCCAGCATTCTTTTATTGCCAAAAGACAAAGACTTAATTCACATTTCTAACAATGGTGAATTTCGTCAGGCAGACATCAAACGATGAATTGTTTTAATGGCTCGTTGGTCTAGGGGTATGATTCTCGCTTTGGGTGCGAGAGGTCCCGGGTCCAAATCCCGGACGAGCCCAGAATTTGTCTTTGGATGATGTTGACTGTTTAATTAAGCGAGCCAAAAACTTTGTACCTTAAAACAATGTTTCTTCCACAATTTAGCCAATGTCGTGCCCCGTTGTTGTAGCGTTTGGGCAGAAATGTAGCTTCTTAGCAGATTACAACCATTTTGTATGAGCCAAGACACACTGACTTTATTCACATGCCTGACAATGGAGGATTTCGTCAGGCATATATCAAACAATGAGTCATTTCATTGGCTCGTTGGTCTAGGGGTATGATTCTCGCTTCGGGTGCGAGAGGTCCCGGGTCCAAATCCCGGACGAGCCCAGAATTTGAATTTGGCTAATGTTGACTGTTTAATTAAGCGAGCCAAAACTTTATACATTAAAACAATGTTTCTTTCACAATTTACCCAATGTCGTTCATATACCAGCATTGAAGCGTTGTGGCAAAAATGTAGCTGGTTCATCTTCTTTGCAGAACACCCAGCATTCTTTTATTGCCAAAAGACAAAGACTTAATTCACATTTCTAACAATGGTGAATTTCGTCAGGCAGACATCAAACGATGAATTGTTTTAATGGCTCGTTGGTCTAGGGGTATGATTCTCGCTTTGGGTGCGAGAGGTCCCGGGTCCAAATCCCGGACGAGCCCAGAATTTGTCTTTGGATGATGTTGACTGTTTAATTAAGCGAGCCAAAAACGTTGTACCTTAAAACAATGTTTCTTCCACAATTTAGCCAATGTCGTGCCCCGTTGTTGTAGCGTTTGGGCAGAAATGTAGCTTCTTAGCAGATTACAACCATTTTGTATGAGCCAAGACACACTGACTTTATTCACATGCCTGACAATGGAGGATTTCGTCAGGCATATATCAAACAATGAGTCATTTCATTGCCTCGTTGGTCTAGGGGTATGATTCTCGCTTCGGGTGCGAGAGGTCCCGGGTCCAAATCCCGGACGAGCCCAGAATTTGAATTTGGCTAATGTTGACTGTTTAATTAAGCGAGCCAAAACTTTATACATTAAAACAATGTTTCTTTCACAATTTACCCAATGTCGTTCATATACCAGCATTGTAGCGTTGTGGCAAAAATGTAGCTGGTTCATCTTCTTTGCAGAACACCCAGCATTCTTTTATTGCCAAAAGACAAAGACTTAATTCACATTTCTAACAATGGTGAATTTCGTCAGGCAGACATCAAACGATGAATTGTTTTAATGGCTCGTTGGTCTAGGGGTATGATTCTCGCTTTGGGTGCGAGAGGTCCCGGGTCCAAATCCCGGACGAGCCCAGAATTTGTCTTTGGATGATGTTGACTGTTTAATTAAGCGAGCCAAAAACTTTGTACCTTAAAACAATGTTTCTTCCACAATTTAGCCAATGTCGTGCCCCGTTGTTGTAGCGTTTGGGCAGAAATGTAGCTTCTTAGCAGATTATAACCATTTTGTATGAGCCAAGACACACTGACTTTATTCACATGCCTGACAATGGAGGATTTCGTCAGGCATATATCAAACAATGAGTCATTTCATTGGCTCGTTGGTCTAGGGGTATGATTCTCGCTTCGGGTGCGAGAGGTCCCGGGTCCAAATCCCGGACGAGCCCAGAATTTGAATTTGGCTAATGTTGACTGTTTAATTAAGCGAGCCAAAACTTTATACATTAAAACAATGTTTCTTTCACAATTTACCCAATGTCGTTCATATACCAGCATTGTAGCGTTGTGGCAAAAATGTAGCTGGTTCATCTTCTTTGCAGAACACCCAGCATTCTTTTATTGCCAAAAGACAAAGACTTAATTCACATTTCTAACAATGGTGAATTTCGTCAGGCAGACATCAAACGATGAATTGTTTTAATGGCTCGTTGGTCTAGGGGTATGATTCTCGCTTTGGGTGCGAGAGGTCCCGGGTCCAAATCCCGGACGAGCCCAGAATTTGTCTTTGGAAGATGTTGACTGTTTAATTAAGCGAGCCAAAAACTTTGTACCTTAAAACAATGTTTCTTCCACAATTTAGCCAATGTCGTGCCCCGTTGTTGTAGCGTTTGGGCAAAAATGTAGCTTCTTAGCAGATTACAACCATTTTGTATGAGCCAAGACACACTGACTTTATTCACATGCCTGACAATGGAGGATTTCGTCAGGCATATATCAAACAACGAGTCATTTCATTGGCTCGTTGGTCTAGGGGTATGATTCTCGCTTCGGGTGCGAGAGGTCCCGGGTCCAAATCCCGGACGAGCCCAGAATTTGAATTTGGCTAATGTTGACTGTTTAATTAAGCGAGCCAAAACTTTATACATTAAAACAATGTTTCTTTCACAATTTACCCAATGTCGTTCATATACCAGCATTGTAGCGTTGTGGCAAAAATGTAGCTGGTTCATCTTCTTTGCAGAACACCCAGCATTCTTTTATTGCCAAAAGACAAAGACTTAATTCACATTTCTAACAATGGTGAATTTCGTCAGGCAGACATCAAACGATGAATTGTTTTAATGGCTCGTTGGTCTAGGGGTATGATTCTCGCTTTGGGTGCGAGAGGTCCCGGGTCCAAATCCCGGACGAGCCCAGAATTTGTCTTTGGATGATGTTGACTGTTTAATTAAGCGATTCAAAAACTTTGTACCTTAAAAGAATGTTTCTTCCACAATATAGCCAATGTCGTGCCCCGTTGTTGTAGCGTTTGGGCAAAAATGTAGCTTCTTAGCAGATTACAACCATTTTGTATGAGCCAAGACACGCTGACTTTATTCACATGCTGACAATGGAGGATTTCGTCAGGCATATATCAAACAACGAGTCATTTCATTGGCTCGTTGGTCTAGGGGTATGATTCTCGCTTTGGGTGCGAGAGGTCCCGGGTCCAAATCCCGGACGAGCCCAGAATTTGTCTTTGGATGATGTTGACTGTTTAATTAAGCGAGCCAAAACTTTATACATTAAAACAATGTTTCTTTCACAATTTACCCAATGTCGTTCATATACCAGCATTGTAGCGTTGTGGCAAAAATGTAGCTGGTTCATCTTCTTTGCAGAACACCCAGCATTCTTTTATTGCCAAAAGACAAAGACTTAATTCACATTTCTAACAATGGTGAATTTCGTCAGGCAGACATCAAACGATGAATTGTTTTAATGGCTCGTTGGTCTAGGGGTATGATTCTCGCTTTGGGTGCGAGAGGTCCCGGGTCCAAATCCCGGACGAGCCCAGAATTTGTCTTTGGATGATGTTGACTGTTTAATTAAGCGATTCAAAAACTTTGTACCTTAAAAGAATGTTTCTTCCACAATATAGCCAATGTCGTGCCCCGTTGTTGTAGCGTTTGGGCAAAAATGTAGCTTCTTAGCAGATTACAACCATTTTGTATGAGCCAAGACACGCTGACTTTATTCACATGCCTGACAATGGAGGATTTCGTCAGGCATATATCAAACAACGAGTCATTTCATTGGCTCGTTGGTCTAGGGGTATGATTCTCGCTTTGGGTGCGAGAGGTCCCGGGTCCAAATCCCGGACGAGCCCAGAATTTGTCTTTGGATGATGTTGACTGTTTAATTAAGCGAGCCAAAAACTTTGTACCTTAAAACAATGTTTCTTCCACAATTTAGCCAATGTCGTGCCCCGTTGTTGTAGCGTTTGGGCAGAAATGTAGCTTCTTAGCAGATTACAACCATTTTGTATGAGCCAAGACACACTGACTTTATTCACATGCCTGACAATGGAGGATTTCGTCAGGCATATATCAAACAATGAGTCATTTCATTGGCTCGTTGGTCTAGGGGTATGATTCTCGCTTCGGGTGCGAGAGGTCCCGGGTCCAAATCCCGGACGAGCCCAGAATTTGAATTTGGCTAATGTTGACTGTTTAATTAAGCGAGCCAAAACTTTATACATTAAAACAATGTTTCTTTCACAATTTACCCAATGTCGTTCATATACCAGCATTGTAGCGTTGTGGCAAAAATGTAGCTGGTTCATCTTCTTTGCAGAACACCCAGCATTCTTTTATTGCCAAAAGACAAAGACTTAATTCACATTTCTAACAATGGTGAATTTCGTCAGGCAGACATCAAACGATGAATTGTTTTAATGGCTCGTTGGTCTAGGGGTATGATTCTCGCTTTGGGTGCGAGAGGTCCCGGGTCCAAATCCCGGACGAGCCCAGAATTTGTCTTTGGATGATGTTGACTGTTTAATTAAGCGAGCCAAAAACTTTGTACCTTAAAAGAATGTTTCTTCCACAATTTAGCCAATGTCGTGCCCCGTTGTTGTAGCGTTTGGGCAAAAATGTAGCTTCTTAGCAGATTACAACCATTTTGTATGAGCCAAGACACACTGACTTTATTCTCATGCCTGACAATGGAGGATTTTGTCAGGTATATATCAAACAATGAGTCATTTCATTGGCTCGTTGGTCTAGGGGTATGATTCTCGCTTTGGGTGCGAGAGGTCCCGGGTCCAAATCCCGGACGAGCCCAGAATTTGTCTTTGGATGATGTTGACTGTTTAATTAAGCGAGCCAAAACTTTGTACATTAAAACAATGTTTCTTCCACAATTTACCCAATGTCATTCATATACCAGCATTGTAGCGTTTTGGCAAAAATGTAGCTGGTTCATCTTCTTTGCAGAACACCCAGCATTCTTTTATTGCCAAAAGAAAAAGACTTAATTCACATTTCTAACAATGGTGAATTTCGTCAGGCATACATCAAACGATGAATTATTTTAATGGCTCGTTGGTCTAGGGGTATGATTCTCGCTTTGGGTGCGAGAGGTCCCGGGTCCAAACCCCGGACGACCCCAGAATTTGTCTTTGGATAATGTTCACTGTTTAATTAAGCGAGCCAAAAACTTTGTACCTTAAAACAATGTTTCTTCCACAATTTAGCCAATGTCGTGCCCCGTTGTTGTAGCGTTTAGGCAAAAATGTAGCTTCTTAGCAGATTACAACCATTTTGTATGAGCCAAGACACACTGACTTTATTCTCATGCCTGACAATGGAGGATTTTGTCAGGAATATATCAAACAACGAGTCATTTCATTGGCTCGTTGGTCTAGGGGTATGATTCTCGCTTCGGGTGCGAGAGGTCCCGGGTCCAAATCCCGGACGAGCCCAGAATTTGTCTTTGGATAATGTTGACTGTTTAATTAAGCAAGCCAAAAACGTTGTACCTTAAAACGATGTTTCTTCCACAATTTAGCCAATGTCGTGCCCCGTTGTTGTAGTATTTGGGCAAAAATGTAGCTTCTTAGCAGATTACAACAATTTTGTATGAGCCAAGAGACGCTGACTTTATTCACATGCCTGACAATGGAGGATTTCGTCCGGCATATATCAAACAACGAGTCATTTCATTGGCTCGTTGGTCTAGGGGTATGATTCTCGCTTTGGGTGCGAGAGGTCCCGGGTCCAAATCCCGGACGAGCCCAGAATTTGTCTTTGGATGATGTTGACTGTTTAATTAAGCGAGCCAAAAACTTTGTACCTTAAAACAATGTTTCTTCCACAATTTAGCCAATGTCGTGCCCCGTTCTTGTAGCGTTTGGGCAGAAATGTAGCTTCTTACCAGATTACAACCATTTTGTATGAGCCAAGACACACTGACTTTATTCACATGCCTGACAATGGAGGATTTCGTCAGGCATATATCAAACAATGAGTCATTTCATTGGCTCGTTGGTCTAGGGGTATGATTCTCGCTTCGGGTGCGAGAGGTCCCGGGTCCAAATCCCGGACGAGCCCAGAATTTGAATTTGGCTAATGTTGACTGTTTAATTAAGCGAGCCAAAACTTTATACATTAAAACAATGTTTCTTTCACAATTTACCCAATGTCGTTCATATACCAGCATTGTAGCGTTGTGGCAAAAATGTAGCTGGTTCATCTTCTTTGCAGAACACCCAGCATTCTTTTATTGCCAAAAGACAAAGACTTAATTCACATTTCTAACAATGTTGAATTTCGTCAGGCAGACATCAAACGATGAATTGTTTTAATGGCTCGTTGGTCTAGGGGTATGATTCTCGCTTTGGGTGCGAGAGTTCCCGGGTCCAAATCCCGGACGAGCCCAGAATTTGTCTTTGGATGATGTTGACTGTTTAATTAAGCGAGCCAAAAACTTTGTACCTTAAAAGAATGTTTCTTCCACAATTTAGCCAATGTCGTGCCCCGTTGTTGTAGCGTTTGGGCAAAAATGTAGCTTCTTAGCAGATTACAACCATTTTGTATGAGCCAAGACACACTGACTTTATTCTCATGCCTGACAATGGAGGATTTTGTCAGGTATATATCAAACAATGAGTCATTTCATTGGCTCGTTGGTCTAGGGGTATGATTCTCGCTTTGGGTGCGAGAGGTCCCGGGTCCAAATCCCGGACGAGCCCAGAATTTGTCTTTGGATGATGTTGACTGTTTAATTAAGCGAGCCAAAAACTTTGTACCTTAAAAGAATGTTTCTTCCACAATTTAGCCAATGTCGTGCCCCGTTGTTGTAGCGTTTGGGCAAAAATGTAGCTTCTTAGCAGATTACAACCATTTTGTATGAGCCAAGACACACTGACTTTATTCTCATGCCTGACAATGGAGGATTTTGTCAGGTATATATCAAACAATGAGTCATTTCATTGGCTCGTTGGTCTAGGGGTATGATTCTCGCTTTGGGTGCGAGAGGTCCCGGGTCCAAATCCCGGACGAGCCCAGAATTTGTCTTTGGATGATGTTGACTGTTTAATTAAGCGAGCCAAAACTTAGTACATTAAAACAATGTTTCTTCCACAATTTACCGAATGTCGTTCATATACCAGCATTGTAGCGTTTTGGCAAAAATTTAGCTGGTTCATCTTCTTTGCAGAACACCCAGCATTCTTTTATTGCCAAAAGACAAAGACTTAATTCACATTTCTAACAATGGTGAATTTCGTCAGGCAGACATCAAACGATGAATTGTTTTAATGGCTCGTTGGTCTAGGGGTATGATTCTCGCTTTGGGTGCGAGAGGTCCCGGGTCCAAATCCCGGACGAGCCCAGAATTTGTCTTTGGAAGATGTTGACTGTTTAATTAAGCGAGCCAAAAACTTTGTACCTTAAAACAATGTTTCTTCCACAATTTAGCCAATGTCGTGCCCCGTTGTTGTAGCGTTTGGGCAAAAATGTAGCTTCTTAGCAGATTACAACCATTTTGTATGAGCCAAGACACACTGACTTTATTCACATGCCTGACAATGGAGGATTTCGTCAGGCATATATCAAACAACGAGTCATTTCATTGGCTCGTTGGTCTAGGGGTATGATTCTCGCTTCGGGTGCGAGAGGTCCCGGGTCCAAATCCCGGACGAGCCCAGAATTTGAATTTTGCTAATGTTGACTGTTTAATTAAGCGAGCCAAAACTTTATACATTAAAACAATGTTTCTTTCACAATTTACCCAATGTCGTTCATATACCAGCATTGTAGCGTTGTGGCAAAAATGTAGCTGGTTCATCTTCTTTGCAGAACACCCAGCATTCTTTTATTGCCAAAAGACAAAGACTTAATTCACATTTCTAACAATGGTGAATTTCGTCAGGCAGACATCAAACGATGAATTGTTTTAATGGCTCGTTGGTCTAGGGGTATGATTCTCGCTTTGGGTGCGAGAGGTCCCGGGTCCAAATCCCGGACGAGCCCAGAATTTGTCTTTGGATGATGTTGACTGTTTAATTAAGCGATTCAAAAACTTTGTACCTTAAAAGAATGTTTCTTCCACAATATAGCCAATGTCGTGCCCCGTTGTTGTAGCGTTTGGGCAAAAATGTAGCTTCTTAGCAGATTACAACCATTTTGTATGAGCCAAGACACGCTGACTTTATTCACATGCCTGACAATGGAGGATTTCGTCAGGCATATATCAAACAACGAGTCATTTCATTGGCTCGTTGGTCTAGGGGTATGATTCTCGCTTTGGGTGCGAGAGGTCCCGGGTCCAAATCCCGGACGAGCCCAGAATTTGTCTTTGGATGATGTTGACTGTTTAATTAAGCGAGCCAAAAACTTTGTACCTTAAAACAATGTTTCTTCCACAATTTAGCCAATGTCGTGCCCCGTTGTTGTAGCGTTTGGGCAGAAATGTAGCTTCTTAGCAGATTACAACCATTTTGTATGAGCCAAGACACACTGACTTTATTCACATGCCTGACAATGGAGGATTTCGTCAGGCATATATCAAACAATGAGTCATTTCATTGGCTCGTTGGTCTAGGGGTATGATTCTCGCTTCGGGTGCGAGAGGTCCCGGGTCCAAATCCCGGACGAGCCCAGAATTTGAATTTGGCTAATGTTGACTGTTTAATTAAGCGAGCCAAAACTTTATACATTAAAACAATGTTTCTTTCACAATTTACCCAATGTCGTTCATATACCAGCATTGTAGCGTTGTGGCAAAAATGTAGCTGGTTCATCTTCTTTGCAGAACACCCAGCATTCTTTTATTGCCAAAAGACAAAGACTTAATTCACATTTCTAACAATGGTGAATTTCGTCAGGCAGACATCAAACGATGAATTGTTTTAATGGCTCGTTGGTCTAGGGGTATGATTCTCGCTTTGGGTGCGAGAGGTCCCGGGTCCAAATCCCGGACGAGCCCAGAATTTGTCTTTGGATGATGTTGACTGTTTAATTAAGCGAGCCAAAAACTTTGTACCTTAAAAGAATGTTTCTTCCACAATTTAGCCAATGTCGTGCCCCGTTGTTGTAGCGTTTGGGCAAAAATGTAGCTTCTTAGCAGATTACAACCATTTTGTATTAGCCAAGACACACTGACTTTATTCTCATGCCTGACAATGGAGGATTTTGTCAGGTATATATCAAACAATGAGTCATTTCATTGGCTCGTTGGTCTAGGGGTATGATTCTCGCTTTGGGTGCGAGAGGTCCCGGGTCCAAATCCCGGACGAGCCCAGAATTTGTCTTTGGATGATGTTGACTGTTTAATTAAGCGAGCCAAAACTTTGTACATTAAAACAATGTTTCTTCAACAATTTACCCAATGTCATTCATATACCAGCATTGTAGCGTTTTGGCAAAAATGTAGCTGGTTCATCTTCTTTGCAGAACACCCAGCATTCTTTTATTGCCAAAAGAAAAAGACTTAATTCACATTTCTAACAATGGTGAATTTCGTCAGGCATACATCAAACGATGAATTATTTTAATGGCTCGTTGGTCTAGGGGTATGATTCTCGCTTTGGGTGCGAGAGGTCCCGGGTCCAAACCCCGGACGACCCCAGAATTTGTCTTTGGATAATGTTCACTGTTTAATTAAGCGAGCCAAAAACTTTGTACCTTAAAACAATGTTTCTTCCACAATTTAGCCAATGTCGTGCCCCGTTGTTGTAGCGTTTAGGCAAAAATGTAGCTTCTTAGCAGATTACAACCATTTTGTATGAGCCAAGACACACTGACTTTATTCTCATGCCTGACAATGGAGGATTTTGTCAGGAATATATCAAACAACGAGTCATTTCATTGGCTCGTTGGTCTAGGGGTATGATTCTCGCTTCGGGTGCGAGAGGTCCCGGGTCCAAATCCCGGACGAGCCCAGAATTTGTCTTTGGTTAATGTTGACTGTTTAATTAAGCAAGCCAAAAACGTTGTACCTTAAAACGATGTTTCTTCCACAATTTAGCCAATGTCGTGCCCCGTTGTTGTAGTATTTGGGCAAAAATGTAGCTTCTTAGCAGATTACAACAATTTTGTATGAGCCAAGAGACGCTGACTTTATTCACATGCCTGACAATGGAGGATTTCGTCCGGCATATATCAAACAACGAGTCATTTCATTGGCTCGTTGGTCTAGGGGTATGATTCTCGCTTCGGGTGCGAGAGGTCCCGGGTCCAAATCCCGGACGAGCCCAGAATTTGAATTTGGCTAATGTTGACTGTTTAATTAAGCGAGCCAAAACTTTATACATTAAAACAATGTTTCTTTCACAATTTACCCAATGTCGTTCATATACCAGCATTGTAGCGTTGTGGCAAAAATGTAGCTGGTTCATCTTCTTTGCAGAACACCCAGCATTCTTTTATTGCCAAAAGACAAAGACTTAATTCACATTTCTAACAATGGTGAATTTCGTCAGGCAGACATCAAACGATGAATTGTTTTAATGGCTCGTTGGTCTAGGGGTATGATTCTCGCTTTGGGTGCGATAGGTCCCGGGTCCAAATCCCGGACGAGCCCAGAATTTGTCTTTGGATGATGTTGACTGTTTAATTAAGCGAGCCAAAAACTTTGTACCTTAAAAGAATGTTTCTTCCACAATTTAGCCAATGTCGTGCCCCGTTGTTGTAGCGTTTGGGCAAAAATGTAGCTTCTTAGCAGATTACAACCATTTTGTATGAGCCAAGACACACTGACTTTATTCTCATGCCTGACAATGGAGGATTTTGTCAGGTATATATCAAACAATGAGTCATTTCATTGGCTCGTTGGTCTAGGGGTATGATTCTCGCTTTGGGTGCGAGAGGTCCCGGGTCCAAATCCCGGACGAGCCCAGAATTTGTCTTTGGATGATGTTGACTGTTTAATTAAGCGAGCCAAAAACTTTGTACCTTAAAAGAATGTTTCTTCCACAATTTAGCCAATGTCGTGCCCCGTTGTTGTAGCGTTTGGGCAAAAATGTAGCTTCTTAGCAGATTACAACCATTTTGTATGAGCCAAGACACACTGACTTTATTCTCATGCCTGACAATGGAGGATTTTGTCAGGTATATATCAAACAATGAGTCATTTCATTGGCTCGTTGGTCTAGGGGTATGATTCTCGCTTTGGGTGCGAGAGGTCCCGGGTCCAAATCCCGGACGAGCCCAGAATTTGTCTTTGGATGATGTTGACTGTTTAATTAAGCGAGCCAAAACTTAGTACATTAAAACAATGTTTCTTCCACAATTTACCGAATGTCGTTCATATACCAGCATTGTAGCGTTTTGGCAAAAATTTAGCTGGTTCATCTTCTTTGCAGAACACCCAGCATTCTTTTATTGCCAAAAGACAAAGACTTAATTCACATTTCTAACAATGGTGAATTTCGTCAGGCAGACATCAAACGATGAATTGTTTTAATGGCTCGTTGGTCTAGGGGTATGATTCTCGCTTTGGGTGCGAGAGGTCCCGGGTCCAAATCCCAGACGAGCCCAGATTTTGTCTTTGGATAATGTTGACTGTTTAATTAAGCAAGCCAAAAACTTTGTACCTTAAAACGATGTTTCTTCCACAATTTAGCCAATGTCGTGCCCCGTTGTTGTAGTGTTTGGGCAAAAATGTAGCTTCTTAGCAGATTACAACCATTTTGTATGAGCCAAGAGACGCTGACTTTATTCACATGCCTGACAATGGAGGATTTCGTCCGGCATATATCAAACAACGAGTCATTTCATTGGCTCGTTGGTCTAGGGGTATGATTCTCGCTTCGGGTGCGAGAGGTCCCGGGTCCAAATCCCGGACGAGCCCAGAATTTGAATTTGGCTAATGTTGACTGTTTAATTAAGCGAGCCAAAACTTTATACATTAAAACAATGTTTCTTTCACAATTTACCCAATGTCGTTCATATACCAGCATTGTAGCGTTGTGGCAAAAATGTAGCTGGTTCATCTTCTTTGCAGAACACCCAGCATTCTTTTATTGCCAAAAGACAAAGACTTAATTCACATTTCTAACAATGGTGAATTTCGTCAGGCAGACATCAAACGATGAATTGTTTTAATGGCTCGTTGGTCTAGGGGTATGATTCTCGCTTTGGGTGCGAGAGGTCCCGGGTCCAAATCCCGGACGAGCCCAGAATTTGTCTTTGGAAGATGTTGACTGTTTAATTAAGCGAGCCAAAAAATTTGTACCTTAAAACAATGTTTCTTCCACAATTTAGCCAATGTCGTGCCCCGTTGTTGTAGCGTTTGGGCAAAAATGTAGCTTCTTAGCAGATTACAACCATTTTGTATGAGCCAAGACACACTGACTTTATTCACATGCCTGACAATGGAGGATTTCGTCAGGCATATATCAAACAACGAGTCATTTCATTGGCTCGTTGGTCTAGGGGTATGATTCTCGCTTCGGGTGCGAGAGGTCCCGGGTCCAAATCCCGGACGAGCCCAGAATTTGAATTTGGCTAATGTTGACTGTTTAATTAAGCGAGCCAAAACTTTATACATTAAAACAATGTTTCTTTCACAATTTACCCAATGTCGTTCATATACCAGCATTGTAGCGTTGTGGCAAAAATGTAGCTGGTTCATCTTCTTTGCAGAAAACCCAGCATTCTTTTATTGCCAAAAGACAAAGACTTAATTCACATTTCTAACAATGGTGAATTTCGTCAGGCAGACATCAAACGATGAATTGTTTTATTGGCTCGTTGGTCTAGGGGTATGATTCTCGCTTTGGGTGCGAGAGGTCCCGGGTCCAAATCCCGGACGAGCCCAGAATTTGTCTTTGGATGATGTTGACTGTTTAATTAAGCGATTCAAAAACTTTGTACCTTAAAAGAATGTTTCTTCCACAATTTAGCCAATGTCGTGCCCCGTTGTTGTAGCGTTTGGGCAAAAATGTAGCTTCTTAGCAGATTACAACCATTTTGTATGAGCCAAGACACGCTGACTTTATTCACATGCCTGACAATGGAGGATTTCGTCAGGCATATATCAAACAACGAGTCATTTCATTGGCTCGTTGGTCTAGGGGTATGATTCTCGCTTTGGGTGCGAGAGGTCCCGGGTCCAAATCCCGGACGAGCCCAGAATTTGTCTTTGGATGATGTTGACTGTTTAATTAAGCGAGCCAAAACTTTATACATTAAAACAATGTTTCTTTCACAATTTACCCAATGTCGTTCATATACCAGCATTGTAGCGTTGTGGCAAAAATGTAGCTGGTTCATCTTCTTTGCAGAACACCCAGCATTCTTTTATTGCCAAAAGACAAAGACTTAATTCACATTTCTAACAATGGTGAATTTCGTCAGGCAGACATCAAACGATGAATTGTTTTAATGGCTCGTTGGTCTAGGGGTATGATTCTCGCTTTGGGTGCGAGAGGTCCCGGGTCCAAATCCCGGACGAGCCCAGAATTTGTCTTTGGAAGATGTTGACTGTTTAATTAAGCGATTCAAAAACTTTGTACCTTAAAACAATGTTTCTTCCACAATTTAGCCAATGTCGTGCCCCGTTGTTGTAGCGTTTGGGCAAAAATGTAGCTTCTTAGCAGATTACAACCATTTTGTATGAGCCAAGACACGCTGACTTTATTCACATGCCTGACAATGGAGGATTTCGTCAGGCATATATCAAACAACGAGTCATTTCATTGGCTCGTTGGTCTAGGGGTATGATTCTCGCTTTGGGTGCGAGAGGTCCCGGGTCCAAATCCCGGACGAGCCCAGAATTTGTCTTTGGCTAATGTTGACTGTTTAATTAAGCGAGCCAAAACTTTATACATTAAAACAATGTTTCTTTCACAATTTACCCAATGTCGTTCATATACCAGCATTGTAGCGTTGTGGCAAAAATGTAGCTGGTTCATCTTCTTTGCAGAACACCCAGCATTCTTTTATTGCCAAAAGACAAAGACTTAATTCACATTTCTAACAATGGTGAATTTCGTCAGGCAGACATCAAACGATGAATTGTTTTAATGGCTCGTTGGTCTAGGGGTATGATTCTCGCTTTGGGTGCGAGAGGTCCCGGGTCCAAATCCCGGACGAGCCCAGAATTTGTCTTTGGAAGATGTTGACTGTTTAATTAAGCGAGCCAAAAAATTTGTACCTTAAAACAATGTTTCTTCCACAATTTAGCCAATGTCGTGCCCCGTTGTTGTAGCGTTTGGGCAAAAATGTAGCTTCTTAGCAGATTACAACCATTTTGTATGAGCCAAGACACACTGACTTTATTCACATGCCTGACAATGGAGGATTTCGTCAGGCATATATCAAACAACGAGTCATTTCATTGGCTCGTTGGTCTAGGGGTATGATTCTCGCTTCGGGTGCGAGAGGTCCCGGGTCCAAATCCCGGACGAGCCCAGAATTTGAATTTGGCTAATGTTGACTGTTTAATTAAGCGAGCCAAAACTTTATACATTAAAACAATGTTTCTTTCACAATTTACCCAATGTCGTTCATATACCAGCATTGTAGCGTTGTGGCAAAAATGTAGCTGGTTCATCTTCTTTGCAGAACACCCAGCATTCTTTTATTGCCAAAAGACAAAGACTTAATTCACATTTCTAACAATGGTGAATTTCGTCAGGCAGACATCAAACGATGAATTGTTTTAATGGCTCGTTGGTCTAGGGGTATGATTCTCGCTTTGGGTGCGATAGGTCCCGGTTCCAAATCCCGGACGAGCCCAGAATTTGTCTTTGGATGATGTTGACTGTTTAATTAAGCGATTCAAAAACTTTGTACCTTAAAAGAATGTTTCTTCCACAATTTAGCCAATGTCGTGCCCCGTTGTTGTAGCGTTTGGGCAAAAATGTAGCTTCTTAGCAGATTACAACCATTTTGTATGAGCCAAGACACGCTGACTTTATTCACATGCCTGACAATGGAGGATTTCGTCAGGCATATATCAAACAACGAGTCATTTCATTGGCTCGTTGGTCTAGGGGTATGATTCTCGCTTTGGGTGCGAGAGGTCCCGGGTCCAAATCCCGGACGAGCCCAGAATTTGTCTTTGGATGATGTTGACTGTTTAATTAAGCGAGCCAAAAACTTTGTACCTTAAAACAATGTTTCTTCCACAATTTAGCCAATGTCGTGCCCCGTTGTTGTAGCGTTTGGGCAGAAATGTAGCTTCTTAGCAGATTACAACCATTTTGTATGAGCCAAGACACACTGACTTTATTCACATGCCTGACAATGGAGGATTTCGTCAGGCATATATCAAACAATGAGTCATTTCATTGGCTCGTTGGTCTAGGGGTATGATTCTCGCTTCGGGTGCGAGAGGTCCCGGGTCCAAATCCCGGACGAGCCCAGAATTTGAATTTGGCTAATGTTGACTGTTTAATTAAGCGAGCCAAAACTTTATACATTAAAACAATGTTTCTTTCACAATTTACCCAATGTCGTTCATATACCAGCATTGTAGCGTTGTGGCAAAAATGTAGCTGGTTCATCTTCTTTGCAGAACACCCAGCATTCTTTTATTGCCAAAAGACAAAGACTTAATTCACATTTCTAACAATGGTGAATTTCGTCAGGCAGACATCAAACGATGAATTGTTTTAATGGCTCGTTGGTCTAGGGGTATGATTCTCGCTTTGGGTGCGAGAGGTCCCGGGTCCAAATCCCGGACGAGCCCAGAATTTGTCTTTGGATGATGTTGACTGTTTAATTAAGCGAGCCAAAAACTTTGTACCTTAAAAGAATGTTTCTTCCACAATTTAGCCAATGTCGTGCCCCGTTGTTGTAGCGTTTGGGCAAAAATGTAGCTTCTTAGCAGATTACAACCATTTTGTATGAGCCAAGACACACTGACTTTATTCTCATGCCTGACAATGGAGGATTTTGTCAGGTATATATCAAACAATGAGTCATTTCATTGGCTCGTTGGTCTAGGGGTATGATTCTCGCTTTGGGTGCGAGAGGTCCCGGGTCCAAATCCCGGACGAGCCCAGAATTTGTCTTTGGATGATGTTGACTGTTTAATTAAGCGAGCCAAAACTTTGTACATTAAAACAATGTTTCTTCCACAATTTACCCAATGTCATTCATATACCAGCATTGTAGCGTTTTGGCAAAAATGTAGCTGGTTCATCTTCTTTGCAGAACACCCAGCATTCTTTTATTGCCAAAAGAAAAAGACTTAATTCACATTTCTAACAATGGTGAATTTCGTCAGGCATACATCAAACGATGAATTATTTTAATGGCTCGTTGGTCTAGGGGTATGATTCTCGCTTTGGGTGCGAGAGGTCCCGGGTCCAAACCCCGGACGACCCCAGAATTTGTCTTTGGATAATGTTGACTGTTTAATTAAGCGAGCCAAAAACTTTGTACCTTAAAACAATGTTTCTTCCACAATTTAGCCAATGTCGTGCCCCGTTGTTGTAGCGTTTAGGCAAAAATGTAGCTTCTTAGCAGATTACAACCATTTTGTATGAGCCAAGACACACTGACTTTATTCTCATGCCTGACAATGGAGGATTTTGTCAGGAATATATCAAACAACGAGTCATTTCATTGGCTCGTTGGTCTAGGGGTATGATTCTCGCTTCGGGTGCGAGAGGTCCCGGGTCCAAATCCCGGACGAGCCCAGAATTTGTCTTTGGATAATGTTGACTGTTTAATTAAGCAAGCCAAAAACGTTGTACCGTAAAACGATGTTTCTTCCACAATTTAGCCAATGTCGTGCCCCGTTGTTGTAGTATTTGGGCAAAAATGTAGCTTCTTAGCAGATTACAACAATTTTGTATGAGCCAAGAGACGCTGACTTTATTCACATGCCTGACAATGGAGGATTTCGTCCGGCATATATCAAACAACGAGTCATTTCATTGGCTCGTTGGTCTAGGGGTATGATTCTCGCTTTGGGTGCGAGAGGTCCCGGGTCCAAATCCCGGACGAGCCCAGAATTTGTCTTTGGATGATGTTGACTGTTTAATTAAGCGAGCCAAAAACGTTGTACCTTAAAACAATGTTTCTTCCACAATTTACCGAATGTCGTTCATATACCAGCATTGTAGCGTTTTGGCAAAAATTTAGCTGGTTCATCTTCTTTGCAGAACACCCAGCATTCTTTTATTGCCAAAAGAAAAATACTTAATTCACATTTCTAACAATGGTGAATTTCGTCAGGCAGACATCAAACGATGAATTATTTTAATGGCTCGTTGGTCTAGGGGTATGATTCTCGCTTTGGGTGCGAGAGGTCCCGGGTCCAAACCCCGGACGACCCCAGAATTTGTCTTTGGATAATGTTGACTGTTTAATTAAGCGAGCCAAAAACTTTGTACCTTAAAACAATGTTTCTTCCACAATTTAGCCAATGTCGTGCCCCGTTGTTGTAGCGTTTAGGCAAAAATTTTGCTTCTTAGCAGATTACAACCATTTTGTATGAGCCAAGACACACTGACTTTATTCTCATGCCTGACAATGGAGGATTTTGTCAGGAATATATCAAACAATGAGTCATTTCATTGGCTCGTTGGTCTAGGGGTATGATTCTTGCTTTGGGTGCGAGAGGTCCCGGGTCCAAATCCCGGACGAGCCCAGAATTTGAATTTGGCTAATGTTGACTGTTTAATTAAGCGAGCCAAAACTTTATACATTAAAACAATGTTTCTTTCACAATTTACCCAATGTCGTTCATATACCAGCATTGTAGCGTTGTGGCAAAAATGTAGCTGGTTCATCTTCTTTGCAGAACACCCAGCATTCTTTTATTGCCAAAAGACAAAGACTTAATTCACATTTCTAACAATGGTGAATTTCGTCAGGCAGACATCAAACGATGAATTGTTTTAATGGCTCGTTGGTCTAGGGGTATGATTCTCGCTTTGGGTGCGAGAGGTCCCGGGTCCAAATCCCGGACGAGCCCAGAATTTGTCTTTGGATGATGTTGACTGTTTAATTAAGCGAGCCAAAAACTTTGTACCTTAAAAGAATGTTTCTTCCACAATTTAGCCAATGTCGTGCCCCGTTGTTGTAGCGTTTGGGCAAAAATGTAGCTTCTTAGCAGATTACAACCATTTTGTATGAGCCAAGACACACTGACTTTATTCTCATGCCTGACAATGGAGGATTTTGTCAGGTATATATCAAACAATGAGTCATTTCATTGGCTCGTTGGTCTAGGGGTATGATTCTCGCTTTGGGTGCGAGAGGTCCCGGGTCCAAACCCCGGACGACCCCAGAATTTGTCTTTGGATAATGTTGACTGTTTAATTAAGCGAGCCAAAAACTTTGTACCTTAAAACAATGTTTCTTCCACAATTTAGCCAATGTCGTGCCCCGTTGTTGTAGTTTTTAGGCAAAAATGTAGCTTCTTAGCAGATTACAACCATTTTGTATGAGCCAAGACACACTGACTTTATTCTCATGCCTGACAATGGAGGATTTTGTCAGGAATATATCAAACAACGAGTCATTTCATTGGCTCGTTGGTCTAGGGGTATGATTCTCGCTTCGGGTGCGAGAGGTCCCGGGTCCAAATCCCGGACGAGCCCAGAATTTGTCTTTGGATAATGTTGACTGTTTAATTAAGCAAGCCAAAAACGTTGTACCTTAAAACGATGTTTCTTCCACAATTTAGCCAATGTCGTGCCCCGTTGTTGTAGTATTTGGGCAAAAATGTAGCTTCTTAGCAGATTACAACAATTTTGTATGAGCCAAGAGACGCTGACTTTATTCAAATGCCTGACAATGGAGGATTTCGTCCGGCATATATCAAACAACGAGTCATTTCATTGGCTCGTTGGTCTAGGGGTATGATTCTCGCTTTGGGTGCGAGAGGTCCCGGGTCCAAATCCCGGACGAGCCCAGAATTTGTCTTTGGATGATGTTGACTGTTTAATTAAGCGAGCCAAAAACTTTGTACCTTAAAACAATGTTTCTTCCACAATTTAGCCAATGTCGTGCCCCGTTGTTGTAGCGTTTGGGCAGAAATGTAGCTTCTTAGCAGATTACAACCATTTTGTATGAGCCAAGACACACTGACTTTATTCACATGCCTGACAATGGAGGATTTCGTCAGGCATATATCAAACAATGAGTCATTTCATTGGCTCGTTGGTCTAGGGGTATGATTCTCGCTTCGGGTGCGAGAGGTCCCGGGTCCAAATCCCGGACGAGCCCAGAATTTGAATTTGGCTAATGTTGACTGTTTAATTAAGCGAGCCAAAACTTTATACATTAAAACAATGTTTCTTTCACAATTTACCCAATGTCGTTCATATACCAGCATTGTAGCGTTGTGGCAAAAATGTAGCTGGTTCATCTTCTTTGCAGAACACCCAGCATTCTTTTATTGCCAAAAGACAAAGACTTAATTCACATTTCTAACAATGGTGAATTTCGTCAGGCAGACATCAAACGATGAATTGTTTTAATGGCTCGTTGGTCTAGGGGTATGATTCTCGCTTTGGGTGCGAGAGGTCCCGGGTCCAAATCCCGGACGAGCCCAGAATTTGTCTTTGGATGATGTTGACTGTTTAATTAAGCGAGCCAAAAACTTTGTACCTTAAAAGAATGTTTCTTCCACAATTTAGCCAATGTCGTGCCCCGTTGTTGTAGCGTTTGGGCAAAAATGTAGCTTCTTAGCAGATTACAACCATTTTGTATGAGCCAAGACACACTGACTTTATTCTCATGCCTGACAATGGAGGATTTTGTCAGGTATATATCAAACAATGAGTCATTTCATTGGCTCGTTGGTCTAGGGGTATGATTCTCGCTTTGGGTGCGAGAGGTCCCGGGTCCAAATCCCGGACGAGCCCAGAATTTGTCTTTGGATGATGTTGACTGTTTAATTAAGCGAGCCAAAACTTAGTACATTAAAACAATGTTTCTTCCACAATTTACCGAATGTCGTTCATATACCAGCATTGTAGCGTTTTGGCAAAAATTTAGCTGGTTCATCTTCTTTGCAGAACACCCAGCATTCTTTTATTGCCAAAAGAAAAATACTTAATTCACATTTCTAACAATGGTGAATTTCGTCAGGCAGACATCAAACGATGAATTATTTTAATGGCTCGTTGGTCTAGGGGTATGATTCTCGCTTTGGGTGCGAGAGGTCCCGGGTCCAAACCCCGGACGACCCCAGAATTTGTCTTTGGATAATGTTGACTGTTTAATTAAGCGAGCCAAAAACTTTGTACCTTAAAACAATGTTTCTTCCACAATTTAGCCAATGTCGTGCCCCGTTGTTGTAGCGTTTAGGCAAAAATGTTGCTTCTTAGCAGATTACAACCATTTTGTATGAGCCAAGACACACTGACTTTATTCTCATGCCTGACAATGGAGGATTTTGTCAGGAATATATCAAACAATGAGTCATTTCATTGGCTCGTTGGTCTAGGGGTATGATTCTTGCTTTGGGTGCGAGAGGTCCCGGGTCCAAATCCCGGACGAGCCCAGAATTTGAATTTGGCTAATGTTGACTGTTTAATTAAGCGAGCCAAAACTTTATACATTAAAACAATGTTTCTTTCACAATTTACCCAATGTCGTTCATATACCAGCATTGTAGCGTTGTGGCAAAAATGTAGCTGGTTCATCTTCTTTGCAGAACACCCAGCATTCTTTTATTGCCAAAAGACAAAGACTTCATTCACATTTCTAACAATGGTGAATTTCGTCAGGCAGACATCAAACGATGAATTGTTTTAATGGCTCGTTGGTCTAGGGGTATGATTCTCGCTTTGGGTGCGAGAGGTCCCGGGTCCAAATCCCGGACGAGCCCAGAATTTGTCTTTGGATGATGTTGACTGTTTAATTAAGCGAGCCAAAAACTTTGTACCTTAAAAGAATGTTTCTTCCACAATTTAGCCAATGTCGTGCCCCGTTGTTGTAGCGTTTGGGCAAAAATTTAGCTTCTTAGCAGATTACAACCATTTTGTATGAGCCAAGACACACTGACTTTATTCTCATGCCTGACAATGGAGGATTTTGTCAGGTATATATCAAACAATGAGTCATTTCATTGGCTCGTTGGTCTAGGGGTATGATTCTCGCTTTGGGTGCGAGAGGTCCCGGGTCCAAATCCCGGACGAGCCCAGAATTTGTCTTTGGATGATGTTGACTGTTTAATTAAGCGAGCCAAAACTTTGTACATTAAAACAATGTTTCTTCCACAATTTACCCAATGTCATTCATATACCAGCATTGTAGCGTTTTGGCAAAAATGTAGCTGGTTCATCTTCTTTGCAGAACACCCAGCATTCTTTTATTGCCAAAAGAAAAAGACTTAATTCACATTTCTAACAATGGTGAATTTCGTCAGGCATACATCAAACGATGAATTATTTTAATGGCTCGTTGGTCTAGGGGTATGATTCTCGCTTTGGGTGCGAGAGGTCCCGGGTCCAAACCCCGGACGACCCCAGAATTTGTCTTTGGATAATGTTGACTGTTTAATTAAGCGAGCCAAAAACTTTGTACCTTAAAACAATGTTTCTTCCACAATTTAGCCAATGTCGTGCCCCGTTGTTGTAGCGTTTAGGCAAAAATGTAGCTTCTTAGCAGATTACAACCATTTTGTATGAGCCAAGACACACTGACTTTATTCTCATGCCTGACAATGGAGGATTTTGTCAGGAATATATCAAACAACGAGTCATTTCATTGGCTCGTTGGTCTAGGGGTATGATTCTCGCTTCGGGTGCGAGAGGTCCCGGGTCCAAATCCCGGACGAGCCCAGAATTTGTCTTTGGATAATGTTGACTGTTTAATTAAGCAAGCCAAAAACGTTGTACCTTAAAACGATGTTTCTTCCACAATTTAGCCAATGTCGTGCCCCGTTGTTGTAGTATTTGGGCAAAAATGTAGCTTCTTAGCAGATTACAACAATTTTGTATGAGCCAAGAGACGCTGACTTTATTCAAATGCCTGACAATGGAGGATTTCGTCCGGCATATATCAAACAACGAGTCATTTCATTGGCTCGTTGGTCTAGGGGTATGATTCTCGCTTTGGGTGCGAGAGGTCCCGGGTCCAAATCCCGGACGAGCCCAGAATTTGTCTTTGGATGATGTTGACTGTTTAATTAAGCGAGCCAAAAACTTTGTACCTTAAAACAATGTTTCTTCCACAATTTAGCCAATGTCGTGCCCCGTTGTTGTAGCGTTTGGGCAGAAATGTAGCTTCTTAGCAGATTACAACCATTTTGTATGAGCCAAGACACACTGACTTTATTCACATGCCTGACAATGGAGGATTTCGTCAGGCATATATCAAACAATGAGTCATTTCATTGGCTCGTTGGTCTAGGGGTATGATTCTCGCTTCGGGTGCGAGAGGTCCCGGGTCCAAATCCCGGACGAGCCCAGAATTTGAATTTGGCTAATGTTGACTGTTTAATTAAGCGAGCCAAAACTTTATACATTAAAACAATGTTTCTTTCACAATTTACCCAATGTCGTTCATATACCAGCATTGTAGCGTTGTGGCAAAAATGTAGCTGGTTCATCTTCTTTGCAGAACACCCAGCATTCTTTTATTGCCAAAAGACAAAGACTTAATTCACATTTCTAACAATGGTGAATTTCGTCAGGCAGACATCAAACGATGAATTGTTTTAATGGCTCGTTGGTCTAGGGGTATGATTCTCGCTTTGGGTGCGAGAGGTCCCGGGTCCAAATCCCGGACGAGCCCAGAATTTGTCTTTGGATGATGTTGACTGTTTAATTAAGCGAGCCAAAAACTTTGTACCTTAAAAGAATGTTTCTTCCACAATTTAGCCAATGTCGTGCCCCGTTGTTGTAGCGTTTGGGCAAAAATGTAGCTTCTTAGCAGATTACAACAATTTTGTATGAGCCAAGAGACGCTGACTTTATTCAAATGCCTGACAATGGAGGATTTCGTCCGGCATATATCAAACAACGAGTCATTTCATTGGCTCGTTGGTCTAGGGGTATGATTCTCGCTTTGGGTGCGAGAGGTCCCGGGTCCAAATCCCGGACGAGCCCAGAATTTGTCTTTGGATGATGTTGACTGTTTAATTAAGCGAGCCAAAAACTTTGTACCTTAAAACAATGTTTCTTCCACAATTTAGCCAATGTCGTGCCCCGTTGTTGTAGCGTTTGGGCAGAAATGTAGCTTCTTAGCAGATTACAACCATTTTGTATGAGCCAAGACACACTGACTTTATTCACATGCCTGACAATGGAGGATTTCGTCAGGCATATATCAAACAATGAGTCATTTCATTGGCTCGTTGGTCTAGGGGTATGATTCTCGCTTCGGGTGCGAGAGGTCCCGGGTCCAAATCCTGGACGAGCCCAGAATTTGAATTTGGCTAATGTTGACTGTTTAATTAAGCGAGCCAAAACTTTATACATTAAAACAATGTTTCTTTCACAATTTACCCAATGTCGTTCATATACCAGCATTGTAGCGTTGTGGCAAAAATGTAGCTGGTTCATCTTCTTTGCAGAACACCCAGCATTCTTTTATTGCCAAAAGACAAAGACTTAATTCACATTTCTAACAATGGTGAATTTCGTCAGGCAGACATCAAACGATGAATTGTTTTAATGGCTCGTTGGTCTAGGGGTATGATTCTCGCTTTGGGTGCGAGAGGTCCCGGGTCCAAATCCCGGACGAGCCCAGAATTTGTCTTTGGATGATGTTGACTGTTTAATTAAGCGAGCCAAAAACTTTGTACCTTAAAAGAATGTTTCTTCCACAATTTAGCCAATGTCGTGCCCCGTTGTTGTAGCGTTTGGGCAAAAATGTAGCTTCTTAGCAGATTACAACCATTTTGTATGAGCCAAGACACACTGACTTTATTCTCATGCCTGACAATGGAGGATTTTGTCAGGTATATATCAAACAATGAGTCATTTCATTGGCTCGTTGGTCTAGGGGTATGATTCTCGCTTTGGGTGCGAGAGGTCCCGGGTCCAAATCCCGGACGAGCCCAGAATTTGTCTTTGGATGATGTTGACTGTTTAATTAAGCGAGCCAAAACTTAGTACATTAAAACAATGTTTCTTCCACAATTTACCGAATGTCGTTCATATACCAGCATTGTAGCGTTTTGGCAAAAATTTAGCTGGTTCATCTTCTTTGCAGAACACCCAGCATTCTTTTATTGCCAAAAGAAAAATACTTAATTCACATTTCTAACAATGGTGAATTTCGTCAGGCAGACATCAAACGATGAATTATTTTAATGGCTCGTTGGTCTAGGGGTATGATTCTCGCTTTGGGTGCGAGAGGTCCCGGGTCCAAATCCCGGACGAGCCCAGAATTTGTCTTTGGATGATGTTGACTGTTTAATTAAGCGAGCCAAAAACTTTGTACCTTAAAACAATGTTTCTTCCACAATTTAGCCAATGTCGTGCCCCGTTGTTGTAGCGTTTGGGCAGAAATGTAGCTTCTTAGCAGATTACAACCATTTTGTATGAGCCAAGACACACTGACTTTATTCACATGCCTGACAATGGAGGATTTCGTCAGGCATATATCAAACAATGAGTCATTTCATTGGCTCGTTGGTCTAGGGGTATGATTCTCGCTTTGGGTGCAAGAGGTCCCGGGTCCAAATCCCGGACGAGCCCAGAATTTGTCTTTGGATAATGTTGACTGTTTAATTAAGCAAGCCAAAAACTTTGTACCTTAAAACGATGTTTCTTCCACAATTTAGCCAATGTCGTGCCCCGTTGTTGTAGTGTTTGGGCAAAAATGTAGCTTCTTAGCAGATTACAACCATTTTGTATGAGCCAAGACACGCTGACTTTATTCACATGCCTGACAATGGAGGATTTCGTCCGGCATATATCAAACAACGAGTCATTTCATTGGCTCGTTGGTCTAGGGGTATGATTCTCGCTTCGGGTGCGAGAGGTCCCGGGTCCAAATCCCGGACGAGCCCAGAATTTGAATTTGGCTAATGTTGACTGTTTAATTAAGCGAGCCAAAACTTTATACATTAAAACAATGTTTCTTTCACAATTTACCCAATGTCGTTCATATACCAGCATTGTAGCGTTGTGGCAAAAATGTAGCTGGTTCATCTTCTTTGCAGAACACCCAGCATTCTTTTATTGCCAAAAGACAAGGACTTAATTCACATTTCTAACAATGGTGAATTTCGTCAGGCAGACATCAAACGATGAATTGTTTTAATGGCTCGTTGGTCTAGGGGTATGATTCTCGCTTTGGGTGCGAGAGGTCCCGGGTCCAAATCCCGGACGAGCCCAGAATTTGTCTTTGGAAGATGTTGACTGTTTAATTAAGCGAGCCAAAAACTTTGTACCTTAAAACAATGTTTCTTCCACAATTTAGCCAATGTCGTGCCCCGTTGTTGTAGCGTTTGGGCAAAAATGTAGCTTCTTAGCAGATTACAACCATTTTGTATGAGCCAAGACACACTGACTTTATTCACATGCCTGACAATGGAGGATTTCGTCAGGCATATATCAAACAACGAGTCATTTCATTGGCTCGTTGGTCTAGGGGTATGATTCTCGCTTCGGGTGCGAGAGGTCCCGGGTCCAAATCCCGGACGAGCCCAGAATTTGAATTTGGCTAATGTTGACTGTTTAATTAAGCGAGCCAAAACTTTATACATTAAAACAATGTTTCTTTCACAATTTACCCAATGTCGTTCATATACCAGCATTGTAGCGTTGTGGCAAAAATGTAGCTGGTTCATCTTCTTTGCAGAACACCCAGCATTCTTTTATTGCCAAAAGACAAAGACTTAATTCACATTTCTAACAATGGTGAATTTCGTCAGGCAGACATCAAACGATGAATTGTTTTAATGGCTCGTTGGTCTAGGGGTATGATTCTCGCTTTGGGTGCGAGAGGTCCCGGGTCCAAATCCCGGACGAGCCCAGAATTTGTCTTTGGATGATGTTGACTGTTTAATTAAGCGATTCAAAAACTTTGTACCTTAAAAGAATGTTTCTTCCACAATTTAGCCAATGTCGTGCCCCGTTGTTGTAGCGTTTGGGCAAAAATGTAGCTTCTTAGCAGATTACAACCATTTTGTATGAGCCAAGACACGCTGACTTTATTCACATGCCTGACAATGGAGGATTTCGTCAGGCATATATCAAACAACGAGTCATTTCATTGGCTCGTTGGTCTAGGGGTATGATTCTCGCTTTGGGTGCGAGAGGTCCCGGGTCCGAATCCCGGACGAGCCCAGAATTTGAATTTGGCTAATGTTGACTGTTTAATTAAGCGAGCCAAAACTTTGTACATTAAAACAATGTTTCTTCCACAATTTACCCAATGTCATTCATATACCAGCATTGTAGCGTTTTGGCAAAAATGTAGCTGGTTCATCTTCTTTGCAGAACACCCAGCATTCTTTTATTGCCAAAAGAAAAAGACTTAATTCACATTTCTAACAATGGTGAATTTCGTCAGGCATACATCAAACGATGAATTATTTTAATGGCTCGTTGGTCTAGGGGTATGATTCTCGCTTTGGGTGCGAGAGGTCCCGGGTCCAAATCCCGGACGAGCCCAGAATTTGTCTTTGGATGATGTTGACTGTTTAATTAAGCGAGCCAAAAACTTTGTACCTTAAAACAATGTTTCTTCCACAATTTAGCCAATGTCGTGCCCCGTTGTTGTAGCGTTTGGGCAGAAATGTAGCTTCTTAGCAGATTACAACCATTTTGTATGAGCCAAGACACACTGACTTTATTCACATGCCTGACAATGGAGGATTTCGTCAGGCATATATCAAACAATGAGTCATTTCATTGGCTCGTTGGTCTAGGGGTATGATTCTCGCTTCGGGTGCGAGAGGTCCCGGGTCCAAATCCCGGACGAGCCCAGAATTTGAATTTGGCTAATGTTGACTGTTTAATTAAGCGAGCCAAAACTTTATACATTAAAACAATGTTTCTTTCACAATTTACCCAATGTCGTTCATATACCAGCATTGTAGCGTTGTGGCAAAAATGTAGCTGGTTCATCTTCTTTGCAGAACACCCAGCATTCTTTTATTGCCAAAAGACAAAGACTTAATTCACATTTCTAACAATGGTGAATTTCGTCAGGCAGACATCAAACGATGAATTGTTTTAATGGCTCGTTGGTCTAGGGGTATGATTCTCGCTTTGGGTGCGAGAGGTCCCGGGTCCAAATCCCGGACGAGCCCAGAATTTGTCTTTGGATGATGTTGACTGTTTAATTAAGCGAGCCAAAAACTTTGTACCTTAAAAGAATGTTTCTTCCACAATTTAGCCAATGTCGTGCCCCGTTGTTGTAGCGTTTGGGCAAAAATGTAGCTTCTTAGCAGATTACAACCATTTTGTATGAGCCAAGACACACTGACTTTATTCTCATGCCTGACAATGGAGGATTTTGTCAGGTATATATCAAACAATGAGTCATTTCATTGGCTCGTTGGTCTAGGGGTATGATTCTCGCTTTGGGTGCGAGAGGTCCCGGGTCCAAATCCCGGACGAGCCCAGAATTTGTCTTTGGATGATGTTGACTGTTTAATTAAGCGAGCCAAAACTTAGTACATTAAAACAATGTTTCTTCCACAATTTACCGAATGTCGTTCATATACCAGCATTGTAGCGTTTTGGCAAAAATTTAGCTGGTTCATCTTCTTTGCAGAACACCCAGCATTCTTTTATTGCCAAAAGAAAAATACTTAATTCACATTTCTAACAATGGTGAATTTCGTCAGGCAGACATCAAACAATGAATTATTTTAATGGCTCGTTGGTCTAGGGGTATGATTCTCGCTTTGGGTGCGAGAGGTCCCGGGTCCAAACCCCGGACGACCCCAGAATTTGTCTTTGGATAATGTTGACTGTTTAATTAAGCGAGCCAAAAACTTTGTACCTTAAAACAATGTTTCTTCCACAATTTAGCCAATGTCGTGCCCCGTTGTTGTAGCGTTTAGGCAAAAATTTTGCTTCTTAGCAGATTACAACCATTTTGTATGAGCCAAGACACACTGACTTTATTCTCATGCCTGACAATGGAGGATTTTGTCAGGAATATATCAAACAATGAGTCATTTCATTGGCTCGTTGGTCTAGGGGTATGATTCTTGCTTTGGGTGCGAGAGGTCCCGGGTCCAAATCCCGGACGAGCCCAGAATTTGAATTTGGCTAATGTTGACTGTTTAATTAAGCGAGCCAAAACTTTATACATTAAAACAATGTTTCTTTCACAATTTACCCAATGTCGTTCATATACCAGCATTGTAGCGTTGTGGCAAAAATGTAGCTGGTTCATCTTCTTTGCAGAACACCCAGCATTCTTTTATTGCCAAAAGACAAAGACTTAATTCACATTTCTAACAATGGTGAATTTCGTCAGGCAGACATCAAACGATGAATTGTTTTAATGGCTCGTTGGTCTAGGGGTATGATTCTCGCTTTGGGTGCGAGAGGTCCCGGGTCCAAATCCCGGACGAGCCCAGAATTTGTCTTTGGAAGATGTTGACTGTTTAATTAAGCGAGCCAAAAACTTTGTACCTTAAAACAATGTTTCTTCCACAATTTAGCCAATGTCGTGCCCCGTTGTTGTAGCGTTTGGGCAAAAATGTAGCTTCTTAGCAGATTACAACCATTTTGTATGAGCCAAGACACACTGACTTTATTCACATGCCTGACAATGGAGGATTTCGTCAGGCATATATCAAACAACGAGTCATTTCATTGGCTCGTTGGTCTAGGGGTATGATTCTCGCTTCGGGTGCGAGAGGTCCCGGGTCCAAATCCCGGACGAGCCCAGAATTTGAATTTGGCTAATGTTGACTGTTTAATTAAGCGAGCCAAAACTTTATACATTAAAACAATGTTTCTTTCACAATTTACCCAATGTCGTTCATATACCAGCATTGTAGCGTTGTGGCAAAAATGTAGCTGGTTCATCTTCTTTGCAGAACACCCAGCATTCTTTTATTGCCAAAAGACAAAGACTTAATTCACATTTCTAACAATGGTGAATTTCGTCAGGCAGACATCAAACGATGAATTGTTTTAATGGCTCGTTGGTCTAGGGGTATGATTCTCGCTTTGGGTGCGAGAGGTCCCGGGTCCAAATCCCGGACGAGCCCAGAATTTGTCTTTGGATGATGTTGACTGTTTAATTAAGCGATTCAAAAACTTTGTACCTTAAAAGAATGTTTCTTCCACAATTTAGCCAATGTCGTGCCCCGTTGTTGTAGCGTTTGGGCAAAAATGTAGCTTCTTAGCAGATTACAACCATTTTGTATGAGCCAAGACACGCTGACTTTATTCACATGCCTGACAATGGAGGATTTCGTCAGGCATATATCAAACAACGAGTCATTTCATTGGCTCGTTGGTCTAGGGGTATGATTCTCGCTTTGGGTGCGAGAGGTCCCGGGTCCGAATCCCGGACGAGCCCAGAATTTGAATTTGGCTAATGTTGACTGTTTAATTAAGCGAGCCAAAACTTTGTACATTAAAACAATGTTTCTTCCACAATTTACCCAATGTCATTCATATACCAGCATTGTAGCGTTTTGGCAAAAATGTAGCTGGTTCATCTTCTTTGCAGAACACCCAGCATTCTTTTATTGCCAAAAGAAAAAGACTTAATTCACATTTCTAACAATGGTGAATTTCGTCAGGCATACATCAAACGATGAATTATTTTAATGGCTCGTTGGTCTAGGGGTATGATTCTCGCTTTGGGTGCGAGAGGTCCCGGGTCCAAATCCCGGACGAGCCCAGAATTTGTCTTTGGATGATGTTGACTGTTTAATTAAGCGAGCCAAAAACTTTGTACCTTAAAACAATGTTTCTTCCACAATTTAGCCAATGTCGTGCCCCGTTGTTGTAGCGTTTGGGCAGAAATGTAGCTTCTTAGCAGATTACAACCATTTTGTATGAGCCAAGACACACTGACTTTATTCACATGCCTGACAATGGAGGATTTCGTCAGGCATATATCAAACAATGAGTCATTTCATTGGCTCGTTGGTCTAGGGGTATGATTCTCGCTTCGGGTGCGAGAGGTCCCGGGTCCAAATCCCGGACGAGCCCAGAATTTGAATTTGGCTAATGTTGACTGTTTAATTAAGCGAGCCAAAACTTTATACATTAAAACAATGTTTCTTTCACAATTTACCCAATGTCGTTCATATACCAGCATTGTAGCGTTGTGGCAAAAATGTAGCTGGTTCATCTTCTTTGCAGAACACCCAGCATTCTTTTATTGCCAAAAGACAAAGACTTAATTCACATTTCTAACAATGGTGAATTTCGTCAGGCAGACATCAAACGATGAATTGTTTTAATGGCTCGTTGGTCTAGGGGTATGATTCTCGCTTTGGGTGCGAGAGGTCCCGGGTCCAAATCCCGGACGAGCCCAGAATTTGTCTTTGGATGATGTTGACTGTTTAATTAAGCGAGCCAAAAACTTTGTACCTTAAAAGAATGTTTCTTCCACAATTTAGCCAATGTCGTGCCCCGTTGTTGTAGCGTTTGGGCAAAAATGTAGCTTCTTAGCAGATTACAACCATTTTGTATGAGCCAAGACACACTGACTTTATTCTCATGCCTGACAATGGAGGATTTTGTCAGGTATATATCAAACAATGAGTCATTTCATTGGCTCGTTGGTCTAGGGGTATGATTCTCGCTTTGGGTGCGAGAGGTCCCGGGTCCAAATCCCGGACGAGCCCAGAATTTGTCTTTGGATGATGTTGACTGTTTAATTAAGCGAGCCAAAACTTAGTACATTAAAACAATGTTTCTTCCACAATTTACCGAATGTCGTTCATATACCAGCATTGTAGCGTTTTGGCAAAAATTTAGCTGGTTCATCTTCTTTGCAGAACACCCAGCATTCTTTTATTGCCAAAAGAAAAATACTTAATTCACATTTCTAACAATGGTGAATTTCGTCAGGCAGACATCAAACAATGAATTATTTTAATGGCTCGTTGGTCTAGGGGTATGATTCTCGCTTTGGGTGCGAGAGGTCCCGGGTCCAAACCCCGGACGACCCCAGAATTTGTCTTTGGATAATGTTGACTGTTTAATTAAGCGAGCCAAAAACTTTGTACCTTAAAACAATGTTTCTTCCACAATTTAGCCAATGTCGTGCCCCGTTGTTGTAGCGTTTAGGCAAAAATTTTGCTTCTTAGCAGATTACAACCATTTTGTATGAGCCAAGACACACTGACTTTATTCTCATGCCTGACAATGGAGGATTTTGTCAGGAATATATCAAACAATGAGTCATTTCATTGGCTCGTTGGTCTAGGGGTATGATTCTTGCTTTGGGTGCGAGAGGTCCCGGGTCCAAATCCCGGACGAGCCCAGAATTTGAATTTGGCTAATGTTGACTGTTTAATTAAGCGAGCCAAAACTTTATACATTAAAACAATGTTTCTTTCACAATTTACCCAATGTCGTTCATATACCAGCATTGTAGCGTTGTGGCAAAAATGTAGCTGGTTCATCTTCTTTGCAGAACACCCAGCATTCTTTTATTGCCAAAAGACAAAGACTTAATTCACATTTCTAACAATGGTGAATTTCGTCAGGCAGACATCAAACGATGAATTGTTTTAATGGCTCGTTGGTCTAGGGGTATGATTCTCGCTTTGGGTGCGAGAGGTCCCGGGTCCAAATCCCGGACGAGCCCAGAATTTGTCTTTGGATGATGTTGACTGTTTAATTAAGCGAGCCAAAAACTTTGTACCTTAAAACAATGTTTCTTCCACAATTTAGCCAATGTCGTGCCCCGTTGTTGTAGCGTTTGGGCAGAAATGTAGCTTCTTAGCAGATTACAACCATTTTGTATGAGCCAAGACACACTGACTTTATTCACATGCCTGACAATGGAGGATTTCGTCAGGCATATATCAAACAATGAATTGTTTTAATGGCTCGTTGGTCTAGGGGTATGATTCTCGCTTTGGGTGCGAGAGGTCCCGGGTCCAAATCCCGGACGAGCCCAGAATTTGTCTTTGGATAATGTTGACTGTTTAATTAAGCAAGCCAAAAACTTTGTACCTTAAAACGATGTTTCTTCCACAATTTAGCCAATGTCGTGCCCCGTTGTTGTAGTGTTTGGGCAAAAATGTAGCTTTTTAGCAGATTACAACCATTTTGTATGAGCCAAGAGACGCTGACTTTATTCACATGCCTGACAATGGAGGATTTCGTCCGGCATATATCAAACAACGAGTCATTTCATTGGCTCGTTGGTCTAGGGGTATGATTCTCGCTTCGGGTGCGAGAGGTCCCGGGTCCAAATCCCGGACGAGCCCAGAATTTGGCTAATGTTGACTGTTTAATTAAGCGAGCCAAAACTTTATACATTAAAACAATGTTTCTTTCACAATTTACCCAATGTCGTTCATATACCAGCATTGTAGCGTTGTGGCAAAAATGTAGCTGGTTCATCTTCTTTGCAGAACACCCAGCATTCTTTTATTGCCAAAAGACAAAGACTTAATTCACATTTCTAACAATGGTGAATTTCGTCAGGCAGACATCAAACGATGAATTGTTTTAATGGCTCGTTGGTCTAGGGGTATGATTCTCGCTTTGGGTGCGAGAGGTCCCGGGTCCAAATCCCGGACGAGCCCAGAATTTGTCTTTGGAAGATGTTGACTGTTTAATTAAGCGAGCCAAAAACTTTGTACCTTAAAACAATGTTTCTTCCACAATTTAGCCAATGTCGTGCCCCGTTGTTGTAGCGTTTGGGCAAAAATGTAGCTTCTTAGCAGATTACAACCATTTTGTATGAGCCAAGACACACTGACTTTATTCACATGCCTGACAATGGAGGATTTCGTCAGGCATATATCAAACAACGAGTCATTTCATTGGCTCGTTGGTCTAGGGGTATGATTCTCGCTTCGGGTGCGAGAGGTCCCGGGTCCAAATCCCGGACGAGCCCAGAATTTGAATTTGGCTAATGTTGACTGTTTAATTAAGCGAGCCAAAACTTTATACATTAAAACAATGTTTCTTTCACAATTTACCCAATGTCGTTCATATACCAGCATTGTAGCGTTGTGGCAAAAATGTAGCTGGTTCATCTTCTTTGCAGAACACCCAGCATTCTTTTATTGCCAAAAGACAAAGACTTAATTCACATTTCTAACAATGGTGAATTTCGTCAGGCAGACATCAAACGATGAATTATTTTAATGGCTCGTTGGTCTAGGGGTATGATTCTCGCTTTGGGTGCGAGAGGTCCCGGGTCCAAACCCCGGACGACCCCAGAATTTGTCTTTGGATAATGTTGACTGTTTAATTAAGCGAGCCAAAAACTTTGTACCTTAAAACAATGTTTCTTCCACAATTTAGCCAATGTCGTGCCCCGTTGTTGTAGCGTTTAGGCAAAAATGTAGCTTCTTAGCAGATTACAACCATTTTGTATGAGCCAAGACACACTGACTTTATTCTCATGCCTGACAATGGAGGATTTTGTCAGGAATATATCAAACAACGAGTCATTTCATTGGCTCGTTGGTCTAGGGGTATGATTCTCGCTTCGGGTGCGAGAGGTCCCGGGTCCAAATCCCGGACGAGCCCAGAATTTGTCTTTGGATAATGTTGACTGTTTAATTAAGCAAGCCAAAAACGTTGTACCTTAAAACGATGTTTCTTCCACAATTTAGCCAATGTCGTGCCCCGTTGTTGTAGTATTTGGGCAAAAATGTAGCTTCTTAGCAGATTACAACAATTTTGTATGAGCCAAGAGACGCTGACGTTATTCACATGCCTGACAATGGAGGATTTCGTCCGGCATATATCAAACAACGAGTCATTTCATTGGCTCGTTGGTCTAGGGGTATGATTCTCGCTTCGGGTGCGAGAGGTCCCGGGTCCAAATCCCGGACGAGCCCAGAATTTGGCTAATGTTGACTGTTTAATTAAGCGAGCCAAAACTTTATACATTAAAACAATGTTTCTTTCACAATTTACCCAATGTCGTTCATATACCAGCATTGTAGCGTTGTGGCAAAAATGTAGCTGGTTCATCTTCTTTGCAGAACACCCAGCATTCTTTTATTGCCAAAAGACAAAGACTTAATTCACATTTCTAACAATGGTGAATTTCTTCAGGCAGACATCAAACGATGAATTGTTTTAATGGCTCGTTGGTCTAGGGGTATGATTCTCGCTTTGGGTGCGAGAGGTCCCGGGTCCAAATCCCGGACGAGCCCAGAAATTGTCTTTGGAAGATGTTGACTGTTTAATTAAGCGAGCCAAAAACTTTGTACCTTAAAACAATGTTTCTTCCACAATTTAGCCAATGTCGTGCCCCGTTGTTGTAGCGTTTGGGCAGAAATGTAGCTTCTTAGCAGATTACAACCATTTTGTATGAGCCAAGACACACTGACTTTATTCACATGCCTGACAATGGAGGATTTCGTCAGGCATATATCAAACAATGAATTGTTTTAATGGCTCGTTGGTCTAGGGGTATGATTCTCGCTTTGGGTGCGAGAGGTCCCGGGTCCAAATCCCGGACGAGCCCAGAATTTGTCTTTGGATAATGTTGACTGTTTAATTAAGCAAGCCAAAAACTTTGTACCTTAAAACGATGTTTCTTCCACAATTTAGCCAATGTCGTGCCCCGTTGTTGTAGTGTTTGGGCAAAAATGTAGCTTTTTAGCAGATTACAACCATTTTGTATGAGCCAAGAGACGCTGACTTTATTCACATGCCTGACAATGGAGGATTTCGTCCGGCATATATCAAACAACGAGTCATTTCATTGGCTCGTTGGTCTAGGGGTATGATTCTCGCTTCGGGTGCGAGAGGTCCCGGGTCCAAATCCCGGACGAGCCCAGAATTTGGCTAATGTTGACTGTTTAATTAAGCGAGCCAAAACTTTATACATTAAAACAATGTTTCTTTCACAATTTACCCAATGTCGTTCATATACCAGCATTGTAGCGTTGTGGCAAAAATGTAGCTGGTTCATCTTCTTTGCAGAACACCCAGCATTCTTTTATTGCCAAAAGACAAAGACTTAATTCACATTTCTAACAATGGTGAATTTCGTCAGGCAGACATCAAACGATGAATTGTTTTAATGGCTCGTTGGTCTAGGGGTATGATTCTCGCTTTGGGTGCGAGAGGTCCCGGGTCCAAATCCCGGACGAGCCCAGAATTTGTCTTTGGAAGATGTTGACTGTTTAATTAAGCGAGCCAAAAACTTTGTACCTTAAAACAATGTTTCTTCCACAATTTAGCCAATGTCGTGCCCCGTTGTTGTAGCGTTTGGGCAAAAATGTAGCTTCTTAGCAGATTACAACCATTTTGTATGAGCCAAGACACACTGACTTTATTCACATGCCTGACAATGGAGGATTTCGTCAGGCATATATCAAACAACGAGTCATTTCATTGGCTCGTTGGTCTAGGGGTATGATTCTCGCTTCGGGTGCGAGAGGTCCCGGGTCCAAATCCCGGACGAGCCCAGAATTTGAATTTGGCTAATGTTGACTGTTTAATTAAGCGAGCCAAAACTTTATACATTAAAACAATGTTTCTTTCACAATTTACCCAATGTCGTTCATATACCAGCATTGTAGCGTTGTGGCAAAAATGTAGCTGGTTCATCTTCTTTGCAGAACACCCAGCATTCTTTTATTGCCAAAAGACAAAGACTTAATTCACATTTCTAACAATGGTGAATTTCGTCAGGCAGACATCAAACGATGAATTATTTTAATGGCTCGTTGGTCTAGGGGTATGATTCTCGCTTTGGGTGCGAGAGGTCCCGGGTCCAAACCCCGGACGACCCCAGAATTTGTCTTTGGATAATGTTGACTGTTTAATTAAGCGAGCCAAAAACTTTGTACCTTAAAACAATGTTTCTTCCACAATTTAGCCAATGTCGTGCCCCGTTGTTGTAGCGTTTAGGCAAAAATGTAGCTTCTTAGCAGATTACAACCATTTTGTATGAGCCAAGACACACTGACTTTATTCTCATGCCTGACAATGGAGGATTTTGTCAGGAATATATCAAACAACGAGTCATTTCATTGGCTCGTTGGTCTAGGGGTATGATTCTCGCTTCGGGTGCGAGAGGTCCCGGGTCCAAATCCCGGACGAGCCCAGAATTTGTCTTTGGATAATGTTGACTGTTTAATTAAGCAAGCCAAAAACGTTGTACCTTAAAACGATGTTTCTTCCACAATTTAGCCAATGTCGTGCCCCGTTGTTGTAGTATTTGGGCAAAAATGTAGCTTCTTAGCAGATTACAACAATTTTGTATGAGCCAAGAGACGCTGACGTTATTCACATGCCTGACAATGGAGGATTTCGTCCGGCATATATCAAACAACGAGTCATTTCATTGGCTCGTTGGTCTAGGGGTATGATTCTCGCTTCGGGTGCGAGAGGTCCCGGGTCCAAATCCCGGACGAGCCCAGAATTTGAATTTGGCTAATGTTGACTGTTTAATTAAGCGAGCCAAAACTTTATACATTAAAACAATGTTTCTTTCACAATTTACCCAATGTCGTTCATATACCAGCATTGTAGCGTTGTGGCAAAAATGTAGCTGGTTCATCTTCTTTGCAGAACACCCAGCATTCTTTTATTGCCAAAAGACAAAGACTTAATTCACATTTCTAACAATGGTGAATTTCGTCAGGCAGACATCAAACGATGAATTGTTTTAATGGCTCGTTGGTCTAGGAGTATGATTCTCGCTTTGGGTGCGAGAGGTCCCGGGTCCAAATCCCGGACGAGCCCAGAATTTGTCTTTGGATAATGTTGACTGTTTAATTAAGCAAGCCAAAAACTTTGTACCTTAAAACGATGTTTCTTCCACAATTTAGCCAATGTCGTGCCCCGTTGTTGTAGTGTTTGGGCAAAAATGTAGCTTCTTAGCAGATTACAACCATTTTGTATGAGCCAAGAGACGCTGACTTTATTCACATGCCTGACAATGGAGGATTTCGTCCGGAATATATCAAACAACGAGTCATTTCATTGGCTCGTTGGTCTAGGGGTATGATTCTCGCTTCGGGTGCGAGAGGTCCCGGGTCCAAATCCCGGACGAGCCCAGAATTTGAATTTGGCTAATGTTGACTGTTTAATTAAGCGAGCCAAAACTTTATACATTAAAACAATGTTTCTTTCACAATTTACCCAATGTCGTTCATATACCAGCATTGTAGCGTTGTGGCAAAAATGTAGCTGGTTCATCTTCTTTGCAGAACACCCAGCATTCTTTTATTGCCAAAAGACAAAGACTTAATTCACATTTCTAACAATGGTGAATTTCGTCAGGCAGACATCAAACGATGAATTGTTTTAATGGCTCGTTGGTCTAGGGGTATGATTCTCGCTTTGGGTGCGAGAGGTCCCGGGTCCAAATCCCGGACGAGCCCAGAATTTGTCTTTGGATGATGTTGACTGTTTAATTAAGCGAGCCAAAAACGTTGTACCTTAAAACAATGTTTCTTCCACAATTTAGCCAATGTCGTGCCCCGTTTTTGTAGCGTTTGGGCAGAAATGTAGCTTCTTCGCAGATTACAACCATTTTGTATGAGCCAAGACACGCTGACTTTATTCACATGCCTGACAATGGAGGATTTCGTCAGGCATATATCAAACAATGAGTCATTTAATTGGCTCGTTGGTCTAGGGGTATGATTCTCGCTTCGGGTGCGAGAGGTCCCGGGTCCAAATCCCGGACGAGCCCAGAATTTGAATTTGGCTAATGTTAACTGTTTAATTAAGCTTGCCAAAACTTTGTACATTAAAACAATGTTTCTTCCACAATTTACCCAATGTCGTTCATATACCAGCATTGTAGCGTTTTGGCAAAAATGTAGCTGGTTCATCTTCTTTGCAGAACACCCAGCATTCTTTTATTGCCAAAAGACAAAGACTTAATTCACATTTCTAACAATGGTGAATTTCGTCAGGCAGACATCAAACGATTAATTGGTTTAATGGCTCGTTGGTCTAGGGGTATGATTCTCGCTTTGGGTGCGAGAGGTCCCTGGTCCAAATCCCGGACGAGCCCAGAATTTGTCTTTGGATGATGTTGACTGTTTAATTAAGCGAGCCAAAACTTAGTACATTAAAACAATGTTTCTTCAACAATTTAGCCAATGTCGTGCCCCGTTGTTGTAGTGTTTGGGCAAAAATGTAGCTTCTTAGCAGATTACAACCATTTTGTATGAGCCAAGACACACTGACTTTATTCACATGCCTGACAATGGAGGATTTCGTCAAAAATGTATCAAACAATGAGTCATTTCATTGGCTCGTTGGTCTAGGGGTATGATTCTCGCTTCGGGTGCGAGAGGTCCCGTGTCCAAATCCCGGACGAGCCCAGAATTTGAATTTCGCTAATGTTGACTGTTTAATTAAGCGAGCCAAAACTTTGTACATTAAAACAATGTTTCTTCCACAATTTACCCAATGTCATTCATATACCAGCATTGTAGCGTTTTGGCAAAAATGTAGCTGGTTCATCTTCTTTGCAGAACACCCAGCATTCTTTCATTGCCAAAAGAAAAAGACTTAATTCACATTTCTAACAATGGTGAATTTCGTCAGGCATACATCAAACAATGAATTATTTTAATGGCTCGTTGGTCTAGGGGTATGATTTTCGCTTTGGGTGCGAGAGGTCCCGGGTCCAAATCCCGGACGAGCCCAGAATTTGAATTTGGCTAATGTTGACTGTTAAATTAAGCGAGCCAAAACTTTATACATTAAAACAATGTTTCTTTCACAATTTACCCAATGTCGTTCATATACCAGCATTGTAGCGTTGTGGCAAAAATGTAGCTGGTTCATCTTCTTTGCGGAACACCCAGCATTCTTTTATTGCCAAAAGACAAAGACTTAATTCACATTTCTAACAATGGTGAATTTCGTCAGGCAGACATCAAACGATGAATTGTTTTAATGGCTCGTTGGTCTAGGGGTATGATTCTCGCTTTGGGTGCGAGAGGTCCCGGGTCCAAATCCCGGACGAGCCCAGAATTTGTCTTTGGATGATGTTGACTGTTTAATTAAGCGAGCCAAAAACGTTGTACCTTAAAACAATGTTTCTTCCACAATTTAGCCAATGTCGTGCCCCGTTGTTGTAGCGTTTGGGCAGAAATGTAGCTTCTTCGCAGATTACAACCATTTTGTATGAGCCAAGACACGCTGACTTTATTCACATGCCTGACAATGGAGGATTTCGTCAGGCATATATCAAACAATGAGTCATTTAATTGGCTCGTTGGTCTAGGGGTATGATTCTCGCTTCGGGTGCGAGAGGTCCCGGGTCCAAATCCCGGACGAGCCCAGAATTTGAATTTGGCTAATGTTAACTGTTTAATTAAGCTTGCCAAAACTTTGTACATTAAAACAATGTTTCTTCCACAATTTACCCAATGTCGTTCATATACCAGCATTGTAGCGTTTTGGCAAAAATGTAGCTGGTTCATCTTCTTTGCAGAACACCCAGCATTCTTTTATTGCCAAAAGACAAAGACTTAATTCACATTTCTAACAATGGTGAATTTCGTCAGGCAGACATCAAACGATTAATTGGTTTAATGGCTCGTTGGTCTAGGGGTATGATTCTCGCTTTGGGTGCGAGAGGTCCCGGGTCCAAATCCCGGACGAGCCCAGAATTTGTCTTTGGATGATGTTGACTGTTTAATTAAGCGAGCCAAAAACTTTGTAACTTAAAACAATGTTTCTTCCACAATTTAGACAATGTCGTGCCCCGTTGTTGTAGCGTTTGGGCAGAAATGTAGCTTCTTAGCAGATTACAACCATTTTGTATGAGCCAAGACACGCTGACTTTATTCACATGCCTGACAATGGAGGATTTCGTCAGGCATATATCAAACAATGAGTCATTTCATTGGCTCGTTGGTCTAGGGGTATGATTCTCGCTTCGGGTGCGAGAGGTCCCGGGTCCAAATCCCGGACGAGCCCAGAATTTGTCTTTGGATAATGTTGACTGTTTAATTAAGCAAGCCAAAAACTTTGTACCTTAAAACGATGTTTCTTCCACAATTTAGCCAATGTCGTGCCCCGTTGTTGTAGTGTTTGGGCAAAAATGTAGCTTCTTAGCAGATTACAACAATTTTTTATGAGCCAAGAGACGCTGACTTTATTCACATGCCTGACAATGGAGGATTTCGTCCGGCACATATCAAACAACGAGTCATTTCATTGGCTCGTTGGTCTAGGGGTATGATTCTCGCTTCGGGTGCGAGAGGTCCCGGGTCCAAATCCCGGACGAGCCCAGAATTTGTCTTTGGATGATGTTGACTGTTTAATTAAGCGAGCCAAAAACGTTGTACCTTAAAACAATGTTTCTTCCACAATTTAGCCAATGTCGTGCCCCGTTGTTGTAGCGTTTGGGCAGAAATGTAGCTTCTTCGCAGATTACAACCATTTTGTATGAGCCAAGACACGCTGACTTTATTCACATGCCTGACAATGGAGGATTTCGTCAGGCATATATCAAACAATGAGTCATTTAATTGGCTCGTTGGTCTAGGGGTATGATTCTCGCTTCGGGTGCGAGAGGTCCCGGGTCCAAATCCCGGACGAGCCCAGAATTTGAATTTGGCTAATGTTAACTGTTTAATTAAGCTTGCCAAAACTTTGTACATTAAAACAATGTTTCTTCCACAATTTACCCAATGTCGTTCATATACCAGCATTGTAGCGTTTTGGCAAAAATGTAGCTGGTTCATCTTCTTTGCAGAACACCCAGCATTCTTTTATTGCCAAAAGACAAAGACTTAATTCACATTTCTAACAATGGTGAATTTCGTCAGGCAGACATCAAACGATTAATTGGTTTAATGGCTCGTTGGTCTAGGGGTATGATTCTCGCTTTGGGTGCGAGAGGTCCCTGGTCCAAATCCCGGACGAGCCCAGAATTTGTCTTTGGATGATGTTGACTGTTTAATTAAGCGAGCCAAAACTTAGTACATTAAAACAATGTTTCTTCAACAATTTAGCCAATGTCGTGCCCCGTTGTTGTAGTGTTTGGGCAAAAATGTAGCTTCTTAGCAGATTACAACCATTTTGTATGAGCCAAGACACACTGACTTTATTCACATGCCTGACAATGGAGGATTTCGTCAAAAATGTATCAAACAATGAGTCATTTCATTGGCTCGTTGGTCTAGGGGTATGATTCTCGCTTCGGGTGCGAGAGGTCCCGTGTCCAAATCCCGGACGAGCCCAGAATTTGAATTTGGCTAATGTTGACTGTTTAATTAAGCGAGCCAAAACTTTATACATTAAAACAATGTTTCTTTCACAATTTACCCAATGTCGTTCATATACCAGCATTGTAACGTTTTGGCAAAAATGTAGCTGGTTCATCTTCTTTGCAGAACACCCAGCATTCTTTTATTGCCAAAAGACAAAGACTTAATTCACATTTCTAACAATGGTGAATTTCGTCAGGCAGACATCAAACGATGAATTGTTTTAATGGCTCGTTGGTCTAGGGGTATGATTCTTGCTTTGGGTGCGAGAGGTCCCGGGTCCAAATCCCTGACGAGCCCAGAATTTGTCTTTGGATGATGTTGACTGTTTAATTAAGAGAGCCAAAAACTTTGTACCTTAAAAGAATGTTTCTTCCACAATTTAGCCAATGTCGTGCCCCGTTGTTGTAGCGTTTGGGCAAAAATGTAGCTTCTTAGCAGATTACAACCATTTTGTATGAGACAAGACACGCTGACTTTATTCACATGCCTGACAATGGAGGATTTCGTCAGGCATATATCAAACAATGAGTCATTTCATTGGCTCGTTGGTCTAGGGGTATGATTCTCGCTTTGGGTGCGAGAGGTCCCGGGTCCAAATCCCGGACGAGCCCAGAATTTGAATTTGGCTAATGTTGACTGTTAAATTAAGCGAGCCAAAACTTTATACATTAAAACAATGTTTCTTTCACAATTTACCCAATGTCGTTCATATACCAGCATTGTAGCGTTGTGGCAAAAATGTATCTGGTTCATCTTCTTTGCGGAACACCCAGCATTCTTTTATTGCCAAAAGACAAAGACTTAATTCACATTTCTAACAATGGTGAATTTCGTCAGGCAGACATCAAACGATGAATTGTTTTAATGGCTCGTTGGTCTAGGGGTATGATTCTCGCTTTGGGTGCGAGAGGTCCCGGGTCCAAATCCCGGACGAGCCCAGAATTTGTCTTTGGATGATGTTGACTGTTTAATTAAGCGAGCCAAAAACGTTGTACCTTAAAACAATGTTTCTTCCACAATTTAGACAATGTCGTGCCCCGTTGTTGTAGCGTTTGGGCAGAAATGTAGCTTCTTAGCAGATTACAACCATTTTGTATGAGCCAAGACACGCTGACTTTATTCACATGCCTGACAATGGAGGATTTCGTCAGGCATATATCAAACAATGAGTCATTTCATTGGCTCGTTGGTCTAGGGGTATGATTCTCGCTTCGGGTGCGAGAGGTCCCGGGTCCAAATCCCGGACGAGCCCAGAATTTGAATTTGGCTAATGTTAACTGTTTAATTAAGCTTGCCAAAACTTTGTACATTAAAACAATGTTTCTTCCACAATTTACCCAATGTCGTTCATATACCAGCATTGTAGCGTTTTGGCAAAAATGTAGCTGGTTCATCTTCTTTGCAGAACACCCAGCATTCTTTTATTGCCAAAAGACAAAGACTTAATTCACATTTCTAACAATGGTGAATTTCGTCAGGCAGACATCAAACGATTAATTGGTTTAATGGCTCGTTGGTCTAGGGGTATGATTCTCGCTTTGGGTGCGAGAGGTCCCTGGTCCAAATCCCGGACGAGCCCAGAATTTGTCTTTGGATGATGTTGACTGTTTAATTAAGCGAGCCAAAACTTAGTACATTAAAACAATGTTTCTTCAACAATTTAGCCAATGTCGTGCCCCGTTGTTGTAGTGTTTGGGCAAAAATGTAGCTTCTTAGCAGATTACAACCATTTTGTATGAGCCAAGACACACTGACTTTATTCACATGCCTGACAATGGAGGATTTCGTCAAAAATGTATCAAACAATGAGTCATTTCATTGGCTCGTTGGTCTAGGGGTATGATTCTCGCTTCGGGTGCGAGAGGTCCCGTGTCCAAATCCCGGACGAGCCCAGAATTTGAATTTGGCTAATGTTGACTGTTTAATTAAGCGAGCCAAAACTTTATACATTAAAACAATGTTTCTTTCACAATTTACCCAATGTCGTTCATATACCAGCATTGTAACGTTTTGGCAAAAATGTAGCTGGTTCATCTTCTTTGCAGAACACCCAGCATTCTTTTATTGCCAAAAGACAAAGACTTAATTCACATTTCTAACAATGGTGAATTTCGTCAGGCAGACATCAAACGATGAATTGTTTTAATGGCTCGTTGGTCTAGGGGTATGATTCTTGCTTTGGGTGCGAGAGGTCCCGGGTCCAAATCCCTGACGAGCCCAGAATTTGTCTTTGGATGATGTTGACTGTTTAATTAAGAGAGCCAAAAACTTTGTACCTTAAAAGAATGTTTCTTCCACAATTTAGCCAATGTCGTGCCCCGTTGTTGTAGCGTTTGGGCAAAAATGTAGCTTCTTAGCAGATTACAACCATTTTGTATGAGACAAGACACGCTGACTTTATTCACATGCCTGACAATGGAGGATTTCGTCAGGCATATATCAAACAATGAGTCATTTCATTGGCTCGTTGGTCTAGGGGTATGATTCTCGCTTTGGGTGCGAGAGGTCCCGGGTCCAAATCCCGGACGAGCCCAGAATTTGAATTTGGCTAATGTTGACTGTTAAATTAAGCGAGCCAAAACTTTATACATTAAAACAATGTTTCTTTCACAATTTACCCAATGTCGTTCATATACCAGCATTGTAGCGTTGTGGCAAAAATGTATCTGGTTCATCTTCTTTGCGGAACACCCAGCATTCTTTTATTGCCAAAAGACAAAGACTTAATTCACATTTCTAACAATGGTGAATTTCGTCAGGCAGACATCAAACGATGAATTGTTTTAATGGCTCGTTGGTCTAGGGGTATGATTCTCGCTTTGGGTGCGAGAGGTCCCGGGTCCAAATCCCGGACGAGCCCAGAATTTGTCTTTGGATGATGTTGACTGTTTAATTAAGCGAGCCAAAAACGTTGTACCTTAAAACAATGTTTCTTCCACAATTTAGCCAATGTCGTGCCCCGTTGTTGTAGCGTTTGGGCAGAAATGTAGCTTCTTCGCAGATTACAACCATTTTGTATGAGCCAAGACACGCTGACTTTATTCACATGCCTGACAATGGAGGATTTCGTCAGGCATATATCAAACAATGAGTCATTTAATTGGCTCGTTGGTCTAGGTGTATGATTCTCGCTTCGGGTGCGAGAGGTCCCGGGTCCAAATCCCGGACGAGCCCAGAATTTGAATTTGGCTAATGTTAACTGTTTAATTAAGCTTGCCAAAACTTTGTACATTAAAACAATGTTTCTTCCACAATTTACCCAATGTCGTTCATATACCAGCATTGTAGCGTTTTGGCAAAAATGTAGCTGGTTCATCTTCTTTGCAGAACACCCAGCATTCTTTTATTGCCAAAAGACAAAGACTTAATTCACATTTCTAACAATGGTGAATTTCGTCAGGCAGACATCAAACGATTAATTGGTTTAATGGCTCGTTGGTCTAGGGGTATGATTCTCGCTTTGGGTGCGAGAGGTCCCGGGTCCAAATCCCGGACGAGCCCAGAATTTGTCTTTGGATGATGTTGACTGTTTAATTAAGCGAGCCAAAAACTTTGTAACTTAAAACAATGTTTCTTCCACAATTTAGACAATGTCGTGCCCCGTTGTTGTAGCGTTTGGGCAGAAATGTAGCTTCTTAGCAGATTACAACCATTTTGTATGAGCCAAGACACGCTGACTTTATTCACATGCCTGACAATGGAGGATTTCGTCAGGCATATATCAAACAATGAGTCATTTCATTGGCTCGTTGGTCTAGGGGTATGATTCTCGCTTCGGGTGCGAGAGGTCCCGGGTCCAAATCCCGGACGAGCCCAGAATTTGTCTTTGGATAATGTTGACTGTTTAATTAAGCAAGCCAAAAACTTTGTACCTTAAAACGATGTTTCTTCCACAATTTAGCCAATGTCGTGCCCCGTTGTTGTAGTGTTTGGGCAAAAATGTAGCTTCTTAGCAGATTACAACAATTTTTTATGAGCCAAGAGACGCTGACTTTATTCACATGCCTGACAATGGAGGATTTCGTCCGGCACATATCAAACAACGAGTCATTTCATTGGCTCGTTGGTCTAGGGGTATGATTCTCGCTTCGGGTGCGAGAGGTCCCGGGTCCAAATCCCGGACGAGCCCAGAATTTGAATTTGGCTAATGTTGACTGTTTAATTAAGCGAGCCAAAACTTTATACATTAAAACAATGTTTCTTTCACAATTTACCCAATGTCGTTCATATACCAGCATTGTAGCGTTGTGGCAAAAATGTAGCTGGTTCATCTTCTTTGCAGAACACCCAGCATTCTTTTATTGCCAAAAGACAAAGACTTAATTCACATTTCTAACAATGGTGAATTTCGTCAGGCAGACATCAAACGATGAATTGTTTTAATGGCTCGTTGGTCTAGGGGTATGATTCTCGCTTTGGGTGCGAGAGGTCCCAGGTCCAAATCCCGGACGAGCCCAGAATTTGTCTTTGGATGATGTTGACTGTTTAATTAAGCGAGCCAAAAACTTTGTACCTTAAAACAATGTTTCTTCCACAATTTAGCCAATTTCGTGCCCCGTTGTTGTAGCGTTTGGGCAGAAATGTAGCTTCTTAGCAGATTACAACCATTTTGTATGAGCCAAGACACGCTGACTTTATTCACATGCCTGACAATGGAGGATTTCGTCAGGCATATATCAAACAATGAGTCATTTTATTGGCTCGTTGGTCTAGGGGTATGATTCTCGCTTCGGGTGCGAGAGGTCCCGGGTCCAAATCCCGGAAAAAGCCCAGAATTTGTCCTTGGATGATGTTGACTGTTTAATTAAGCTTGCCAAAACTTTGTACATTAAAACAATGTTTCTTCCACAATTTACCCAATGTCGTTCATATACCAGCATTGTAGCGTTGTGGCAAAAATGTAGCTGGTTCATCTTCTTTGCAGAACACCCAGCATTCTTTTATTGCCAAAAGACAAAGACTTAATTCACATTTCTAACAATGGTGAATTTCGTCAGGCAGACATCAAACGATGAATTGTTTTAATGGCTCGTTGGTCTAGGGGTATGATTCTCGCTTTGGGTGCGAGAGGTCCTGGGTCCAAATCCCGGACGAGCCAAGAATTTGTCTTTGGATAATGTTGACTGTTTAATTAAGCAAGCCAAAAACGTTGTACCTTAAAACGATGTTTCTTCCACAATTTAGCCAATGTCGTGCCCCGTTGTTGTAGTGTTTGGGCAAAAATGTAGCTTCTTAGCAGATTACAACCATTTTGTATGAGCCAAGACACGCTGACTTTATTCACATGCCTGACAATGGAGGATTTTGTCAGGCATATATCAAACAATGAGTCATTTTATTGGCTCGTTGGTCTAGGGGTATGATTCTCGCTTCGGGTGCGAGAGGTCCTGGGTCCAAATCCCGGACGAGCCCAGAATTTGTCCTTGGATGATGTTGACTGTTTAATTAAGCGAGCAAAAACTTTGTACATTAAAACAATGTTTCTTCCACAATTTACCCAATGTCGTTCATATACCAGCATTGTAGCGTTTTGGCAAGAATTTAGCTGGTTCATCTTCTTCGCAGAACACCCAGCATTCTTTTATATGCAAAAGACAAAGACTTAATTCACATTTCTAACAATGGTGAATTTCGTCAGGCAGACATCAAACGATGAGATCTTTTAATGGCTCGTTGGTCTAGGGGTATGATTCTCGCTTAGGGTGCGAGAGGTCCCGGGTCCAAATCCCGGATGAGCCCAGAATTTGTTTTTGGATGATGTTGACTGTTTAATTAGGCGAGCCAAAACTTTGTACATTAAAACAATGTTTCTTCCACAATTTACCCAATGTCGTTCATGTACAGCATTGTAGCGTTTTGGCAAAAATGTAGCTGGTTCATCTTCTTAGCAGAACACCCAGCATTCTTTCATTGCCAAAAGACAAAGACTTAATTCACATTTCTAAAAATGTTGAATTTCGTCAGGCAGACATCAAACAATGAGATGTTTTAATGGCTCGTTGGTCTAGGGGTATGATTCTCGCTTAGGGTGCGAGAGGTCCCGGGTCCAATTCCCGGACGAGCCCAGAATTGGAATTTGGCTAATGTTGACTGTTTAATTAAGCGAGCCAAAACTTTGTGCCTCAAAACAATGTTTCTTCTACAATTTAGCAAATGTCGTGCCCCGTACCTGTGTTGTAGCGTTTGGGCAAAAATGGAGCTTCTTAGCAGATTACAACCATTTTTTATGAGCCAAGACACGCTGACTTTATTCTCATGCCTGACAATGGATGATTTCGTCAGGCAGATATCAAACAATGAGTCATTTCATTGGCTCGTTGGTCTAGGGGTATGATTCTCGCTTAGGGTGCGAGAGGTCCCGAGTCCAAATCCCGGACGAGCCCAGAATTGAAATTTGGCTAATGTTGACTGTTTAATTAAGCGGGCCAAAACTTTGTACATTAAAACAATGTTTCTTCCACAATTTACCCAATGTCGTTCATATACCAGCATTGTAGCGTTTTGGCAAGAATTTAGCTGGTTCATCTTCTTCGCAGAACACCCAGCATTCTTTTATTGGCAAAAGACAAAGACTTAATTCACATTTCTAACAATGGTGAATTTCGTCAGGCAGACATCAAACGATGAGATCTTTTAATGGCTCGTTGCTCTAGGGGTATGATTCTTGCTTAGGGTGCGAGAGGTCCCGGGTCCAAATCCCGGACGAGCCCAGAATTGAAATTTGGCTAATGTTGACTGTTTAATCAAGCGGGCCAAAACTTTGTACATTAAAACAATGTTTCTTCCACAATTTACCCAATGTCATTCATATACCAGCATTGTAGCGTTTTGGCAAGAATTTAGCTGGTTCATCTTCTTCGCAGAACACCCAGCATTCTTTTATTGTCAAAAGACAAAGACTTAATTCACATTTCTAACAATGGTGAATTTCGTCAGGCAGACATCAAACGATGAGATCTTTTAATGGCTCGTTGGTCTAGGGGTATGATTCTCGCTTAGGGTGCGAGAGGTCCCGGGTCCAAATCCCGGACGAGCCCAGAATTTGTTTTTGGATGATGTTGACTGTTTAATTAGGCGAGCCAAAACTTTGTACATTAAAACAATGTTTCTTCCACAATTTACCCAATGTCGTTCATGTACAGCATTGTAGTGTTTTGGCAAAAATGTAGCTGGTTCATCTTCTTAGCAGAACACCCAGCATTCTTTTATTGTCAAAAGACAAAGACTTAATTCACATTTCTAACAATGGTGAATTTCGTCAGGCAGACATCAAACGATGAGATCTTTTAATGGCTCGTTGGTCTAGGGGTATGATTCTCGCTTAGGGTGCGAGAGGTCCCGGGTCCAATTCCCGGATGAGCCCAGAATTGGAATTTAGCTAATGTTGACTGTTTAATTAAGCGAGCCAAAACTTTGTGCCTCAAAACAATGTTTCTTCTACAATTTAGCAAATGTCGTGCCCCGTACCTGTGTTGTAGCGTTTGGGCAAAAATGGAGCTTCTTAGCAGATTACAACCATTTTTTATGAGCCAAGACACGCTGACTTTATTCTCATGCCTGACAATGGATGATTTCGTCAGGCAGATATCAAATAATGAGTCATTTCATTGGCTCGTTGGTCTAGGGGTATGATTCTCGCTTAGGGTGCGAGAGGTCCCGGGTCCAAATCCCGGACGAGCCCAGAATTGAAATTTGGCTAATGTTGACTGTTTAATTAAGCGGGCCAAAACTTTGTACATTAAAACAATGTTTCTTCCACAATTTACCCAATGTCGTTCATATACCAGCATTGTAGCGTTTTGGCAAGAATTTAGCTGGTTCATCTTCTTCGCAGAACACCCAGCATTCTTTTATTGGCAAAAGACAAAGACTTAATTCACATTTCTAACAATGGTGAATTTCGTCAGGCAGACATCAAACGATGAGATCTTTTAATGGCTCGTTGGTCTAGGGGTATGATTCTCGCTTAGGGTGCGAGAGGTCCCGGGTCCAAATCCCGGACGAGCCCAGAATTTGTTTTTGGATAATGTTGACTGTTTAATTAAGCGAGCCAAAACTTTGTACATTAAAACAATGTTTCTTCCACAATTTACCCAATGTCGTTCATGTACAGCATTGTAGCGTTTTGGCAAAAATGTAGCTGGTTCATCTTCTTAGCAGAACACCCAGCATTCTTTTATTGTCAAAAGACAAAGACTTAATTCACATTTCTAACAATGGTGAATTTCGTCAGGCAGACATCAAACGATGAGATCTTTTAATGGCTCGTTGGTCTAGGGGTATGATTCTCGCTTAGGGTGCGAGAGGTCCGGGGTCCAATTCCCGGAAGAGCCCAGAATTGGAATTTGGCTAATGTTGACTGTTTAATTAAGCGAGCCAAAACTTTGTGCCTCAAAACAATGTTTCTTCTACAATTTAGCAAATGTCGTGCCCCGTACCTGTGTTGTAGCGTTTGGGCAAAAATGGAGCTTCTTAGCAGATTACAACCATTTTTTATGAGCCAAGACACGCTGACTTTATTCTCATGCCTGACAATGGATGATTTCGTCAGGCAGATATCAAACAATGAGTCATTTCATTGGCTCGTTGGTCTAGGGGTATGATTCTCGCTTAGGGTGCGAGAGGTCCCGGGTCCAAATCCCGGACGAGCCCAGAATTGAAATTTGGCTAATGTTGACTGTTTAATTAAGCGGGCCAAAACTTTGTACATTAAAACAATGTTTCTTCCACAATTTACCCAATGTCATTCATATACCAGCATTGTAGCGTTTTGGCAAGAATTTAGCTGGTTCATCTTCTTCGCAGAACACCCAGCATTCTTTTATTGTCAAAAGACAAAGACTTAATTCACATTTCTAACAATGGTGAATTTCGTCAGGCAGACATCAAACGATGAGATCTTTTAATGGCTCGTTGGTCTAGGGGTATGATTCTCGCTTAGGGTGCGAGAGGTCCCGGGTCCAAATCCCGGACGAGCCCAGAATTTGTTTTTGGATGATGTTGACTGTTTAATTAGGCGAGCCAAAACTTTGTACATTAAAACAATGTTTCTTCCACAATTTACCCAATGTCGTTCATGTACAGCATTGTAGTGTTTTGGCAAAAATTTAGCTGGTTCATCTTCTTAGCAGAACACCCAGCATTCTTTTATTGTCAAAAGACAAAGACTTAATTCACATTTCTAACAATGGTGAATTTCGTCAGGCAGACATCAAACGATGAGATCTTTTAATGGCTCGTTGGTCTAGGGGTATGATTCTCGCTTAGGGTGCGAGAGGTCCCGGGTCCAATTCCCGGATGAGCCCAGAATTGGAATTTAGCTAATGTTGACTGTTTAATTAAGCGAGCCAAAACTTTGTGCCTCAAAACAATGTTTCTTCTACAATTTAGCAAATGTCGTGCCCCGTACCTGTGTTGTAGCGTTTGGGCAAAAATGGAGCTTCTTAGCAGATTACAACAATTTTTTATGAGCCAAGACACGCTGACTTTATTCTCATGCCTGACAATGGATGATTTCGTCAGGCAGATATCAAATAATGAGTCATTTCATTGGCTCGTTGGTCTAGGGGTATGATTCTCGCTTAGGGTGCGAGAGGTCCCGGGTCCAAATCCCGGACGAGCCCAGAATTGAAATTTGGCTAATGTTGACTGTTTAATTAAGCGGGCCAAAACTTTGTACATTAAAACAATGTTTCTTCCACAATTTACCCAATGTCGTTCATATACCAGCATTGTAGCGTTTTGGCAAGAATTTAGCTGGTTCATCTTCTTCGCAGAACACCCAGCATTCTTTTATTGGCAAAAGACAAAGACTTAATTCACATTTCTAACAATGGTGAATTTCGTCAGGCAGACATCAAACGATGAGATCTTTTAATGGCTCGTTGGTCTAGGGGTATGATTCTCGCTTAGGGTGCGAGAGGTCCCGGGTCCAAATCCCGGACGAGCCCAGAATTTGTTTTTGGATGATGTTGACTGTTTAATTAGGCGAGCCAAAACTTTGTACATTAAAACAATGTTTCTTCCACAATTTACCCAATGTCGTTCATGTACAGCATTGTAGCGTTTTGGCAAAAATGTAGCTGGTTCATCTTCTTAGCAGAACACCCAGCATTCTTTTATTGTCAAAAGACAAAGACTTAATTCACATTTCTAACAATGGTGAATTTCGTCAGGCAGACATCAAACGATGAGATATTTTAATGGCTCGTTGGTCTAGGGGTATGATTCTCGCTTAGGGTGCGAGAGGTCCGGGGTCCAATTCCCGGAAGAGCCCAGAATTGGAATTTGGCTAATGTTGACTGTTTAATTAAGCGAGCCAAAACTTTGTGCCTCAAAACAATGTTTCTTCTACAATTTAGCAAATGTCGTGCCCCGTACCTGTGTTGTAGCGTTTGGGCAAAAATGGAGCTTCTTAGCAGATTACAACCATTTTTTATGAGCCAAGACACGCTGACTTTATTCTCATGCCTGACAATGGATGATTTCGTCAGGCAGATATCAAACAATGAGTCATTTCATTGGCTCGTTGGTCTAGGGGTATGATTCTCGCTTAGGGTGCGAGAGGTCCCGGGTCCAAATCCCGAACGAGCCCAGAATTGAAATTTGGCTAATGTTGACTGTTTAATTAAGCGGGCCAAAACTTTGTACATTAAAACAATGTTTCTTCCACAATTTACCCAATGTCGTTCATATACCAGCATTGTAGCGTTTTGGCAAGAATTTAGCTGGTTCATCTTCTTCGCAGAACACCCAGCATTCTTTTATTGGCAAAAGACAAAGACTTAATTCACATTTCTAACAATGGTGAATTTCGTCAGGCAGACATCAAACGATGAGATCTTTTAATGGCTCGTTGCTCTAGGGGTATGATTCTTGCTTAGGGTGCGAGAGGTCCCGGGTCCAAATCCCGGACGAGCCCAGAATTGAAATTTGGCTAATGTTGACTGTTTAATTAAGCGGGCCAAAACTTTGTACATTAAAACAATGTTTCTTCCACAATTTACCCAATGTCGTTCATATACCAGCATTGTAGCGTTTTGGCAAGAATTTAGCTGGTTCATCTTCTTCGCAGAACACCCAGCATTCTTTTATTGGCAAAAGACAAAGACTTAATTCACATTTCTAACAATGGTGAATTTCGTCAGGCAGACATCAAACGATGAGATCTTTTAATGGCTCGTTGGTCTAGGGGTATGATTCTCGCTTAGGGTGCGAGAGGTCCCGGGTCCAAATCCCGGACGAGCCCAGAATTTGTTTTTGGATGATGTTGACTGTTTAATTAGGCGAGCCAAAACTTTGTACATTAAAACAATGTTTCTTCCACAATTTACCCAATGTCGTTCATGTACAGCATTGTAGCGTTTTGGCAAAAATGTAGCTGGTTCATCTTCTTAGCAGAACACCCAGCATTCTTTTATTGTCAAAAGACAAAGACTTAATTCACATTTCTAACAATGGTGAATTTCGTCAGGCAGACATCAAACGATGAGATCTTTTAATGGCTCGTTGGTCTAGGGGTATGATTCTCGCTTAGGGTGCGAGAGGTCCGTGGTCCAATTCCCGGACGAGCCCAGAATTGGAATTTGGCTAATGTTGACTGTTTAATTAAGCGAGCCAAAACTTTGTGCCTCAAAACAATGTTTCTTCTACAATTTAGCAAATGTCGTGCCCCGTACCTGTGTTGTAGCGTTTGGGCAAAAATGGAGCTTCTTAGCAGATTACAACCATTTTTTATGAGCCAAGACACGCTGACTTTATTCTCATGCCTGACAATGGATGATTTCGTCAGGCAGATATCAAACAATGAGTCATTTCATTGGCTCGTTGGTCTAGGGGTATGATACTCACTTAGGGTGCGAGAGGTCCCGGGTCCAAATCCCGGACGAGCCCAGAATTGAAATTTGGCTAATGTTGACTGTTTAATTAAGCGGGCCAAAACTTTGTACATTAAAACAATGTTTCTTCCACAATTTACCCAATGTCATTCATATACCAGCATTGTAGCGTTTTGGCAAGAATTTAGCTGGTTCATCTTCTTCGCAGAACACCCAGCATTCTTTTATTGTCAAAAGACAAAGACTTAATTCACATTTCTAACAATGGTGAATTTCGTCAGGCAGACATCAAACGATGAGATCTTTTAATGGCTCGTTGGTCTAGGGGTATGATTCTCGCTTAGGGTGCGAGAGGTCCCGGGTCCAAATCCCGGACGAGCCCAGAATTTGTTTTTGGATGATGTTGACTGTTTAATTAGGCGAGCCAAAACTTTGTACATTAAAACAATGTTTCTTCCACAATTTACCCAATGTCGTTCATGTACAGCATTGTAGCGTTTTGGCAAAAATGTAGCTGGTTCATCTTCTTAGCAGAACACCCAGCATTCTTTTATTGTCAAAAGACAAAGACTTAATTCACATTTCTAACAATGGTGAATTTCGTCAGGCAGACATCAAACGATGAGATCTTTTAATGGCTCGTTGGTCTAGGGGTATGATTCTCGCTTAGGGTGCGAGAGGTCCGTGGTCCAATTCCCGGACGAGCCCAGAATTGGAATTTGGCTAATGTTGACTGTTTAATTAAGCGAGCCAAAACTTTGTGCCTCAAAACAATGTTTCTTCTACAATTTAGCAAATGTCGTGCCCCGTACCTGTGTTGTAGCGTTTGGGCAAAAATGGAGCTTCTTAGCAGATTACAACCATTTTTTATGAGCCAAGACACGCTGACTTTATTCTCATGCCTGACAATGGATGATTTCGTCAGGCAGATATCAAACAATGAGTCATTTCATTGGCTCGTTGGTCTAGGGGTATGATACTCACTTAGGGTGCGAGAGGTCCCGGGTCCAAATCCCGGACGAGCCCAGAATTTCTCTTTGGATGATGTTGACTGTTTAATTAAGCGAGCCAAAACTTTGTACATTAAAACAATGTTTCTTTCACAATTTACCCAATGTCGTTCACATACCAGCATTGTAGCGTTTTGGCAAAAATGTAGCTGGTTCATCTTCTTAGCAGAACACCCAGCATTCTTTCATTGCCAAAAGACAAAGACTTAATTCACATTTCTAACAATGGTGAATTTCGTCAGGCAGACATCAAACGATGAGATCTTTTAATGGCTCGTTGCTCTAGGGGTATGATTCTTGCTTAGGGTGCGAGAGGTCCCGGGTCCAAATCCCGGACGAGCCCAGAATTGAAATTTGGCTAATGTTGACTGTTTAATTAAGCGGGCCAAAACTTTGTACATTAAAACAATGTTTCTTCCACAATTTACCCAATGTCGTTCATATACCAGCATTGTAGCGTTTTGGCAAGAATTTAGCTGGTTCATCTTCTTCGCAGAACACCCAGCATTCTTTTATTGGCAAAAGACAAAGACTTAATTCACATTTCTAACAATGGTGAATTTCGTCAGGCAGACATCAAACGATGAGATCTTTTAATGGCTCGTTGCTCTAGGGGTATGATTCTTGCTTAGGGTGCGAGAGGTCCCGGGTCCAAATCCCGGACGAATCCAGAATTGAAATTTGGCTAATGTTGACTGTTTAATTAAGCGGGCCAAAACTTTGTACATTAAAACAATGTTTCTTCCACAATTTACCCAATGTCGTTCATATACCAGCATTGTAGCGTTTTGGCAAGAATTTAGCTGGTTCATCTTCTTCGCAGAACACCCAGCATTCTTTTATTGGCAAAAGACAAAGACTTAATTCACATTTCTAACAATGGTGAATTTCGTCAGGCAGACATCAAACGATGAGATCTTTTAATGGCTCGTTGGTCTAGGGGTATGATTCTCGCTTAGGGTGCGAGAGGTCCCGGGTCCAAATCCCGGACGAGCCCAGAATTGAAATTTGGCTAATGTTGACTGTTTAATTAAGCGGGCCAAAACTTTGTACATTAAAACAATGTTTCTTCCACAATTTACCCAATGTCGTTCATATACCAGCATTGTAGCGTTTTGGCAAGAATTTAGCTGGTTCATCTTCTTCGCAGAACACCCAGCATTCTTTTATTGGCAAAAGACAAAGACTTAATTCACATTTCTAACAATGGTGAATTTCGTCAGGCAGACATCAAACGATGAGATCTTTTAATGGCTCGTTGGTCTAGGGGTATGATTCTCGCTTAGGGTGCGAGAGGTCCCGGGTCCAAATCCCGGACGAGCCCAGAATTTGTTTTTGGATGATGTTGACTGTTTAATTAGGCGAGCCAAAACTTTGTACATTAAAACAATGTTTCTTCCACAATTTACCCAATGTCGTTCATGTACAGCATTGTAGCGTTTTGGCAAAAATGTAGCTGGTTCATCTTCTTAGCAGAACACCCAGCATTCTTTTATTGTCAAAAGACAAAGACTTAATTCACATTTCTAACAATGTTGAATTTCGTCAGGCAGACATCAAACGATGAGATCTTTTAATGGCTCGTTGGTCTAGGGGTATGATTCTCGCTTAGGGTGCGAGAGTTCCCGGGTCCAATTCCCGGACGAGCCCAGAATTGGAATTTAGCTAATGTTGACTGTTTAATTAAGCGAGCCAAAACTTTTTGCCTCAAAACAATGTTTCTTCTACAATTTAGCAAATGTCGTGCCCCGTACCTGTGTTGTAGCGTTTGGGCAAAAATGGAGCTTCTTAGCAGATTACAACCATTTTTTATGAGCCAAGACACGCTGACTTTATTCTCATGCCTGACAATGGATGATTTCGTCAGGCAGATATCAAACAATGAGTCATTTCATTGGATCGTTGGTCTAGGGGTATGATTCTTGCTTAGGGTGCGAGAGGTCCCGGGTCCAAATCCCTGACGAGCCCAGAATTGAAATTTGGCTAATGTTGACTGTTTAATTAAGTGGGCCAAAACTTTGTACATTAAAACAATGTTTCTTCCACAATTTACCCAATGTCGTTCATATACCAGCATTGTAGCGTTTTGGCAAGAATTTAGCTGGTTCATCTTCTTCGCAGAACACCCAGCATTCTTTTATTGGCAAAAGACAAAGACTTAATTCACATTTCTAACAATGGTTAATTTCGTCAGGCAGACATCAAACGATGAGATCTTTTAATGGCTCGTTGGTCTAGGGGTATGATTCTTGCTTAGGGTGCGAGAGGTCCCGGGTCCAAATCCCGGACGAGCCCAAAATTGAAATTTGGCTAATGTTGACTGTTTAATTAAGCGGGCCAAAACTTTGTACATTAAAACAATGTTTCTTCCACAATTTACCCAATGTCGTTCATAAACCAGCATTGTAGCGTTTTGGCAAGAATTTAGCTGGTTCATCTTCTTCGCAGAACACCCAGCATTCTTTTATTGTCAAAAGACAAAGACTTAATTCACATTTCTAACAATGGTGAATTTCGTAAGGCAGACATCAAACGATGAGATCTTTTAATGGCTCGTTGGTCTAGGGGTATGATTCTCGCTTAGGGTGCGAGAGGTCCCGGGTCCAAATCCCGGACGAGCCCAGAATTGAAATTTGGCTAATGTTGACTGTTTAATTAAGCGGGCCAAAACTTTGTACATTAAAACAATGTTTCTTCCACAATTTACCCAATGTCGTTCATATACCAGCATTGTAGCGTTTTGGCAAGAATTTAGCTGGTTCATCTTCTTCGCAGAACACCCAGCATTCTTTTATTGGCAAAAGACAAAGACTTAATTCACATTTCTAACAATGGTGAATTTCGTCAGGCAGACATCAAACGATGAGATCTTTTAATGGCTCGTTGGTCTAGGGGTATGATTCTCGCTTAGGGTGCGAGAGGTCCCGGGTCCAATTCCCGGACGAGCCCAGAATTGGAATTTAGCTAATGTTGACTGTTTAATTAAGCGAGCCAAAACTTTGTGCCTCAAAACAATGTTTCTTCTACAATTTAGCAAATGTCGTGCCCCGTACCTGTGTTGTAGCGTTTGGGCAAAAATGGAGCTTCTTAGCAGATTACAACCATTTTTTATGAGCCAAGACACGCTGACTTTATTCTCATGCCTGACAATGGATGATTCCGTCAGGCAGATATCAAACATGAGTCATTTCATTGGCTCGTTGGTCTAGGGGTATGATTCTCGCTTAGGGTGCGAGAGGTCCCGGGTCCAAATCCCGGACGAGCCCAGAATTGAAATTTGGCTAATGTTGACTGTTTAATTAAGCGGGCCAAAACTTTGTACATTAAAACAATGTTTCTTCCACAATTTACCCAATGTCGTTCATATACCAGCATTGTAGCGTTGTGGCAAGAATTTAGCTGGTTCATCTTCTTCGCAGAACACCCAGCATTCTTTTATTGGCAAAAGACAAAGACTTAATTCACATTTCTAACAATGGTGAATTTCGTCAGGCAGACATCAAACGATGAGATCTTTTAATGGCTAGTTGGTCTAGGGGTATGATTCTCGCTTAGGGTGCGAGAGGTCCCGGGTCCAAATCCCGGACGAGCCCAGAATTTGTTTTTGGATGATGTTGACTGTTTAATTAGGCGAGCCAAAACTTTGTACATTAAAACAATGTTTCTTCCACAATTTACCCAATGTCGTTCATGTACAGCATTGTAGCGTTTTGGCAAAAATGTAGCTGGTTCATCTTCTTAGCAGAACACCCAGCATTCTTTTATTGTCAAAAGACAAAGACTTAATTCACATTTCTAACAATGGTGAATTTCGTCAGGCAGACATCAAACGATGAGATCTTTTAATGGCTCGTTGGTCTAGGGGTATGATTCTCGCTTAGGGTGCGAGAGGTCCGGGGTCCAATTCCCGGAAGAGCCCAGAATTGGAATTTGGCTAATGTTGACTGTTTAATTAAGCGAGCCAAAACTTTGTGCCTCAAAACAATGTTTCTTCTACAATTTAGCAAATGTCGTGCCCCGTACCTGTGTTGTAGCGTTTGGGCAAAAATGGAGCTTCTTAGCAGATTACAACCATTTTTTATGAGCCAAGACACGCTGACTTTATTCTCATGACTGACAATGGATGATTTTGTCAGGCAGATATCAAACAATGAGTCATTTCATTGGCTCGTTGGTCTAGGGGTATGATTCTCGCTTAGGGTGCGAGAGGTCCCGGGTCCAAATCCCGGACGAGCCCAGAATTGAAATTTGGCTAATGTTGACTGTTTAATTAAGCGGGCCAAAACTTTGTACATTAAAACAATGTTTCTTCCACAATTTACCCAATGTCGTTCATATACCAGCATTGTAGCGTTTTGGCAAGAATTAAGCTGGTTCATCTTCTTCGCAGAACACCCAGCATTCTTTTATTGGCAAAAGACAAAGACTTAATTCACATTTCTAACAATGGTGAATTTCGTCAGGCAGACATCAAACGATGAGATCTTTTAATGGCTCGTTGCTCTAGGGGTATGATTCTTGCTTAGGGTGCGAGAGGTCCCGGGTCCAAATCCCGGACGAGCCCAGAATTGAAATTTGGCTAATGTTGACTGTTTAATTAAGCGGGCCAAAACTTTGTACATTAAAACAATGTTTCTTCCACAATTTACCCAATGTCGTTCATATACCAGCATTGTAGCGTTTTGGCAAGAATTTAGCTGGTTCATCTTCTTCGCAGAACACCCAGCATTCTTTTATTGGCAAAAGACAAAGACTTAATTCACATTTCTAACAATGGTGAATTTCGTCAGGCAGACATCAAACGATGAGATCTTTTAATGGCTCGTTGGTCTAGGGGTATGATTCTCGCTTAGGGTGCGAGAGGTCCCGGGTCCAAATCCCGGACGAGCCCAGAATTGAAATTTGGCTAATGTTGACTGTTTAATTAAGCGGGCCAAAACTTTGTACATTAAAACAATGTTTCTTCCACAATTTACCCAATGTCGTTCATATACCAGCATTGTAGCGTTTTGGCAAGAATTTAGCTGGTTCATCTTCTTCGCAGAACACCCAGCATTCTTTTATTGGCAAAAGACAAAGACTTAATTCACATTTCTAACAATGGTGAATTTCGTCAGGCAGACATCAAACGATGAGATCTTTTAATGGCTCGTTGGTCTAGGGGTATGATTCTCGCTTAGGGTGCGAGAGGTCCCGGGTCCAAATCCCGGACGAGCCCAGAATTGAAATTTGGCTAATGTTGACTGTTTAATTAAGCGGGCCAAAACTTTGTAAATTAAAACAATGTTTCTTCCACAATTTACCCAATGTCGTTCATATACCAGCATTGTAGCGTTTTGGCAAGAATTTAGCTGGTTCATCTTCTTCGCAGAACACCCAGCATTCTTTTATTGTCAAAAGACAAAGACTTAATTCACATTTCTAACAATGGTGAATTTCGTCAGGCAGACATCAAACGATGAGATCTTTTAATGGCTCGTTGGTCTAGGGGTATGATTCTCGCTTAGGGTGCGAGAGGTCCCGGGTCCAATTCCCGGACGAGCCCAGAATTGGAATTTAGCTAATGTTGACTGTTTAATTAAGCGAGCCAAAACTTTGTGCCTCAAAACAATGTTTCTTCTACAATTTAGCAAATGTCGTGCCCCGTACCTGTGTTGTAGCGTTTGGGCAAAAATGGAGCTTCTTAGCAGATTACAACCATTTTTTATGAGCCAAGACACGCTGACTTTATTCTCATGCCTGACAATGGATGATTCCGTCAGGCAGATATCAAACATGAGTCATTTCATTGGCTCGTTGGTCTAGGGGTATGATTCTCGCTTAGGGTGCGAGAGGTCCCGGGTCCAAATCCCGGACGAGCCCAGAATTGAAATTTGGCTAATGTTGACTGTTTAATTAAGCGGGCCAAAACTTTGTACATTAAAACAATGTTTCTTCCACAATTTACCCAATGTCGTTCATATACCAGCATTGTAGCGTTGTGGCAAGAATTTAGCTGGTTCATCTTCTTCGCAGAACACCCAGCATTCTTTTATTGGCAAAAGACAAAGACTTAATTCACATTTCTAACAATGGTGAATTTCGTCAGGCAGACATCAAACGATGAGATCTTTTAATGGCTAGTTGGTCTAGGGGTATGATTCTCGCTTAGGGTGCGAGAGGTCCCGGGTCCAAATCCCGGACGAGCCCAGAATTTGTTTTTGGATGATGTTGACTGTTTAATTAGGCGAGCCAAAACTTTGTACATTAAAACAATGTTTCTTCCACAATTTACCCAATGTCGTTCATGTACAGCATTGTAGCGTTTTGGCAAAAATGTAGCTGGTTCATCTTCTTAGCAGAACACCCAGCATTCTTTTATTGTCAAAAGACAAAGACTTAATTCACATTTCTAACAATGGTGAATTTCGTCAGGCAGACATCAAACGATGAGATCTTTTAATGGCTCGTTGGTCTAGGGGTATGATTCTCGCTTAGGGTGCGAGAGGTCCGGGGTCCAATTCCCGGAAGAGCCCAGAATTGGAATTTGGCTAATGTTGACTGTTTAATTAAGCGAGCCAAAACTTTGTGCCTCAAAACAATGTTTCTTCTACAATTTAGCAAATGTCGTGCCCCGTACCTGTGTTGTAGCGTTTGGGCAAAAATGGAGCTTCTTAGCAGATTACAACCATTTTTTATGAGCCAAGACACGCTGACTTTATTCTCATGACTGACAATGGATGATTTCGTCAGGCAGATATCAAACAATGAGTCATTTCATTGGCTCGTTGGTCTAGGGGTATGATTCTCGCTTAGGGTGCGAGAGGTCCCGGGTCCAAATCCCGGACGAGCCCAGAATTGAAATTTGGCTAATGTTGACTGTTTAATTAAGCGGGCCAAAACTTTGTACATTAAAACAATGTTTCTTCCACAATTTACCCAATGTCGTTCATATACCAGCATTGTAGCGTTTTGGCAAGAATTAAGCTGGTTCATCTTCTTCGCAGAACACCCAGCATTCTTTTATTGGCAAAAGACAAAGACTTAATTCACATTTCTAACAATGGTGAATTTCGTCAGGCAGACATCAAACGATGAGATCTTTTAATGGCTCGTTGCTCTAGGGGTATGATTCTTGCTTAGGGTGCGAGAGGTCCCGGGTCCAAATCCCGGACGAGCCCAGAATTGAAATTTGGCTAATGTTGACTGTTTAATTAAGCGGGCCAAAACTTTGTACATTAAAACAATGTTTCTTCCACAATTTACCCAATGTCGTTCATATACCAGCATTGTAGCGTTTTGGCAAGAATTTAGCTGGTTCATCTTCTTCGCAGAACACCCAGCATTCTTTTATTGGCAAAAGACAAAGACTTAATTCACATTTCTAACAATGGTGAATTTCGTCAGGCAGACATCAAACGATGAGATCTTTTAATGGCTCGTTGGTCTAGGGGTATGATTCTCGCTTAGGGTGCGAGAGGTCCCGGGTCCAAATCCCGGACGAGCCCAGAATTGAAATTTGGCTAATGTTGACTGTTTAATTAAGCGGGCCAAAACTTTGTACATTAAAACAATGTTTCTTCCACAATTTACCCAATGTCGTTCATATACCAGCATTGTAGCGTTTTGGCAAGAATTTAGCTGGTTCATCTTCTTCGCAGAACACCCAGCATTCTTTTATTGGCAAAAGACAAAGACTTAATTCACATTTCTAACAATGGTGAATTTCGTCAGGCAGACATCAAACGATGAGATCTTTTAATGGCTCGTTGGTCTAGGGGTATGATTCTCGCTTAGGGTGCGAGAGGTCCCGGGTCCAAATCCCGGACGAGCCCAGAATTGAAATTTGGCTAATGTTGACTGTTTAATTAAGCGGGCCAAAACTTTGTAAATTAAAACAATGTTTCTTCCACAATTTACCCAATGTCGTTCATATACCACCATTGTAGCGTTTTGGCAAGAATTTAGCTGGTTCATCTTCTTCGCAGAACACCCAGCATTCTTTTATTGTCAAAAGACAAAGACTTAATTCACATTTCTAACAATGGTGAATTTCGTCAGGCAGACATCAAACGATGAGATCTTTTAATGGCTCGTTGGTCTAGGGGTATGATTCTCGCTTAGGGTGCGAGAGGTCCCGGGTCCAAATCCCGGACGAGCCCAGAATTTGTTTTTGGATGATGTTGACTGTTTAATTAGGCGAGCCAAAACTTTGTACATTAAAACAATGTTTCTTCCACAATTTACCCAATGTCGTTCATGTACAGCATTGTAGCGTTTTGGCAAAAATGTAGCTGGTTCATCTTCTTAGCAGAACACCCAGCATTCTTTTATTGTCAAAAGACAAAGACTTAATTCACATTTCTAACAATGGTGAATTTCGTCAGGCAGACATCAAACGATGAGATCTTTTAATGGCTCGTTGGTCTAGGGGTATGATTCTCGCTTAGGGTGCGAGAGGTCCCGGGTCCAATTCCCGGACGAGCCCAGAATTGGAATTTAGCTAATGTTGACTGTTTAATTAAGCGAGCCAAAACTTTGTGCCTCAAAACAATGTTTCTTCTACAATTTAGCAAATGTCGTGCCCCGTACCTGTGTTGTAGCGTTTGGGCAAAAATGGAGCTTCTTAGCAGATTACAACCATTTTTTATGAGCCAAGACACGCTGACTTTATTCTCATGCCTGACAATGGATGATTTCGTCAGGCAGATATCAAACAATGAGTCATTTCATTGGCTCGTTGGTCTAGGGGTATGATTCTCGCTTAGGGTGCGAGAGGTCCCGGGTCCAAATCCCGGACGAGCCCAGAATTGAAATTTGGCTAATGTTGACTGTTTAATTAAGCGGGCCAAAACTTTGTACATTAAAACAATGTTTCTTCCACAATTTACCCAATGTCGTTCATATACCAGCATTGTAGCGTTTTGGCAAGAATTTAGCTGGTTCATCTTCTTCGCAGAACACCCAGCATTCTTTTATTGGCAAAAGACAAAGACTTAATTCACATTTCTAACAATGGTGAATTTCGTCAGGCAGACATCAAACGATGAGATCTTTTAATGGCTCGTTGGTCTAGGGGTATGATTCTCGCTTAGGGTGCGAGAGGTCCGGGGTCCAATTCCCGGAAGAGCCCAGAATTGGAATTTGGCTAATGTTGACTGTTTAATTAAGCGAGCCAAAACTTTGTGCCTCAAAACAATGTTTCTTCTACAATTTAGCAAATGTCGTGCCCCGTACCTGTGTTGTAGCGTTTGGGCAAAAATGGAGCTTCTTAGCAGATTACAACCATTTTTTATGAGCCAAGACACGCTGACTTTATTCTCATGCCTGACAATGGATGATTTCGTCAGGCAGATATCAAACAATGAGTCATTTCATTGGCTCGTTGGTCTAGGGGTATGATTCTCGCTTAGGGTGCGAGAGGTCCCGGGTCCAAATCCCGGACGAGCCCAGAATTGAAATTTGGCTAATGTTGACTGTTTAATTAAGCGGGCCAAAACTTTGTACATTAAAACAATGTTTCTTCCACAATTTACCCAATGTCGTTCATATACCAGCATTGTAGCGTTTTGGCAAGAATTTAGCTGGTTCATCTTCTTCGCAGAACACCCAGCATTCTTTTATTGGCAAAAGACAAAGACTTAATTCACATTTCTAACAATGGTGAATTTCGTCAGGCAGACATCAAACGATGAGATCTTTTAATGGCTCGTTGGTCTAGGGGTATGATTCTCGCTTAGGGTGCGAGAGGTCCCGGGTCCAAATCCCGGACGAGCCCAGAATTGAAATTTGGCTAATGTTGACTGTTTAATTAAGCGGGCCAAAACTTTGTACATTAAAACAATGTTTCTTCCACAATTTACCCAATGTCGTTCATATACCAGCATTGTAGCGTTTTGGCAAGAATTTAGCTGGTTCATCTTCTTCGCAGAACACCCAGCATTCTTTTATTGGCAAAAGACAAAGACTTAATTCACATTTCTAACAATGGTGAATTTCGTCAGGCAGACATCAAACGATGAGATCTTTTAATGGCTCGTTGGTCTAGGGGTATGATTCTCGCTTAGGGTGCGAGAGGTCCCGGGTCCAAATCCCGGACGAGCCCAGAATTGAAATTTGGCTAATGTTGACTGTTTAATTAAGCGGGCCAAAACTTTGTAAATTAAAACAATGTTTCTTCCACAATTTACCCAATGTCGTTCATATACCAGCATTGTAGCGTTTTGGCAAGAATTTAGCTGGTTCATCTTCTTCGCAGAACACCCAGCATTCTTTTATTGTCAAAAGACAAAGACTTAATTCACATTTCTAACAATGGTGAATTTCGTCAGGCAGACATCAAACGATGAGATCTTTTAATGGCTCGTTGGTCTAGGGGTATGATTCTCGCTTAGGGTGCGAGAGGTCCCGGGTCCAAATCCCGGACGAGCCCAGAATTTGTTTTTGGATGATGTTGACTGTTTAATTAGGCGAGCCAAAACTTTGTACATTAAAACAATGTTTCTTCCACAATTTACCCAATGTCGTTCATGTACAGCATTGTAGCGTTTTGGCAAAAATGTAGCTGGTTCATCTTCTTAGCAGAACACCCAGCATTCTTTTATTGTCAAAAGACAAAGACTTAATTCACATTTCTAACAATGGTGAATTTCGTCAGGCAGACATCAAACGATGAGATCTTTTAATGGCTCGTTGGTCTAGGGGTATGATTCTCGCTTAGGGTGCGAGAGGTCCCGGGTCCAATTCCCGGACGAGCCCAGAATTGGAATTTAGCTAATGTTGACTGTTTAATTAAGCGAGCCAAAACTTTGTGCCTCAAAACAATGTTTCTTCTACAATTTAGCAAATGTCGTGCCCCGTACCTGTGTTGTAGCGTTTGGGCAAAAATGGAGCTTCTTAGCAGATTACAACCATTTTTTATGAGCCAAGACACGCTGACTTTATTCTCATGCCTGACAATGGATGATTTCGTCAGGCAGATATCAAACAATGAGTCATTTCATTGGCTCGTTGGTCTAGGGGTATGATTCTCGCTTAGGGTGCGAGAGGTCCCGGGTCCAAATCCCGGACGAGCCCAGAATTGAAATTTGGCTAATGTTGACTGTTTAATTAAGCGGGCCAAAACTTTGTACATTAAAACAATGTTTCTTCCACAATTTACCCAATGTCGTTCATATACCAGCATTGTAGCGTTTTGGCAAGAATTTAGCTGGTTCATCTTCTTCGCAGAACACCCAGCATTCTTTTATTGGCAAAAGACAAAGACTTAATTCACATTTCTAACAATGGTGAATTTCGTCAGGCAGACATCAAACGATGAGATCTTTTAATGGCTCGTTGGTCTAGGGGTGTGATTCTCGCTTAGGGTGCGAGAGGTCCCGGGTCCAAATCCCGGACGAGCCCAGAATTTGTTTTTGGATGATGTTGACTGTTTAATTAGGCGAGCCAAAACTTTGTACATTAAAACAATGTTTCTTCCACAATTTACCCAATGTCGTTCATGTACAGCATTGTAGCGTTTTGGCAAAAATGTAGCTGGTTCATCTTCTTAGCAGAACACCCAGCATTCTTTTATTGTCAAAAGACAAAGACTTAATTCACATTTCTAACAATGGTGAATTTCGTCAGGCAGACATCAAACGATGAGATCTTTTAATGGCTCGTTGGTCTAGGGGTATGATTCTCGCTTAGGGTGCGAGAGGTCCCGGGTCCAATTCCCGGACGAGCCCAGAATTGGAATTTAGCTAATGTTGACTGTTTAATTAAGCGAGCCAAAACTTTGTGCCTCAAAACAATGTTTCTTCTACAATTTAGCAAATGTCGTGCCCCGTACCTGTGTTGTAGCGTTTGGGCAAAAATGGAGCTTCTTAGCAGATTACAACCATTTTTTATGAGCCAAGACACGCTGACTTTATTCTCATGCCTGACAATGGATGATTTCGTCAGGCAGATATCAAACAATGAGTCATTTCATTGGCTCGTTGGTCTAGGGGTATGATTCTTGCTTAGGGTGCGAGAGGTCCCGGGTCCAAATCCCTGACGAGCCCAGAATTGAAATTTGGCTAATGTTGACTGTTTAATTAAGCGGGCCAAAACTTTGTACATTAAAACAATGTTTCTTCCACAATTTACCCAATGTCGTTCATATACCAGCATTGTAGCGTTTTGGCAAGAATTTAGCTGGTTCATCTTCTTCGCAGAACACCCAGCATTCTTTTATTGGCAAAAGACAAAGACTTAATTCACATTTCTAACAATGGTGAATTTCGTCAGGCAGACATCAAACGATGAAATCTTTTAATGGCTCGTTGGTCTAGGGGTATGATTCTTGCTTAGGGTGCGAGAGGTCCCGGGTCCAAATCCCGGACGAGCCCAAAATTGAAATTTGGCTAATGTTGACTGTTTAATTAAGCGGGCCAAAAATTTGTACATTAAAACAATGTTTCTTCCACAATTTACCCAATGTCGTTCATATACCAGCATTGTAGCGTTTTGGCAAGAATTTAGCTGGTTCATCTTCTTCGCAGAACACCCAGCATTCTTTTATTGGCAAAAGACAAAGACTTAATTCACATTTCTAACAATGGTGAATTTCGTCAGGCAGACATCAAACGATGAGATCTTTTAATGGCTCGTTGGTCTAGGGGTATGATTCTCGCTTAGGGTGCGAGAGGTCCCGGGTCCAAATCCCGGACGAGCCCAGAATTGAAATTTGGCTAATGTTGACTGTTTAATTAAGCGGGCCAAAACTTTGTACATTAAAACAATGTTTCTTCCACAATTTACCCAATGTCGTTCATATACCAGCATTGTAGCGTTTTGGCAAGAATTTAGCTGGTTCATCTTCTTCGCAGAACACCCAGCATTCTTTTATTGTCAAAAGACAAAGACTTAATTCACATTTCTAACAATGGTGAATTTCGTCAGGCAGACATCAAACGATGAGATCTTTTAATGGCTCGTTGGTCTAGGGGTATGATTCTCGCTTAGGGTGCGAGAGGTCCCGGGTCCAAATCCCGGACGAGCCCAGAATTTGTTTTTGGATGATGTTGACTGTTTAATTAGGCGAGCCAAAACTTTGTACATTAAAACAATGTTTCTTCCACAATTTACCCAATGTCGTTCATGTACAGCATTGTAGCGTTTTGGCAAAAATGTAGCTGGTTCATCTTCTTAGCAGAACACCCAGCATTCTTTTATTGTCAAAAGACAAAGACTTAATTCACATTTCTAACAATGGTGAATTTCGTCAGGCAGACATCAAACGATGAGATCTTTTAATGGCTCGTTGGTCTAGGGGTATGATTCTCGCTTAGGGTGCGAGAGGTCCCGGGTCCAATTCCCGGACGAGCCCAGAATTTGTTTTTGGATGATGTTGACTGTTTAATTAGGCGAGCCAAAACTTTGTACATTAAAACAATATTTCTTCCACAATTTACCCAATGTCGTTCATATACCAGCATTGTAGCGTTTTGGCAAGAATTTAGCTGGTTCATCTTCTTCGCAGAACACCCAGCATTCTTTTATTGTCAAAAGACAAAGACTTAATTCACATTTCTAACAATGGTGAATTTCGTCAGGCAGACATCAAACGATGAGATCTTTTAATGGCTCGTTGGTCTAGGGGTATGATTCTCGCTTAGGGTGCGAGAGGTCCCGTGTCCAATTCCCGGACGAGCCCAGAATTTGTTTTTGGATGATGTTGACTGTTTAATTAGGCGAGCCAAAACTTTGTACATTAAAACAATGTTTCTTCCACAATTTACCCAATGTCGTTCATATACCAGCATTGTAGCGTTTTGGCAAGAATTTAGCTCGTTCATCTTCTTAGCAGAACACCCAGCATTCTTTTATTGGCAAAAGACAAAGACTTAATTCACATTTCTAACAATGGTGAATTTCGTCAGGCAGACATCAAACGATGAGATCTTTTAATGGCTCGTTGGTCTAGGGGTATGATTCTCGCTTAGGGTGCGAGAGGTCCCGGGTCCGAATCCAGGACGAGCCCAGAATTTGTCTTTGGATGATGTTGACTGTTTAATTAAGCGAGCCAAAACTTTGTACATTAAAACAATGTTTCTTCCACAATTCACCCAATGTCGTTCATATACCAGCATTGTAGCGTTTTGGCAAGAATTTAGCTGGTTCATCTTCTTAGCAGAACACCCAGCATTCTTTTATTGTCAAAAGACAAAGACTTAATTCACATTTCTAACAATGGTGAATTTCGTCAGGCAGACATCAAACGATGAGATCTTTTAATGGCTCGTTGGTCTAGGGGTATGATTCTCGCTTAGGGTGCGAGAGGTCCCGGGTCCAATTCCCGGACGAGCCCAGAATTTGTTTTTGGATGATGTTGACTGTTTAATTAGGCGAGCCAAAACTTTGTACATTAAAACAATGTTTCTTCCACAATTTACCCAATGTCGTTCATATACCAGCATTGTAGCGTTTTGGCAAGAATTTAGCTGGTTCATCTTCTTAGCAGAACACCCAGCATTCTTTTATTGGCAAAAGACAAAGACTTAATTCACATTTCTAACAATGGTGAATTTCGTCAGGCAGACATCAAACAATGAGATCTTTTAATGGCTCGTTGGTCTAGGGGTATGATTCTCACTTAGGGTGCGAGAGGTCCCGGGTCCAAATCCTGGACGAGCCCAGAATTTGTTTTTGGATGATGTTGACTGTTTAATTAGGCGAGCCAAAACTTTGTACATTAAAACAATGTTTCTTCCACAATTTACCCAATGTCGTTCATATACCAGCATTGTAGCGTTTTGGCAAGAATTTAGCTGGTTCATCTTCTTCGCAGAACACCCAGCATTCTTTTATTGTCAAAAGACAAAGACTTAATTCACATTTCTAACAATGGTGAATTTTGTCAGGCAGACATCAAACGATGAGATCTTTTAATGGCTCGTTGGTCTAGGGGTATGATTCTCGCTTAGGGTGCGAGAGGTCCCGGGTCCAAATCCCGGACGAGCCCAGAATTTGTTTTTGGATGATGTTGACTGTTTAATTAGGCGAGCCAAAACTTTGTACATTAAAACAATGTTTCTTCCACAATTTACCCAATGTCGTTCATGTACAGCATTGTAGCGTTTTGGCAAAAATGTAGCTGGTTCATCTTCTTCGCAGAACACCCAGCATTCTTTTATTGTCAAAAGACAAAGACTTAATTCACATTTCTAACAATGGTGAATTTCGTCAGGCAGACATCAAACGATGAGATCTTTTAATGGCTCGTTGGTCTAGGGGTATGATTCTCGCTTAGGGTGCGAGAGGTCCCGGGTCCAATTCCCGGACGAGCCCAGAATTGGAATTTAGCTAATGTTGACTGTTTAATTAAGCGAGCCAAAACTTTGTGCCTCAAAACAATGTTTCTTCTACAATTTAGCAAATGTCGTGCCCCGTACCTGTGTTGTAGCGTTTGGGCAAAAATGGAGCTTCTTAGCAGATTACAACCATTTTTTATGAGCCAAGACACGCTGACTTTATTCTCATGCCTGACAATGGATGATTTCGTCAGGCAGATATCAAACAATGAGTCATTTCATTGGCTCGTTGGTCTAGGGGTATGATTCTTGCTTAGGGTGCGAGAGGTCCCGGGTCCAAATCCCTGACGAGCCCAGAATTGAAATTTGGCTAATGTTGACTGTTTAATTAAGCGGGCCAAAACTTTGTACATTAAAACAATGTTTCTTCCACAATTTACCCAATGTCGTTCATATACCAGCATTGTAGCGTTTTGGCAAGAATTTAGCTGGTTCATCTTCTTCGCAGAACACCCAGCATTCTTTTATTGGCAAAAGACAAAGACTTAATTCACATTTCTAACAATGGTGAATTTCGTCAGGCAGACATCAAACGATGAAATCTTTTAATGGCTCGTTGGTCTAGGGGTATGATTCTTGCTTAGGGTGCGAGAGGTCCCGGGTCCAAATCCCGGACGAGCCCAAAATTGAAATTTGGCTAATGTTGACTGTTTAATTAAGCGGGCCAAAAATTTGTACATTAAAACAATGTTTCTTCCACAATTTACCCAATGTCGTTCATATACCAGCATTGTAGCGTTTTGGCAAGAATTTAGCTGGTTCATCTTCTTCGCAGAACACCCAGCATTCTTTTATTGGCAAAAGACAAAGACTTAATTCACATTTCTAACAATGGTGAATTTCGTCAGGCAGACATCAAACGATGAGATCTTTTAATGGCTCGTTGGTCTAGGGGTATGATTCTCGCTTAGGGTGCGAGAGGTCCCGGGTCCAAATCCCGGACGAGCCCAGAATTGAAATTTGGCTAATGTTGACTGTTTAATTAAGCGGGCCAAAACTTTGTACATTAAAACAATGTTTCTTCCACAATTTACCCAATGTCGTTCATATACCAGCATTGTAGCGTTTTGGCAAGAATTTAGCTGGTTCATCTTCTTCGCAGAACACCCAGCATTCTTTTATTGTCAAAAGACAAAGACTTAATTCACATTTCTAACAATGGTGAATTTCGTCAGGCAGACATCAAACGATGAGATCTTTTAATGGCTCGTTGGTCTAGGGGTATGATTCTCGCTTAGGGTGCGAGAGGTTCCGGGTCCAAATCCCGGACGAGCCCAGAATTTGTTTTTGGATGATGTTGACTGTTTAATTAGGCGAGCCAAAACTTTGTACATTAAAACAATGTTTCTTCCACAATTTACCCAATGTCGTTCATGTACAGCATTGTAGCGTTTTGGCAAAAATGTAGCTGGTTCATCTTCTTAGCAGAACACCCAGCATTCTTTTATTGTCAAAAGACAAAGACTTAATTCACATTTCTAACAATGGTGAATTTCGTCAGGCAGACATCAAACGATGAGATCTTTTAATGGCTCGTTGGTCTAGGGGTATGATTCTCGCTTAGGGTGCGAGAGGTCCCGGGTCCAATTCCCGGACGAGCCCAGAATTTGTTTTTGGATGATGTTGACTGTTTAATTAGGCGAGCCAAAACTTTGTACATTAAAACAATGTTTCTTCCACAATTTACCCAATGTCGTTCATGTACAGCATTGTAGCGTTTTGGCAAAAATGTAGCTGGTTCATCTTCTTAGCAGAACACCCAGCATTCTTTTATTGTCAAAAGACAAAGACTTAATTCACATTTCTAACAATGGTGAATTTCGTCAGGCAGACATCAAACGATGAGATCTTTTAATGGCTCGTTGGTCTAGGGGTATGATTCTCGCTTAGGGTGCGAGAGGTCCCGGGTCCAATTCCCGGACGAGCCCAGAATTTGTTTTTGGATGATGTTGACTGTTTAATTAGGCGAGCCAAAACTTTGTACATTAAAACAATGTTTCTTCCACAATTTACCCAATGTCGTTCATATACCAGCATTGTAGCGTTTTGGCAAGAATTTAGCTGGTTCATCTTCTTCGCAGAACACCCAGCATTCTTTTATTGTCAAAAGACAAAGACTTAATTCACATTTCTAACAATGGTGAATTTCGTCAGGCAGACATCAAACGATGAGATCTTTTAATGGCTCGTTGGTCTAGGGGTATGATTCTCGCTTAGGGTGCGAGAGGTCCCGTGTCCAATTCCCGGACGAGCCCAGAATTTGTTTTTGGATGATGTTGACTGTTTAATTAGGCGAGCCAAAACTTTGTACATTAAAACAATGTTTCTTCCACAATTTACCCAATGTCGTTCATATACCAGCATTGTAGCGTTTTGGCAAGAATTTAGCTGGTTCATCTTCTTAGCAGAACACCCAGCATTCTTTTATTGGCAAAAGACAAAGACTTAATTCACATTTCTAACAATGGTGAATTTCGTCAGGCAGACATCAAACGATGAGATCTTTTAATGGCTCGTTGGTCTAGGGGTATGATTCTCGCTTAGGGTGCGAGAGGTCCCGGGTCCGAATCCAGGACGAGCCCAGAATTTGTCTTTGGATGATGTTGACTGTTTAATTAAGCGAGCCAAAACTTTGTACATTAAAACAATGTTTCTTCCACAATTTACCCAATGTCGTTCATATACCAGCATTGTAGCGTTTTGGCAAGAATTTAGCTGGTTCATCTTCTTAGCAGAACACCCAGCATTCTTTTATTGTCAAAAGACAAAGACTTAATTCACATTTCTAACAATGGTGAATTTCGTCAGGCAGACATCAAACGATGAGATCTTTTAATGGCTTGTTGGTCTAGGGGTATGATTCTCGCTTAGGGTGCGAGAGGTCCCGGGTCCAATTCCCGGACGAGCCCAGAATTTGTTTTTGGATGATGTTGACTGTTTAATTAGGCGAGCCAAAACTTTGTACATTAAAACAATGTTTCTTCCACAATTTACCCAATGTCGTTCATATACCAGCATTGTAGCGTTTTGGCAAGAATTTAGCTGGTTCATCTTCTTAGCAGAACACCCAGCATTCTTTTATTGGCAAAAGACAAAGACTTAATTCACATTTCTAACAATGGTGAATTTCGTCAGGCAGACATCAAACAATGAGATCTTTTAATGGCTCGTTGGTCTAGGGGTATGATTCTCACTTAGGGTGCGAGAGGTCCCGGGTCCAAATCCTGGACGAGCCCAGAATTTGTTTTTGGATGATGTTGACTGTTTAATTAGGCGAGCCAAAACTTTGTACATTAAAACAATGTTTCTTCCACAATTTACCCAATGTCGTTCATATACCAGCATTGTAGCGTTTTGGCAAGAATTTAGCTGGTTCATCTTCTTCGCAGAACACCCAGCATTCTTTTATTGTCAAAAGACAAAGACTTAATTCACATTTCTAACAATGGTGAATTTCGTCAGGCAGACATCAAACGATGAGATCTTTTAATGGCTCGTTGGTCTAGGGGTATGATTCTCGCTTAGGGTGCGAGAGGTCCCGGGTCCAAATCCCGGACGAGCCCAGAATTTGTTTTTGGATGATGTTGACTGTTTAATTAGGCGAGCCAAAACTTTGTACATTAAAACAATGTTTCTTCCACAATTTACCCAATGTCGTTCATGTACAGCATTGTAGCGTTTTGGCAAAAATGTAGCTGGTTCATCTTCTTAGCAGAACACCCAGCATTCTTTTATTGTCAAAAGACAAAGACTTAATTCACATTTCTAACAATGGTGAATTTCGTCAGGCAGACATCAAACGATGAGATCTTTTAATGGCTCGTTGGTCTAGGGGTATGATTCTCGCTTAGGGTGCGAGAGGTCCCGGGTCCAATTCCCGGACGAGCCCAGAATTGGAATTTAGCTAATGTTGACTGTTTAATTAAGCGAGCCAAAACTTTGTGCCTCAAAACAATGTTTCTTCTACAATTTAGCAAATGTCGTGCCCCGTACCTGTGTTGTAGTGTTTGGGCAAAAATGGAGCTTCTTAGCAGATTACAACCATTTTTTATGAGCCAAGACACGCTGACTTTATTCTCATGCCTGACAATGGATGATTTCGTCAGGCAGATATCAAACAATGAGTCATTTCATTGGCTCGTTGGTCTAGGGGTATGATTCTTGCTTAGGGTGCGAGAGGTCCCGGGTCCAAATCCCTGACGAGCCCAGAATTGAAATTTGGCTAATGTTGACTGTTTAATTAAGCGGGCCAAAACTTTGTACATTAAAACAATGTTTCTTCCACAATTTACCCAATGTCGTTCATATACCAGCATTGTAGCGTTTTGGCAAGAATTTAGCTGGTTCATCTTCTTAGCAGAACACCCAGCATTCTTTTATTGGCAAAAGACAAAGACTTAATTCACATTTCTAACAATGGTGAATTTCGTCAGGCAGACATCAAACAATGAGATCTTTTAATGGCTCGTTGGTCTAGGGGTATGATTCTCACTTAGGGTGCGAGAGGTCCCGGGTCCAAATCCTGGACGAGCCCAGAATTTGTTTTTGGATGATGTTGACTGTTTAATTAGGCGAGCCAAAACTTTGTACATTAAAACAATGTTTCTTCCACAATTTACCCAATGTCGTTCATATACCAGCATTGTAGCGTTTTGGCAAGAATTTAGCTGGTTCATCTTCTTCGCAGAACACCCAGCATTCTTTTATTGTCAAAAGACAAAGACTTAATTCACATTTCTAACAATGGTGAATTTTGTCAGGCAGACATCAAACGATGAGATCTTTTAATGGCTCGTTGGTCTAGGGGTATGATTCTCGCTTAGGGTGCGAGAGGTCCCGGGTCCAAATCCCGGACGAGCCCAGAATTTGTTTTTGGATGATGTTGACTGTTTAATTAGGCGAGCCAAAACTTTGTACATTAAAACAATGTTTCTTCCACAATTTACCCAATGTCGTTCATGTACAGCATTGTAGCGTTTTGGCAAAAATGTAGCTGGTTCATCTTCTTCGCAGAACACCCAGCATTCTTTTATTGTCAAAAGACAAAGACTTAATTCACATTTCTAACAATGGTGAATTTCGTCAGGCAGACATCAAACGATGAGATCTTTTAATGGCTCGTTGGTCTAGGGGTATGATTCTCGCTTAGGGTGCGAGAGGTCCCGGGTCCAATTCCCGGACGAGCCCAGAATTGGAATTTAGCTAATGTTGACTGTTTAATTAAGCGAGCCAAAACTTTGTGCCTCAAAACAATGTTTCTTCTACAATTTAGCAAATGTCGTGCCCCGTACCTGTGTTGTAGCGTTTGGGCAAAAATGGAGCTTCTTAGCAGATTACAACCATTTTTTATGAGCCAAGACACGCTGACTTTATTCTCATGCCTGACAATGGATGATTTCGTCAGGCAGATATCAAACAATGAGTCATTTCATTGGCTCGTTGGTCTAGGGGTATGATTCTTGCTTAGGGTGCGAGAGGTCCCGGGTCCAAATCCCTGACGAGCCCAGAATTGAAATTTGGCTAATGTTGACTGTTTAATTAAGCGGGCCAAAACTTTGTACATTAAAACAATGTTTCTTCCACAATTTACCCAATGTCGTTCATATACCAGCATTGTAGCGTTTTGGCAAGAATTTAGCTGGTTCATCTTCTTCGCAGAACACCCAGCATTCTTTTATTGGCAAAAGACAAAGACTTAATTCACATTTCTAACAATGGTGAATTTCGTCAGGCAGACATCAAACGATGAAATCTTTTAATGGCTCGTTGGTCTAGGGGTATGATTCTTGCTTAGGGTGCGAGAGGTCCCGGGTCCAAATCCCGGACGAGCCCAAAATTGAAATTTGGCTAATGTTGACTGTTTAATTAAGCGGGCCAAAAATTTGTACATTAAAACAATGTTTCTTCCACAATTTACCCAATGTCGTTCATATACCAGCATTGTAGCGTTTTGGCAAGAATTTAGCTGGTTCATCTTCTTCGCAGAACACCCAGCATTCTTTTATTGGCAAAAGACAAAGACTTAATTCACATTTCTAACAATGGTGAATTTCGTCAGGCAGACATCAAACGATGAGATCTTTTAATGGCTCGTTGGTCTAGGGGTATGATTCTCGCTTAGGGTGCGAGAGGTCCCGGGTCCAAATCCCGGACGAGCCCAGAATTGAAATTTGGCTAATGTTGACTGTTTAATTAAGCGGGCCAAAACTTTGTACATTAAAACAATGTTTCTTCCACAATTTACCCAATGTCGTTCATATACCAGCATTGTAGCGTTTTGGCAAGAATTTAGCTGGTTCATCTTCTTCGCAGAACACCCAGCATTCTTTTATTGTCAAAAGACAAAGACTTAATTCACATTTCTAACAATGGTGAATTTCGTCAGGCAGACATCAAACGATGAGATCTTTTAATGGCTCGTTGGTCTAGGGGTATGATTCTCGCTTAGGGTGCGAGAGGTTCCGGGTCCAAATCCCGGACGAGCCCAGAATTTGTTTTTGGATGATGTTGACTGTTTAATTAGGCGAGCCAAAACTTTGTACATTAAAACAATGTTTCTTCCACAATTTACCCAATGTCGTTCATGTACAGCATTGTAGCGTTTTGGCAAAAATGTAGCTGGTTCATCTTCTTAGCAGAACACCCAGCATTCTTTTATTGTCAAAAGACAAAGACTTAATTCACATTTCTAACAATGGTGAATTTCGTCAGGCAGACATCAAACGATGAGATCTTTTAATGGCTCGTTGGTCTAGGGGTATGATTCTCGCTTAGGGTGCGAGAGGTCCCGGGTCCAATTCCCGGACGAGCCCAGAATTTGTTTTTGGATGATGTTGACTGTTTAATTAGGCGAGCCAAAACTTTGTACATTAAAACAATGTTTCTTCCACAATTTACCCAATGTCGTTCATGTACAGCATTGTAGCGTTTTGGCAAAAATGTAGCTGGTTCATCTTCTTAGCAGAACACCCAGCATTCTTTTATTGTCAAAAGACAAAGACTTAATTCACATTTCTAACAATGGTGAATTTCGTCAGGCAGACATCAAACGATGAGATCTTTTAATGGCTCGTTGGTCTAGGGGTATGATTCTCGCTTAGGGTGCGAGAGGTCCCGGGTCCAATTCCCGGACGAGCCCAGAATTTGTTTTTGGATGATGTTGACTGTTTAATTAGGCGAGCCAAAACTTTGTACATTAAAACAATGTTTCTTCCACAATTTACCCAATGTCGTTCATATACCAGCATTGTAGCGTTTTGGCAAGAATTTAGCTGGTTCATCTTCTTCGCAGAACACCCAGCATTCTTTTATTGTCAAAAGACAAAGACTTAATTCACATTTCTAACAATGGTGAATTTCGTCAGGCAGACATCAAACGATGAGATCTTTTAATGGCTCGTTGGTCTAGGGGTATGATTCTCGCTTAGGGTGCGAGAGGTCCCGTGTCCAATTCCCGGACGAGCCCAGAATTTGTTTTTGGATGATGTTGACTGTTTAATTAGGCGAGCCAAAACTTTGTACATTAAAACAATGTTTCTTCCACAATTTACCCAATGTCGTTCATATACCAGCATTGTAGCGTTTTGGCAAGAATTTAGCTGGTTCATCTTCTTAGCAGAACACCCAGCATTCTTTTATTGGCAAAAGACAAAGACTTAATTCACATTTCTAACAATGGTGAATTTCGTCAGGCAGACATCAAACGATGAGATCTTTTAATGGCTCGTTGGTCTAGGGGTATGATTCTCGCTTAGGGTGCGAGAGGTCCCGGGTCCGAATCCAGGACGAGCCCAGAATTTGTCTTTGGATGATGTTGACTGTTTAATTAAGCGAGCCAAAACTTTGTACATTAAAACAATGTTTCTTCCACAATTTACCCAATGTCGTTCATATACCAGCATTGTAGCGTTTTGGCAAGAATTTAGCTGGTTCATCTTCTTAGCAGAACACCCAGCATTCTTTTATTGTCAAAAGACAAAGACTTAATTCACATTTCTAACAATGGTGAATTTCGTCAGGCAGACATCAAACGATGAGATCTTTTAATGGCTTGTTGGTCTAGGGGTATGATTCTCGCTTAGGGTGCGAGAGGTCCCGGGTCCAATTCCCGGACGAGCCCAGAATTTGTTTTTGGATGATGTTGACTGTTTAATTAGGCGAGCCAAAACTTTGTACATTAAAACAATGTTTCTTCCACAATTTACCCAATGTCGTTCATATACCAGCATTGTAGCGTTTTGGCAAGAATTTAGCTGGTTCATCTTCTTAGCAGAACACCCAGCATTCTTTTATTGGCAAAAGACAAAGACTTAATTCACATTTCTAACAATGGTGAATTTCGTCAGGCAGACATCAAACAATGAGATCTTTTAATGGCTCGTTGGTCTAGGGGTATGATTCTCACTTAGGGTGCGAGAGGTCCCGGGTCCAAATCCTGGACGAGCCCAGAATTTGTTTTTGGATGATGTTGACTGTTTAATTAGGCGAGCCAAAACTTTGTACATTAAAACAATGTTTCTTCCACAATTTACCCAATGTCGTTCATATACCAGCATTGTAGCGTTTTGGCAAGAATTTAGCTGGTTCATCTTCTTCGCAGAACACCCAGCATTCTTTTATTGTCAAAAGACAAAGACTTAATTCACATTTCTAACAATGGTGAATTTCGTCAGGCAGACATCAAACGATGAGATCTTTTAATGGCTCGTTGGTCTAGGGGTATGATTCTCGCTTAGGGTGCGAGAGGTCCCGGGTCCAAATCCCGGACGAGCCCAGAATTTGTTTTTGGATGATGTTGACTGTTTAATTAGGCGAGCCAAAACTTTGTACATTAAAACAATGTTTCTTCCACAATTTACCCAATGTCGTTCATGTACAGCATTGTAGCGTTTTGGCAAAAATGTAGCTGGTTCATCTTCTTAGCAGAACACCCAGCATTCTTTTATTGTCAAAAGACAAAGACTTAATTCACATTTCTAACAATGGTGAATTTCGTCAGGCAGACATCAAACGATGAGATCTTTTAATGGCTCGTTGGTCTAGGGGTATGATTCTCGCTTAGGGTGCGAGAGGTCCCGGGTCCAATTCCCGGACGAGCCCAGAATTGGAATTTAGCTAATGTTGACTGTTTAATTAAGCGAGCCAAAACTTTGTGCCTCAAAACAATGTTTCTTCTACAATTTAGCAAATGTCGTGCCCCGTACCTGTGTTGTAGTGTTTGGGCAAAAATGGAGCTTCTTAGCAGATTACAACCATTTTTTATGAGCCAAGACACGCTGACTTTATTCTCATGCCTGACAATGGATGATTTCGTCAGGCAGATATCAAACAATGAGTCATTTCATTGGCTCGTTGGTCTAGGGGTATGATTCTTGCTTAGGGTGCGAGAGGTCCCGGGTCCAAATCCCTGACGAGCCCAGAATTGAAATTTGGCTAATGTTGACTGTTTAATTAAGCGGGCCAAAACTTTGTACATTAAAACAATGTTTCTTCCACAATTTACCCAATGTCGTTCATATACCAGCATTGTAGCGTTTTGGCAAGAATTTAGCTGGTTCATCTTCTTCGCAGAACACCCAGCATTCTTTTATTGGCAAAAGACAAAGACTTAATTCACATTTCTAACAATGGTGAATTTCGTCAGGCAGACATCAAACGATGAGATCTTTTAATGGCTCGTTGGTCTAGGGGTATGATTCTTGCTTAGGGTGCGAGAGGTCCCGGGTCCAAATCCCGGACGAGCCCAAAATTGAAATTTGGCTAATGTTGACTGTTTAATTAAGCGGGCCAAAACTTTGTACATTAAAACAATGTTTCTTCCACAATTTACCCAATGTCGTTCATATACCAGCATTGTAGCGTTTTGGCAAGAATTTAGCTGGTTCATCTTCTTCGCAGAACACCCAGCATTCTTTTATTGGCAAAAGACAAAGACTTAATTCACATTTCTAACAATGGTGAATTTCGTCAGGCAGACATCAAACGATGAGATCTTTTAATGGCTCGTTGGTCTAGGGGTATGATTCTCGCTTAGGGTGCGAGAGGTCCCGGGTCCAAATCCCGGACGAGCCCAGAATTGAAATTTGGCTAATGTTGACTGTTTAATTAAGCAGGCCAAAACTTTGTACATTAAAACAATGTTTCTTCCACAATTTACCCAATGTCGTTCATATACCAGCATTGTAGCGTTTTGGCAAGAATTTAGCTGGTTCATCTTCTTCGCAGAACACCCAGCATTCTTTTATTGTCAAAAGACAAAGACTTAATTCACATTTCTAACAATGGTGAATTTCGTCAGGCAGACATCAAACGATGAGATCTTTTAATGGCTCGTTGGTCTAGGGGTATGATTCTCGCTTAGGGTGCGAGAGGTCCCGGGTCCAAATCCCGGACGAGCCCAGAATTGAAATTTGGCTAATGTTGACTGTTTAATTAAGCGGGCCAAAACTTTGTACATTAAAACAATGTTTCTTCCACAATTTACCCAATGTCGTTCATATACCAGCATTGTAGCGTTTTGGCAAGAATTTAGCTGGTTCATCTTCTTCGCAGAACACCCAGCATTCTTTTATTGTCAAAAGACAAAGACTTAATTCACATTTCTAACAATGGTGAATTTCGTCAGGCAGACATCAAACGATGAGATCTTTTAATGGCTCGTTGGTCTAGGGGTATGATTCTCGCTTAGGGTGCGAGAGGTCCCGGGTCCAAATCCCGGACAAGCCCAGAATTTGTTTTTGGATGATGTTGACTGTTTAATTAGGCGAGCCAAAACTTTGTACATTAAAACAATGTTTCTTCCACAATTTACCCAATGTCGTTCATGTACAGCATTGTAGCGTTTTGGCAAAAATGTAGCTGGTTCATCTTCTTAGCAGAACACCCAGCATTCTTTTATTGTCAAAAGACAAAGACTTAATTCACATTTCTAACAATGGTGAATTTCGTCAGGCAGACATCAAACGATGAGATCTTTTAATGGCTCGTTGGTCTAGGGGTATGATTCTCGCTTAGGGTGCGAGAGGTCCCGGGTCCAATTCCCGGACGAGCCCAGAATTTGTTTTTGGATGATGTTGACTGTTTAATTAGGCGAGCCAAAACTTTGTACATTAAAACAATGTTTCTTCCACAATTTACCCAATGTCGTTCATATACCAGCATTGTAGCGTTTTGGCAAGAATTTAGCTGGTTCATCTTCTTCGCAGAACACCCAGCATTCTTTTATTGGCAAAAGACAAAGACTTAATTCACATTTCTAACAATGGTGAATTTCGTCAGGCAGACATCAAACGATGAGATCTTTTAATGGCTCGTTGGTCTAGGGGTATGATTCTCGCTTAGGGTGCGAGAGGTCCCGGGTCCAAATCCTGGACGAGCCCAGAATTTGTTTTTGGATGATGTTGACTGTTTAATTAGGCGAGCCAAAACTTTGTACATTAAAACAATGTTTCTTCCACAATTTACCCAATGTCGTTCATATACCAGCATTGTAGCGTTTTGGCAAGAATTTAGCTGGTTCATCTTCTTCGCAGAACACCCAGCATTCTTTTATTGTCAAAAGACAAAGACTTAATTCACATTTCTAACAATGGTGAATTTCGTCAGGCAGACATCAAACGATGAGATCTTTTAATGGCTCGTTGGTCTAGGGGTATGATTCTCGCTTAGGGTGCGAGAGGTCCCGGGTCCAAATCCCGGACGAGCCCAGAATTTGTTTTTGGATGATGTTGACTGTTTAATTAGGCGAGCCAAAACTTTGTACATTAAAACAATGTTTCTTCCACAATTTACCCAATGTCGTTCATGTACAGCATTGTAGCGTTTTGGCAAAAATGTAGCTGGTTCATCTTCTTAGCAGAACACCCAGCATTCTTTTATTGTCAAAAGACAAAGACTTAATTCACATTTCTAACAATGGTGAATTTCGTCAGGCAGACATCAAACGATGAGATCTTTTAATGGCTCGTTGGTCTAGGGGTATGATTCTCGCTTAGGGTGCGAGAGGTCCCGGGTCCAATTCCCGGACGAGCCCAGAATTGGAATTTAGCTAATGTTGACTGTTTAATTAAGCGAGCCAAAACTTTGTGCCTCAAAACAATGTTTCTTCTACAATTTAGCAAATGTCGTGCCCCGTACCTGTGTTGTAGCGTTTGGGCAAAAATGGAGCTTCTTAGCAGATTACAACCATTTTTTATGAGCCAAGACACGCTGACTTTATTCTCATGCCTGACAATGGATGATTTCGTCAGGCAGATATCAAACAATGAGTCATTTCATTGGCTCGTTGGTCTAGGGGAATGATTCTTGCTTAGGGTGCGAGAGGTCCCGGGTCCAAATCCCTGACGAGCCCAGAATTGAAATTTGGCTAATGTTGACTGTTTAATTAAGCGGGCCAAAACTTTGTACATTAAAACAATGTTTCTTCCACAATTTACCCAATGTCGTTCATATACCAGCATTGTAGCGTTTTGGCAAGAATTTAGCTGGTTCATCTTCTTCGCAGAACACCCAGCATTCTTTTATTGTCAAAAGACAAAGACTTAATTCACATTTCTAACAATGGTGAATTTCGTCAGGCAGACATCAAACGATGAGATCTTTTAATGGCTCGTTGGTCTAGGGGTATGATTCTCGCTTAGGGTGCGAGAGGTCCCGGGTCCAAATCCCGGACGAGCCCAGAATTTGTTTTTGGATGATGTTGACTGTTTAATTAGGCGAGCCAAAACTTTGTACACTAAAACAATGTTTCTTCCACAATTTACCCAATGTCGTTCATGTACAGCATTGTAGCATTTTGGCAAAAATGTAGCTGGTTCATCTTCTTAGCAGAACACCCAGCATTCTTTTATTGTCAAAAGACAAAGACTTAATTCACATTTCTAACAATGGTGAATTTCGTCAGGCAGACATCAAACGATGAGATCTTTTAATGGCTCGTTGGTCTAGGGGTATGATTCTCGCTTAGGGTGCGAGAGGTCCCGGGTCCAATTCCCGGACGAGCCCAGAATTGGAATTTAGCTAATGTTGACTGTTTAATTAAGCGAGCCAAAACTTTGTGCCTCAAAACAATGTTTCTTCTACAATTTAGCAAATGTCGTGCCCCGTACCTGTGTTGTAGCGTTTGGGCAAAAATGGAGCTTCTTAGCAGATTACAACCATTTTTTATGAGCCAAGACACGCTGACTTTATTCTCATGCCTGACAATGGATGATTTCGTCAGGCAGATATCAAACAATGAGTCATTTCATTGGCTCGTTGGTCTAGGGGTATGATTCTTGCTTAGGGTGCGAGAGGTCCCGGGTCCAAATCCCTGACGAGCCCAGAATTGAAATTTGGCTAATGTTGACTGTTTAATTAAGCGGGCCAAAACTTTGTACATTAAAACAATGTTTCTTCCACAATTTACCCAATGTCGTTCATATACCAGCATTGTAGCGTTTTGGCAAGAATTTAGCTGGTTCATCTTCTTCGCAGAACACCCAGCATTCTTTTATTGGCAAAAGACAAAGACTTAATTCACATTTCTAACAATGGTGAATTTCGTCAGGCAGACATCAAACGATGAGATCTTTTAATGGCTTGTTGGTCTAGGGGTATGATTCTTGCTTAGGGTGCGAGAGGTCCGGGGTCCAAATCCCGGACGAGCCCAAAATTGAAATTTGGCTAATGTTGACTGTTTAATTAAGCGGGCCAAAACTTTGTACATTAAAACAATGTTTCTTCCACAATTTACCCAATGTCGTTCATATACCAGCATTGTAGCGTTTTGGCAAGAATTTAGCTGGTTCATCTTCTTCGCAGAACACCCAGCATTCTTTTATTGGCAAAAGACAAAGACTTAATTCACATTTCTAACAATGGTGAATTTCGTCAGGCAGACATCAAACGATGAGATCTTTTAATGGCTCGTTGGTCTAGGGGTATGATTCTCGCTTAGGGTGCGAGAGGTCTCGGGTCCAAATCCCGGACGAGCCCAGAATTGAAATTTGGCTAATGTTGACTGTTTAATTAAGCGGGCCAAAACTTTGTACATTAAAACAATGTTTCTTCCACAATTTACCCAATGTCGTTCATATACCAGCATTGTAGCGTTTTGGCAAGAATTTAGCTGGTTCATCTTCTTCGCAGAACACCCAGCATTCTTTTATTGTCAAAAGACAAAGACTTAATTCACATTTCTAACAATGGTGAATTTCGTCAGGCAGACATCAAACGATGAGATCTTTTAATGGCTCGTTGGTCTAGGGGTATGATTCTCGCTTAGGGTGCGAGAGGTCCCGGGTCCGAATCCAGGACGAGCCCAGAATTTGTCTTTGGATGATGTTGACTGTTTAATTAAGCGAGCCAAAACTTTGTACATTAAAACAATGTTTCTTCCACAATTTACCCAATGTCGTTCATATACCAGCATTGTAGCGTTTTGGCAAGAATTTAGCTGGTTCATCTTCTTCGCAGAACACCCAGCATTCTTTTATTGCCAAAAAAAAGACTTAATTCACATTTCTAACAATGGTGAATTTCGGCAGGCAGACATCAAACAATGAGATGTTTTAATGGCTCGTTGGTCTAGGGGTATGATTCTCGCTTAGGGTGCGAGAGGTCCCGGGTCCAATTCCCGGACGAGCCCAGAATTTGTTTTTGGATGATGTTGACTGTTTAATTAGGCGAGCCAAAACTTTGTACATTAAAACAATGTTTCTTCCACAATTTACCCAATGTCGTTCATATACCAGCATTGTAGCGTTTTGGCAAGAATTTAGCTGGTTCATCTTCTTAGCAGAACACCCAGCATTCTTTTATTGGCAAAAGACAAAGACTTAATTCACATTTCTAACAATGGTGAATTTCGTCAGGCAGACATCAAACAATGAGATCTTTTAATGGCTCGTTGGTCTAGGGGTATGATTCTCGCTTAGGGTGCGAGAGGTCCCGGGTCCAAATCCCGGACGAGCCCAGAATTTGTTTTTGGATGATGTTGACTGTTTAATTAGGCGAGCCAAAACTTTGTACATTAAAACAATGTTTCTTCCACAATTTACCCAATGTCGTTCATGTACAGCATTGTAGCGTTTTGGCAAAAATGTAGCTGGTTCATCTTCTTCGCAGAACACCCAGCATTCTTTTATTGGCAAAAGACAAAGACTTAATTCACATTTCTAACAATGGTGAATTTCGTCAGGCAGACATCAAACGATGAGATCTTTTAATGGCTCGTTGGTCTAGGGGTATGATTCTCGCTTAGGGTGCGAGAGGTCCCGGGTCCAAATCCCGGACGAGCCCAGAATTTGTTTTTGGATGATGTTGACTGTTTAATTAGGCGAGCCAAAACTTTGTACATTAAAACAATGTTTCTTCCACAATTTACCCAATGTCGTTCATGTACAGCATTGTAGCGTTTTGGCAAAAATGTAGCTGGTTCATCTTCTTAGCAGAACACCCAGCATTCTTTTATTGTCAAAAGACAAAGACTTAATTCACATTTCTAACAATGGTGAATTTCGTCAGGCAGACATCAAACGATGAGATCTTTTAATGGCTCGTTGGTCTAGGGGTATGATTCTCGCTTAGGGTGCGAGAGGTCCCGGGTCCAATTCCCGGACTAGCCCAGAATTTGTTTTTGGATGATGTTGACTGTTTAATTAGGCGAGCCAAAACTTTGTACATTAAAACAATGTTTCTTCCACAATTTACCCAATGTCGTTCATATACCAGCATTGTAGCGTTTTGGCAAGAATTTAGCTGGTTCATCTTCTTCGCAGAACACCCAGCATTCTTTTATTGGCAAAAGACAAAGACTTAATTCACATTTCTAACAATGGTGAATTTCGTCAGGCAGACATCAAACGATGAGATATTTTAATGGCTCGTTGGTCTAGGGGTATGATTCTCGCTTAGGGTGCGAGAGGTCACGGGTCCAAATCCCGGACGAGCCCAGAATTTGTTTTTGGATGATGTTGACTGTTTAATTAGGCGAGCCAAAACTTTGTACATTAAAACAATGTTTCTTCCACAATTTACCCAATGTCGTTCATGTACAGCATTGTAGCGTTTTGGCAAAAATGTAGCTGGTTCATCTTCTTAGCAGAACACCCAGCATTCTTTTATTGGCAAAAGACAAAGACTTAATTCACATTTCTAACAATGGTGAATTTCGTCAGGCAGACATCAAACAATGAGATCTTTTAATGGCTCGTTGGTCTAGGGGTATGATTCTCGCTTAGGGTGCGAGAGGTCCCGGGTCCAAATCCCGGACGAGCCCAGAATTTGTTTTTGGATGATGTTGACTGTTTAATTAGGCGAGCCAAAACTTTGTACATTAAAACATTGTTTCTTCCACAATTTACCCAATGTCGTTCATGTACAGCATTGTAGCGTTTTGGCAAAAATGTAGCTGGTTCATCTTCTTCGCAGAACACCCAGCATTCTTTTATTGGCAAAAGACAAAGACTTAATTCACATTTCTAACAATGGTGAATTTCGTCAGGCAGACATCAAACGATGAGATCTTTTAATGGCTCGTTGGTCTAGGGGTATGATTCTCGCTTAGGGTGCGAGAGGTCCCGGGTCCAAATCCCGGACGAGCCCAGAATTTGTTTTTGGATGATGTTGACTGTTTAATTAGGCGAGCCAAAACTTTGTACATTAAAACAATGTTTCTTCCACAATTTACCCAATGTCGTTCATGTACAGCATTGTAGCGTTTTGGCAAAAATGTAGCTGGTTCATCTTCTTAGCAGAACACCCAGCATTCTTTTATTGTCAAAAGACAAAGACTTAATTCACATTTCTAACAATGGTGAATTTCGTCAGGCAGACATCAAACGATGAGATCTTTTAATGGCTCGTTGGTCTAGGGGTATGATTCTCGCTTAGGGTGCGAGAGGTCCCGGGTCCAATTCCCGGACTAGCCCAGAATTTGTTTTTGGATGATGTTGACTGTTTAATTAGGCGAGCCAAAACTTTGTACATTAAAACAATGTTTCTTCCACAATTTACCCAATGTCGTTCATATACCAGCATTGTAGCGTTTTGGCAAGAATTTAGCTGGTTCATCTTCTTCGCAGAACACCCAGCATTCTTTTATTGGCAAAAGACAAAGACTTAATTCACATTTCTAACAATGGTGAATTTCGTCAGGCAGACATCAAACGATGAGATATTTTAATGGCTCGTTGGTCTAGGGGTATGATTCTCGCTTAGGGTGCGAGAGGTCACGGGTCCAAATCCCGGACGAGCCCAGAATTTGTTTTTGGATGATGTTGACTGTTTAATTAGGCGAGCCAAAACTTTGTACATTAAAACAATGTTTCTTCCACAATTTACCCAATGTCGTTCATGTACAGCATTGTAGCGTTTTGGCAAAAATGTAGCTGGTTCATCTTCTTAGCAGAACACCCAGCATTCTTTTATTGTCAAAAGACAAAGACTTAATTCACATTTCTAACAATGGTGAATTTCGTCAGGCAGACATCAAACGATGAGATGTTTTAATGGCTCGTTGGTCTAGGGGTATGATTCTCGCTTAGGGTGCGAGAGGTCCCGGGTCCGAATCCAGGACGAGCCCAGAATTTGTCTTTGGATGATGTTGACTGTTTAATTAAGCGAGCCAAAACTTTGTACATTAAAACAATGTTTCTTCCACAATTTACCCAATGTCGTTCATATACCAGCATTGTAGCGTTTTGGCAAGAATTTAGCTGGTTCATCTTCTTCGCAGAACACCCAGCATTCTTTTATTGCCAAAAAAAAGACTTAATTCACATTTCTAACAATGGTGAATTTCGGCAGGCAGACATCAAACAATGAGATGTTTTAATGGCTCGTTGGTCTAGGGGTATGATTCTCGCTTAGGGTGCGAGAGGTCCCGGGTCCAATTCCCGGACGAGCCCAGAATTGGAATTTGGCTAATGTTGACTGTTTAATTAAGCGAGCCAAAACTTTGTGCCTCAAAACAATGTTTCTTCTACAATTTAGCAAATGTCGTGCCCCGTACCTGTGTTGTAGCGTTTGGGCAAAAATGTAGCTTCTTCGCAGATTACAACCATTTTTTATGAGCCAAGACACGCTGACTTTATTCTCATGCCTGACAATGGATGATTTCGTCAGGCAGATATCAAACAAAGAGTCATTTCATTGGCTCGTTGGTCTAGGGGTATGATTCTCGCTTAGGGTGCGAGAGGTCCCGGGTCCAAATCCCGGACGAGCCCAGAATTGAAATTTGGCTAATGTTGACTGTTTAATTAAGCGGGCCAAAACTTTGTACATTAAAACAATGTTTCTTCCACAATTTACCCAATGTCGTTCATATACCAGCATTGTAGCGTTTTGGCAAGAATTTAGCTGGTTCATCTTCTTCGCAGAACACCCAGCATTCTTTTATTGGCAAAAGACAAAGACTTAATTCACATTTCTAACAATGGTGAATTTCGTCAGGCAGACATCAAACGATGAGATCTTTTAATGGCTCGTTGGTCTAGGGGTATGATTCTCGCTTAGGGTGCGAGAGGTCCCGGGTCCAAATCCCGGACGAGCCCAGAATTGAAATTTGGCTAATGTTGACTGTTTAATTAAGCGGGCCAAAACTTTGTACATTAAAACAATGTTTCTTCCACAATTTACCCAATGTCGTTCATATACCAGCATTGTAGCGTTTTGGCAAGAATTTAGCTGGTTCATCTTCTTCGCAGAACACCCAGCATTCTTTTATTGGCAAAAGACAAAGACTTAATTCACATTTCTAACAATGGTGAATTTCGTCAGGCAGACATCAAACGATGAGATCTTTTAATGGCTCGTTGGTCTAGGGGTATGATTCTTGCTTAGGGTGCGAGAGGTCCCGGGTCCAAATCCCGGACGAGCCCAGAATTGAAATTTGGCTAATGTTGACTGTTTAATTAAGCGGGCCAAAACTTTGTACATTAAAACAATGTTTCTTCCACAATTTACCCAATGTCGTTCATATACCAGCATTGTAGCGTTTTGGCAAAAATTTAGCTGGTTCATCTTCTTCGCAGAACACCCAGCATTCTTTTATTGGCAAAAGACAAAGACTTAATTCACATTTCTAACAATGGTGAATTTCGTCAGGCAGACATCAAACGATGAGATCTTTTAATGGCTCGTTGGTCTAGGGGTATGATTCTCGCTTAGGGTGCGAGAGGTCCCGGGTCCAAATCCCGGACGAGCCCAGAATTTGTTTTTGGATGATGTTGACTGTTTAATTAGGCGAGCCAAAACTTTGTACATTAAAACAATGTTTCTTCCACAATTTACCCAATGTCGTTCATATACCAGCATTGTAGCGTTTTGGCAAGAATTTAGCTGGTTCATCTTCTTCGCAGAACACCCAGCATTCTTTTATTGTCAAAAGACAAAGACTTAATTCACATTTCTAACAATGGTGAATTTCGTCAGGCAGACATCAAACGATGAGATCTTTTAATGGCTCGTTGGTCTAGGGGTATGATTCTCGCTTAGGGTGCGAGAGGTCCCGGGTCCAATTCCCGGACGAGCCCAGAATTTGTTTTTGGATGATGTTGACTGTTTAATTAGGCGAGCCAAAACTTTGTACATTAAAACAATGTTTCTTCCACAATTTACCCAATGTCGTTCATATACCAGCATTGTAGCGTTTTGGCAAGAATTTAGCTGGTTCATCTTCTTAGCAGAACACCCAGCATTCTTTTATTGGCAAAAGACAAAGACTTAATTCACATTTCTAACAATGGTGAATTTCGTCAGGCAGACATCAAACGATGAGATCTTTTAATGGCTCGTTGGTCTAGGGGTATGATTCTCGCTTAGGGTGCGAGAGGTCCCGGGTCCAAATCCCGGACGAGCCCAGAATTGAAATTTGGCTAATGTTGACTGTTTAATTAAGCGGGACAAAACTTTGTACATTAAAACAATGTTTCTTCCACAATTTACCCAATGTCGTTCATATACCAGCATTGTAGCGTTTTGGCAAGAATTTAGCTGGTTCATCTTCTTCGCAGAACACCCAGCATTCTTTTATTGGCAAAAGACAAAGACTTAATTCACATTTCTAACAATGGTGAATTTCGTCAGGCAGACATCAAACGATGAGATCTTTTAATGGCTCGTTGGTCTAGGGGTATGATTCTCGCTTAGGGTGCGAGAGGTCCCGGGTCCAATTCCCGGACGAGCCCAGAATTTGTTTTTGGATGATGTTGACTGTTTAATTAGGCGAGCCAAAACTTTGTACATTAAAACAATGTTTCTTCCACAATTTACCCAATGTCGTTCATATACCAGCATTGTAGCGTTTTGGCAAGAATTTAGCTGGTTCATCTTCTTCGCAGAACACCCAGCATTCTTTTATTGTCAAAAGACAAAGACTTAATTCACATTTCTAACAATGGTGAATTTCGTCAGGCAGACATCAAACGATGAGATCTTTTAATGGCTCGTTGGTCTAGGGGTATGATTCTCGCTTAGGGTGCGAGAGGTCCCGGGTCCGAATCCAGGACGAGCCCAGAATTTGTCTTTGGATGATGTTGACTGTTTAATTAAGCGAGCCAAAACTTTGTACATTAAAACAATGTTTCTTCCACAATTTACCCAATGTCGTTCATATACCAGCATTGTAGCGTTTTGGCAAGAATTTAGCTGGTTCATCTTCTTAGCAGAACACCCAGCATTCTTTTATGGTCAAAAGACAAAGACTTAATTCACATTTCTAACAATGGTGAATTTCGTCAGCCAGACATCAAACGATGAGATCTTTTAATGGCTCGTTGGTCTAGGGGTATGATTCTCGCTTAGGGTGCGAGAGGTCCCGGGTCCAATTCCCGGACGAGCCCAGAATTTGTTTTTGGATGATGTTGACTGTTTAATTAGGCGAGCCAAAACTTTGTACATTAAAACAATGTTTCTTCCACAATTTACCCAATGTCGTTCATATACCAGCATTGTAGCGTTTTGGCAAGAATTTAGCTGGTTCATCTTCTTAGCAGAACACCCAGCATTCTTTTATTGGCAAAAGACAAAGACTTAATTCACATTTCTAACAATGGTGAATTTCGTCAGGCAGACATCAAACAATGAGATCTTTTAATGGCTCGTTGGTCTAGGGGTATGATTCTCGCTTAGGGTGCGAGAGGTCCCGGGTCCAAATCCCGGACGAGCCCAGAATTTGTTTTTGGATGATGTTGACTGTTTAATTAGGCGAGCCAAAACTTTGTACATTAAAACAATGTTTCTTCCACAATTTACCCAATGTCGTTCATGTACAGCATTGTAGCGTTTTGGCAAAAATGTAGCTGGTTCATCTTCTTCGCAGAACACCCAGCATTCTTTTATTGGCAAAAAAAAGACTTAATTCACATTTCTAACAATGGTGAATTTCGGCAGGCAGACATCAAACAATGAGATGTTTTAATGGCTCGTTGGTCTAGGGGTATGATTCTCGCTTAGGGTGCGAGAGGTCCCGGGTCCAATTCCCGGACGAGCCCAGAATTTGTTTTTGGATGATGTTGACTGTTTAATTAAGCGAGCCAAAACTTTGTACATTAAAACAATGTTTCTTCTACAATTTAGCAAATGTCGTGCCCCGTACCTGTGTTGTAGCGTTTGGGCAAAAATGTAGCTTCTTCGCAGATTACAACCATTTTTTATGAGCCAAGACACGCTGACTTTATTCTCATGCCTGACAATGGATGATTTCGTCAGGCAGATATCAAACAATGAGTCATTTCATTGGCTCGTTGGTCTAGGGGTATGATTCTCGCTTAGGGTGCGAGAGGTCCCGGGTCCAAATCCCGGACGAGCCCAGAATTGAAATTTGGCTAATGTTGACTGTTTAATTAAGCGGGCCAAAACTTTGTACATTAAAACAATGTTTCTTCCACAATTTACCCAATGTCGTTCATATACCAGCATTGTAGCGTTTTGGCAAGAATTTAGCTGGTTCATCTTCTTCGCAGAACACCCAGCATTCTTTTATTGGCAAAAGACAAAGACTTAATTCACATTTCTAACAATGGTGAATTTCGTCAGGCAGACATCAAACGATGAGATCTTTTAATGGCTCGTTGGTCTAGGGGTATGATTCTCGCTTAGGGTGCGAGAGGTCCCGGGTCCAAATCCCGGACGAGCCCAGAATTTGTTTTTGGATGATGTTGACTGTTTAATTAGGCGAGCCAAAACTTTGTACATTAAAACAATGTTTCTTCCACAATTTACCCAATGTCATTCATGTACAGCATTGTAGCGTTTTGGCAAAAATGTAGCTGGTTCATCTTCTTAGCAGAACACCCAGCATTCTTTCATTGCCAAAAGACAAAGACTTAATTCACATTTCTAACAATGAGGAATTTCGTCAGGCAGACATCAAACAATGAGATGTTTTAATGGCTCGTTGGTCTAGGGGTATGATTCTCGCTTAGGGTGCGAGAGGTCCCGGGTCCAATTCCCGGACGAGCCCAGAATTGGAATTTGGCTAATGTTGACTGTTTAATTAAGCGAGCCAAAACTTTGTACCTTAAAACAATGTTTCTTCCACAATTTAGCCAATGTCGTGCCCCGTTGTTGTAGCGTTTGGGCAAAAATAGAGCTTCTTAGCAGATTACAACCATTTTTTATGAGCCAAGACACGCTGACTTTATTCTCATGCCTGACAATGGATGATTTCGTCAGGCAGATATCAAACAATGAGTCATTTCATTGGCTCGTTGGTCTAGGGGTATGATTCTCGCTTAGGGTGCGAGAGGTCCCGGGTCCAAATCCCGGACGAGCCCAGAATTGAAATTTGGCTAATGTTGACTGTTTAATTAAGCGCGCCAAAACTTTGTACATTAAAACAATGTTTCTTCCACAATTTACCCAATGTCGTTCATATACCAGCATTGTAGCGTTTTGGCAAGAATTTAGCTGGTTCATCTTCTTCGCAGAACACCCAGCATTCTTTTATTGGCAAAAGACAAAGACTTAATTCACATTTCTAACAATGGTGAATTTCGTCAGGCAGACATCAAACGATGAGATCTTTTAATGGCTCGTTGGTCTAGGGGTATGATTCTTGCTTAGGGTGCGAGAGGTCCCGGGTCCAAATCCCGGACGAGCCCAGAATTGAAATTTGGCTAATGTTGACTGTTTAATTAAGCGGGCCAAAACTTTGTACATTAAAACAATGTTTCTTCCACAATTTACCCAATGTCGTTCATGTACAGCATTGTAGCGTTTTGGCAAAAATGTAGCTGGTTCATCTTCTTCGCAGAACACCCAGCATTCTTTTATTGGCAAAAAAAAGACTTAATTCACATTTCTAACAATGGTGAATTTCGGCAGGCAGACATCAAACAATGAGATGTTTTAATGGCTCGTTGGTCTAGGGGTATGATTCTCGCTTAGGGTGCGAGAGGTCCCGGGTCCAATTCCCGGACGAGCCCAGAATTTGTTTTTGGATGATGTTGACTGTTTAATTAAGCGAGCCAAAACTTTGTACATTAAAACAATGTTTCTTCTACAATTTAGCAAATGTCGTGCCCCGTACCTGTGTTGTAGCGTTTGGGCAAAAATGTAGCTTCTTCGCAGATTACAACCATTTTTTATGAGCCAAGACACGCTGACTTTATTCTCATGCCTGACAATGGATGATTTCGTCAGGCAGATATCAAACAATGAGTCATTTCATTGGCTCGTTGGTCTAGGGGTATGATTCTCGCTTAGGGTGCGAGAGGTCCCGGGTCCAAATCCCGGACGAGCCCAGAATTTGTTTTTGGATGATGTTGACTGTTTAATTAGGCGAGCCAAAACTTTGTACATTAAAACAATGTTTCTTCCACAATTTACCCAATGTCGTTCATGTACAGCATTGTAGCGTTTTGGCAAAAATGTAGCTGGTTCATCTTCTTCGCAGAACACCCAGCATTCTTTTATTGGCAAAAAAAAGACTTAATTCACATTTCTAACAATGGTGAATTTCGGCAGGCAGACATCAAACAATGAGATGTTTTAATGGCTCGTTGGTCTAGGGGTATGATTCTCGCTTAGGGTGCGAGAGGTCCCGGGTCCAATTCCCGGACGAGCCCAGAATTTGTTTTTGGATGATGTTGACTGTTTAATTAAGCGAGCCAAAACTTTGTACATTAAAACAATGTTTCTTCTACAATTTAGCAAATGTCGTGCCCCGTACCTGTGTTGTAGCGTTTGGGCAAAAATGTAGCTTCTTCGCAGATTACAACCATTTTTTATGAGCCAAGACACGCTGACTTTATTCTCATGCCTGACAATGGATGATTTCGTCAGGCAGATATCAAACAATGAGTCATTTCATTGGCTCGTTGGTCTAGGGGTATGATTCTCGCTTAGGGTGCGAGAGGTCCCGGGTCCAAATCCCGGACGAGCCCAGAATTGAAATTTGGCTAATGTTGACTGTTTAATTAGGCGAGCCAAAACTTTGTACATTAAAACAATGTTTCTTCCACAATTTACCCAATGTCGTTCATATACCAGCATTGTAGCGTTTTGGCAAGAATTTAGCTGGTTCATCTTCTTAGCAGAACACCCAGCATTCTTTTATTGGCAAAAGACAAAGACTTAATTCACATTTCTAACAATGGTGAATTTCGTCAGGCAGACATCAAACAATGAGATCTTTTAATGGCTCGTTGGTCTAGGGGTATGATTCTCGCTTAGGGTGCGAGAGGTCCCGGGTCCAAATCCCGGACGAGCCCAGAATTTGTTTTTGGATGATGTTGACTGTTTAATTAGGCGAGCCAAAACTTTGTACATTAAAACAATGTTTCTTCCACAATTTACCCAATGTCGTTCATGTACAGCATTGTAGCGTTTTGGCAAAAATGTAGCTGGTTCATCTTCTTCGCAGAACACCCAGCATTCTTTTATTGGCAAAAAAAAGACTTAATTCACATTTCTAACAATGGTGAATTTCGGCAGGCAGACATCAAACAATGAGATGTTTTAATGGCTCGTTGGTCTAGGGGTATGATTCTCGCTTAGGGTGCGAGAGGTCCCGGGTCCAATTCCCGGACGAGCCCAGAATTTGTTTTTGGATGATGTTGACTGTTTAATTAGGCGAGCCAAAACTTTGTACATTAAAACAATGTTTCTTCCACAATTTACCCAATGTCATTCATGTACAGCATTGTAGCGTTTTGGCAAAAATGTAGCTGGTTCATCTTCTTAGCAGAACACCCAGCATTCTTTCATTGCCAAAAGACAAAGACTTAATTCACATTTCTAACAATGAGGAATTTCGTCAGGCAGACATCAAACAATGAGATGTTTTAATGGCTCGTTGGTCTAGGGGTATGATTCTCGCTTAGGGTGCGAGAGGTCCCGGGTCCAATTCCCGGACGAGCCCAGAATTGGAATTTGGCTAATGTTGACTGTTTAATTAAGCGAGCCAAAACTTTGTACCTTAAAACAATGTTTCTTCCACAATTTAGCCAATGTCGTGCCCCGTTGTTGTAGCGTTTGGGCAAAAATAGAGCTTCTTAGCAGATTACAACCATTTTTTATGAGCCAAGACACGCTGACTTTATTCTCATGCCTGACAATGGATGATTTCGTCAGGCAGATATCAAACAATGAGTCATTTCATTGGCTCGTTGGTCTAGGGGTATGATTCTCGCTTAGGGTGCGAGAGGTCCCGGGTCCAAATCCCGGACGAGCCCAGAATTGAAATTTGGCTAATGTTGACTGTTTAATTAAGCGCGCCAAAACTTTGTACATTAAAACAATGTTTCTTCCACAATTTACCCAATGTCGTTCATATACCAGCATTGTAGCGTTTTGGCAAGAATTTAGCTGGTTCATCTTCTTCGCAGAACACCCAGCATTCTTTTATTGGCAAAAGACAAAGACTTAATTCACATTTCTAACAATGGTGAATTTCGTCAGGCAGACATCAAACGATGAGATCTTTTAATGGCTCGTTGGTCTAGGGGTATGATTCTTGCTTAGGGTGCGAGAGGTCCCGGGTCCAAATCCCGGACGAGCCCAGAATTGAAATTTGGCTAATGTTGACTGTTTAATTAAGCGGGCCAAAACTTTGTACATTAAAACAATGTTTCTTCCACAATTTACCCAATGTCGTTCATGTACAGCATTGTAGCGTTTTGGCAAAAATGTAGCTGGTTCATCTTCTTCGCAGAACACCCAGCATTCTTTTATTGGCAAAAAAAAGACTTAATTCACATTTCTAACAATGGTGAATTTCGGCAGGCAGACATCAAACAATGAGATGTTTTAATGGCTCGTTGGTCTAGGGGTATGATTCTCGCTTAGGGTGCGAGAGGTCCCGGGTCCAATTCCCGGACGAGCCCAGAATTTGTTTTTGGATGATGTTGACTGTTTAATTAAGCGAGCCAAAACTTTGTACATTAAAACAATGTTTCTTCTACAATTTAGCAAATGTCGTGCCCCGTACCTGTGTTGTAGCGTTTGGGCAAAAATGTAGCTTCTTCGCAGATTACAACCATTTTTTATGAGCCAAGACACGCTGACTTTATTCTCATGCCTGACAATGGATGATTTCGTCAGGCAGATATCAAACAATGAGTCATTTCATTGGCTCGTTGGTCTAGGGGTATGATTCTCGCTTAGGGTGCGAGAGGTCCCGGGTCCAAATCCCGGACGAGCCCAGAATTTGTTTTTGGATGATGTTGACTGTTTAATTAGGCGAGCCAAAACTTTGTACATTAAAACAATGTTTCTTCCACAATTTACCCAATGTCGTTCATGTACAGCATTGTAGCGTTTTGGCAAAAATGTAGCTGGTTCATCTTCTTCGCAGAACACCCAGCATTCTTTTATTGGCAAAAAAAAGACTTAATTCACATTTCTAACAATGGTGAATTTCGGCAGGCAGACATCAAACAATGAGATGTTTTAATGGCTCATTGGTCTAGGGGTATGATTCTCGCTTAGGGTGCGAGAGGTCCCGGGTCCAATTCCCGGACGAGCCCAGAATTTGTTTTTGGATGATGTTGACTGTTTAATTAAGCGAGCCAAAACTTTGTACATTAAAACAATGTTTCTTCTACAATTTAGCAAATGTCGTGCCCCGTACCTGTGTTGTAGCGTTTGGGCAAAAATGTAGCTTCTTCGCAGATTACAACCATTTTTTATGAGCCAAGACACGCTGACTTTATTCTCATGCCTGACAATGGATGATTTCGTCAGGCAGATATCAAACAATGAGTCATTTCATTGGCTCGTTGGTCTAGGGGTATGATTCTCGCTTAGGGTGCGAGAGGTCCCGGGTCCAAATCCCGGACGAGCCCAGAATTGAAATTTGGCTAATGTTGACTGTTTAATTAAGCGGGCCAAAACTTTGTACATTAAAACAATGTTTCTTCCACAATTTACCCAATGTCGTTCATATACCAGCATTGTAGCGTTTTGGCAAGAATTTAGCTGGTTCATCTTCTTCGCAGAACACCCAGCATTCTTTTATTGGCAAAAGACAAAGACTTAATTCACATTTCCAACAATGGTGAATTTCGTCAGGCAGACATCAAACGATGAGATCTTTTAATGGCTCGTTGGTCTAGGGGTATGATTCTCGCTTAGGGTGCGAGAGGTCCCGGGTCCAAATCCCGGACGAGCCCAGAATTTGTTTTTGGATGATGTTGACTGTTTAATTAGGCGAGCCAAAACTTTGTACATTAAAACAATGTTTCTTCCACAATTTACCCAATGTCATTCATGTACAGCATTGTAGCGTTTTGGCAAAAATGTAGCTGGTTCATCTTCTTAGCAGAACACCCAGCATTCTTTCATTGCCAAAAGACAAAGACTTAATTCACATTTCTAACAATGAGGAATTTCGTCAGGCAGACATCAAACAATGAGATGTTTTAATGGCTCGTTGGTCTAGGGGTATGATTCTCGCTTAGGGTGCGAGAGGTCCCGGGTCCAATTCCCGGACGAGCCCAGAATTGGAATTTGGCTAATGTTGACTGTTTAATTAAGCGAGCCAAAACTTTGTACCTTAAAACAATGTTTCTTCCACAATTTAGCCAATGTCGTGCCCCGTTGTTGTAGCGTTTGGGCAAAAATAGAGCTTCTTAGCAGATTACAACCATTTTTTATGAGCCAAGACACGCTGACTTTATTCTCATGCCTGACAATGGATGATTTCGTCAGGCAGATATCAAACAATGAGTCATTTCATTGGCTCGTTGGTCTAGGGGTATGATTCTCGCTTAGGGTGCGAGAGGTCCCGGGTCCAAATCCCGGACGAGCCCAGAATTGAAATTTGGCTAATGTTGACTGTTTAATTAAGCGCGCCAAAACTTTGTACATTAAAACAATGTTTCTTCCACAATTTACCCAATGTCGTTCATATACCAGCATTGTAGCGTTTTGGCAAGAATTTAGCTGGTTCATCTTCTTCGCAGAACACCCAGCATTCTTTTATTGGCAAAAGACAAAGACTTAATTCACATTTCTAACAATGGTGAATTTCGTCAGGCAGACATCAAACGATGAGATCTTTTAATGGCTCGTTGGTCTAGGGGTATGATTCTTGCTTAGGGTGCGAGAGGTCCCGGGTCCAAATCCCGGACGAGCCCAGAATTGAAATTTGGCTAATGTTGACTGTTTAATTAAGCGGGCCAAAACTTTGTACATTAAAACAATGTTTCTTCCACAATTTACCCAATGTCGTTCATATACCAGCATTGTAGCGTTTTGGCAAAAATTTAGCTGGTTCATCTTCTTCGCAGAACACCCAGCATTCTTTTATTGGCAAAAGACAAAGACTTAATTCACATTTCTAACAATGGTGAATTTCGTCAGGCAGACATCAAACGATGAGATCTTTTAATGGCTCGTTGGTCTAGGGGTATGATTCTCGCTTAGGGTGCGAGAGGTCCCGGGTCCAAATCCCGGACGAGCCCAGAATTGAAATTTGGCTAATGTTGACTGTTTAATTAAGCGGGCCAAAACTTTGTACATTAAAACAATGTTTCTTCCACAATTTACCCAATGTCGTTCATATACCAGCATTGTAGCGTTTTGGCAAGAATTTAGCTGGTTCATTTTCTTCGCAGAACACCCAGCATTCTTTTATTGGCAAAAGACAAAGACTTAATTCACATTTCTAACAATGGTGAATTTCGTCAGGCAGACATCAAACGATGAGATCTTTTAATGGCTCGTTGGTCTAGGGGTATGATTCTTGCTTAGGGTGCGATAGGTCCCGGGTCCAAATCCAGGACGAGCCCAGAATTGAAATTTGGCTAATGTTGACTGTTTAATTAAGCGGGCCAAAACTTTGTACATTAAAACAATGTTTCTTCCACAATTTACCCAATGTCGTTCATATACCAGCATTGTAGCGTTTTGGCAAGAATTTAGCTGGTTCATCTTCTTCGCAGAACACCCAGCATTCTTTTATTGTCAAAAGACAAAGACTTAATTCACATTTCTAACAATGGTGAATTTCGTCAGGCAGACATCAAACGATGAGATCTTTCAATGGCTCGTTGGTCTAGGGGTATGATTCTCGCTTAGGGTGCGAGAGGTCCCGGGTCCAAATCCCGGACGAGCCCAGAATTGAAATTTGGCTAATGTTGACTGTTTAATTAAGCGGGCCAAAACTTTGTACATTAAAACAATGTTTCTTCCACAATTTACCCAATGTCGTTCATATACCAGCATTGTAGCGTTTTGGCAAGAATTTAGCTGGTTCATCTTCTTCGCAGAACACCCAGCATTCTTTTATTGTCAAAAGACAAAGACTTAATTCACATTTCTAACAATGGTGAATTTCGTCAGGCAGACATCAAACGATGAGATCTTTTAATGGCTCGTTGGTCTAGGGGTATGATTCTCGCTTAGGGTGCGACAGGTCCCGGGTCCAAATCCCGGACGAGCCCAGAATTTGTTTTTGGATGATGTTGACTGTTTAATTAGGCGAGCCAAAACTTTGTACATTAAAACAATGTTTCTTCCACAATTTACCCAATGTCGTTCATGTACAGCATTGTAGCGTTTTGGCAAAAATGTAGCTGGTTCATCTTCTTAGCAGAACACCCAGCATTCTTTTATTGTCAAAAGACAAAGACTTAATTCACATTTCTAACAATGGTGAATTTCGTCAGGCAGACATCAAACGATGAGATCTTGTAATGGCTCGTTGGTCTAGGGGTATGATTCTCGCTTAGGGTGCGAGAGTTCCCGGGTCCAATTCCCGGACGAGCCCAGAATTGGAATTTTGCTAATGTTGACTGTTTAATTAAGCGAGCCAAAACTTTGTGCCTCAAAACAATGTTTCTTCTACAATTTAGCAAATGTCGTGCCCCGTACCTGTGTTGTAGCGTTTGGGCAAAAATGGAGCTTCTTAGCAGATTACAACCATTTTTTATGAGCCAAGACACGCTGACTTTATTCTCATGCCTGACAATGGATGATTTCGTCAGGCAGATATCAAACAATGAGTCATTTCATTGGCTCGTTGGTCTAGGGGTATGATTCTCGCTTAGGGTGCGAGAGGTCCCGGGTCCAAATCCCGGACGAGCCCAGAATTGAAATTTGGCTAATGTTGACTGTTTAATTAAGCGGGCCAAAACTTTGTACATTAAAACAATGTTTCTTCCACAATTTACCCAATGTCGTTCATATACCAGCATTGTAGCGTTTTGGCAAGAATTTAGCTGGTTCATCTTCTTCGCAGAACACCCAGCATTCTTTTATTGGCAAAAGACAAAGACTTAATTCACATTTCTAACAATGGTGAATTTCGTCAGGCAGACATCAAACGATGAGATCTTTTAATGGCTCGTTGGTCTAGGGGTATGATTCTCGCTTAGGGTGCGAGAGGTCCCGGGTCCAAATCCCGGACGAGCCCAGAATTTGTTTTTGGATGATGTTGACTGTTTAATTAAGCGAGCCAAAACTTTGTACATTAAAACAATGTTTCTTCCACAATTTACCCAATGTCGTTCATATACCAGCATTGTAGCGTTTTGGCAAGAATTTAGCTGGTTCATCTTCTTCGCAGAACACCCAGCATTCTTTTATTGCCAAAAAAAAGACTTAATTCACATTTCTAACAATGGTGAATTTCGTCAGGCAGACATCAAACAATGAGATGTTTTAATGGCTCGTTGGTCTAGGGGTATGATTCTCGCTTAGGGTGCGAGAGGTCCCGGGTCCAATTCCCGGACGAGCCCAGAATTGAAATTTGGCTAATGTTGACTGTTTAATTAAGCGAGCCAAAACTTTGTGCCTCAAAACAATGTTTCTTCCACAATTTACCCAATGTCGTTCATATACCAGCATTGTAGCGTTTTGGCAAGAATTTAGCTGGTTCATCTTCTTCGCAGAACACCCAGCATTCTTTTATTGGCAAAAGACAAAGACTTAATTCACATTTCTAACAATGGTGAATTTCGTCAGGCAGACATCAAACGATGAGATCTTTTAATGGCTCGTTTAATTTGACTGTTTAATTAAGCGAGCCAAAACTTTGTGCCTCAAAACAATGTTTCTTCTACAATTTAGCAAATGTCGTGCCCCGTACCTGTGTTGTAGCGTTTGGGCAAAAATGGAGCTTCTTAGCAGATTACAACCATTTTTTATGAGCCAAGACACACTGACTTTATTCTCATGCCTGACAATGGATGATTTCGTCAGGCAGATATCAAACAATGAGTCATTTCATTGGCTCGTTGGTCTAGGGGTATGATTCTCGCTTAGGGTGCGAGAGGTCCCGGGTCCAAATCCCGGACGAGCCCAGAATTGAAATTTGGCTGATGTTGACTGTTTAATTAAGCGGGCCAAAACTTTGTACATTAAAACAATGTTTCTTCCACAATTTACCCAATGTCGTTCATATACCAGCATTGTAGCGTTTTGGCAAGAATTTAGCTGGTTCATCTTCTTCGCAGAACACCCAGCATTCTTTTATTGAAAAAAGACTAAGACTTAATTCACATTTCTAACAATGGTGAATTTCGTCAGGCAGACATCAAACGATGAGATCTTTTAATGGCTCGTTGGTCTAGGGGTATGATTCTCGCTTAGGGTGCGAGAGGTCCCGGGTCCAAATCCCGGACGAGCCCAGAATTGAAATTTGGCTAATGTTGACTGTTTAATTAAGCGGGCCAAAACTTTGTACATTAAAACAATGTTTCTTCCACAATTTACCCAATGTCGTTCATGTACAGCATTGTAGCGTTTTGGCAAAAATGTTGCTGGTTCATCTTCTTAGCAGAACACCCAGCATTCTTTTATTGTCAAAAGACAAAGACTTAATTCACATTTCTAACAATGGTGAATTTCGTCAGGCAGACATCAAACGATGAGATGTTTTAATGGCTTGTTGGTCTAGGGGTATGATTCTCGCTTAGGGTGCGAGAGGTCCCGGGTCCGAATCCAGGACGAGCCCAGAATTTGTCTTTGGATGATGTTGACTGTTTAATTAAGCGAGCCAAAACTTTGTACATTAAAACAATGTTTCTTCCACAATTTACCCAATGTCGTTCATATACCAGCATTGTAGCGTTTTGGCAAGAATTTAGCTGGTTCATCTTCTTCGCAGAACACCCAGCATTCTTTTATTGCCAAAAAAAAGACTTAATTCACATTTCTAACAATGGTGAATTTCGGCAGGCAGACATCAAACAATGAGATGTTTTAATGGCTCGTTGGTCTAGGGGTATGATTCTCGCTTAGGGTGCGAGAGGTCCCGGGTCCAATTCCCGGACGAGCCCAGAATTGGAATTTGGCTAATGTTGACTGTTTAATTAAGCGAGCCAAAACTTTGTGCCTCAAAACAATGTTTCTTCTACAATTTAGCAAATGTCGTGCCCCGTACCTGTGTTGTAGCGTTTGGGCAAAAATGTAGCTTCTTCGCAGATTACAACCATTTTTTATGAGCCAAGACATTCTGACTTTATTCTCATGCCTGACAATGGATGATTTTGTCAGGCAGATATCAAACAATGAGTCATTTCATTGGCTCGTTGGTCTAGGGGTATGATTCTCGCTTAGGGTGCGAGAGGTCCCGGGTCCAAATCCCGGATGAGCCCAGAATTGAAATTTGGCTGATGTTGACTGTTTAATTAAGCGGGCCAAAACTTTGTACATTAAAACAATGTTTCTTCCACAATTTACCCAATGTCGTTCATATACCAGCATTGTAGCGTTTTGGCAAGAATTTAGCTGGTTCATCTTCTTCGCAGAACACCCAGCATTCTTTTATTGAAAAAAGACTAAGACTTAATTCACATTTCTAACAATGGTGAATTTCGTCAGGCAGACATCAAACGATGAGATCTTTTAATGGCTCGTTGGTCTAGGGGTATGATTCTCGCTTAGGGTGCGAGAGGTCCCGGGTCCAAATCCCGGACGAGCCCAGAATTGAAATTTGGCTAATGTTGACTGTTTAATTAAGCGGGCCAAAACTTTGTACATTAAAACAATGTTTCTTCCACAATTTACCCAATGTCGTTCATATACCAGCATTGTAGCGTTTTGGCAAGAATTTAGCTGGTTCATCTTCTTCGCAGAACACCCAGCATTCTTTTATTGTCAAAAGACAAAGACTTAATTCACATTTCTAACAATGGTGAATTTCGTCAGGCAGACATCAAACGATGAGATCTTTTAATGGCTCGTTGGTCTAGGGGTATGATTCTCGCTTAGGGTGCGAGAGGTCCCGGGTCCAAATCCCGGACGAGCCCAGAATTTGTTTTTGGACGATGTTGACTGTTTAATTAGGCGAGCCAAAACTTTGTACATTAAAACAATGTTTCTTCCACAATTTACCCAATGTCGTTCATGTACAGCATTGTAGCGTTTTGGCAAAAATGTTGCTGGTTCATCTTCTTAGCAGAACACCCAGCATTCTTTTATTGTCAAAAGACAAAGACTTAATTCACATTTCTAACAATGGTGAATTTCGTCAGGCAGACATCAAACGATGAGATCTTTTAATGGCTCGTTGGTCTAGGGGTATGATTCTCGCTTAGGGTGCGAGAGGTCCCGGGTCCAAATCCCGGACGAGCCCAGAATTTGTTTTTGGATGATGTTGACTGTTTAATTAAGCGAGCCAAAACTTTGTACATTAAAACAATGTTTCTTCCACAATTTACCCAATGTCGTTCATATACCAGCATTGTAGCGTTTTGGCAAGAATTTAGCTGGTTCATCTTCTTCGCAGAACACCCAGCATTCTTTTATTGCCAAAAAAAAGACTTAATTCACATTTCTAACAATGGTGAATTTCGTCAGGCAGACATCAAACAATGAGATGTTTTAATGGCTCGTTGGTCTAGGGGTATGATTCTCGCTTAGGGTGCGAGAGGTCCCGGGTCCAATTCCCGGACGAGCCCAGAATTGGAATTTTGCTAATGTTGACTGTTTAATTAAGCGAGCCAAAACTTTGTGCCTCAAAACAATGTTTCTTCTACAATTTAGCAAATGTCGTGCCCCGTACCTGTGTTGTAGCGTTTGGGCAAAAATGGAGCTTCTTAGCAGATTACAACCATTTTTTATGAGCCAAGACACGCTGACTTTATTCTCATGCCTGACAATGGATGATTTCGTCAGGCAGATATCAAACAATGAGTCATTTCATTGGCTCGTTGGTCTAGGGGTATGATTCTCGCTTAGGGTGCGAGAGGTCCCGGGTCCAAATCCCGGACGAGCCCAGAATTGAAATTTGGCTAATGTTGACTGTTTAATTAAGCGGGCCAAAACTTTGTACATTAAAACAATGTTTCTTCCACAATTTACCCAATGTCGTTCATATACCAGCATTGTAGCGTTTTGGCAAGAATTTAGCTGGTTCATCTTCTTCGCAGAACACCCAGCATTCTTTTATTGGCAAAAGACAAAGACTTAATTCACATTTCTAACAATGGTGAATTTCGTCAGGCAGACATCAAACGATGAGATCTTTTAATGGCTCGTTTAATTTGACTGTTTAATTAAGCGAGCCAAAACTTTGTGCCTCAAAACAATGTTTCTTCTACAATTTAGCAAATGTCGTGCCCCGTACCTGTGTTGTAGCGTTTGGGCAAAAATGGAGCTTCTTAGCAGATTACAACCATTTTTTATGAGCCAAGACACACTGACTTTATTCTCATGCCTGACAATGGATGATTTCGTCAGGCAGATATCAAACAATGAGTCATTTCATTGGCTCGTTGGTCTAGGGGTATGATTCTCGCTTAGGGTGCGAGAGGTCCCGGGTCCAAATCCCGGACGAGCCCAGAATTGAAATTTGGCTGATGTTGACTGTTTAATTAAGCGGGCCAAAACTTTGTACATTAAAACAATGTTTCTTCCACAATTTACCCAATGTCGTTCATATACCAGCATTGTAGCGTTTTGGCAAGAATTTAGCTGGTTCATCTTCTTCGCAGAACACCCAGCATTCTTTTATTGAAAAAAGACTAAGACTTAATTCACATTTCTAACAATGGTGAATTTCGTCAGGCAGACATCAAACGATGAGATCTTTTAATGGCTCGTTGGTCTAGGGGTATGATTCTCGCTTAGGGTGCGAGAGGTCCCGGGTCCAAATCCCGGACGAGCCCAGAATTGAAATTTGGCTAATGTTGACTGTTTAATTAAGCGGGCCAAAACTTTGTACATTAAAACAATGTTTCTTCCACAATTTACCCAATGTCGTTCATGTACAGCATTGTAGCGTTTTGGCAAAAATGTTGCTGGTTCATCTTCTTAGCAGAACACCCAGCATTCTTTTATTGTCAAAAGACAAAGACTTAATTCACATTTCTAACAATGGTGAATTTCGTCAGGCAGACATCAAACGATGAGATGTTTTAATGGCTTGTTGGTCTAGGGGTATGATTCTCGCTTAGGGTGCGAGAGGTCCCGGGTCCGAATCCAGGACGAGCCCAGAATTTGTCTTTGGATGATGTTGACTGTTTAATTAAGCGAGCCAAAACTTTGTACATTAAAACAATGTTTCTTCCACAATTTACCCAATGTCGTTCATATACCAGCATTGTAGCGTTTTGGCAAGAATTTAGCTGGTTCATCTTCTTCGCAGAACACCCAGCATTCTTTTATTGCCAAAAAAAAGACTTAATTCACATTTCTAACAATGGTGAATTTCGGCAGGCAGACATCAAACAATGAGATGTTTTAATGGCTCGTTGGTCTAGGGGTATGATTCTCGCTTAGGGTGCGAGAGGTCCCGGGTCCAATTCCCGGACGAGCCCAGAATTGGAATTTGGCTAATGTTGACTGTTTAATTAAGCGAGCCAAAACTTTGTGCCTCAAAACAATGTTTCTTCTACAATTTAGCAAATGTCGTGCCCCGTACCTGTGTTGTAGCGTTTGGGCAAAAATGTAGCTTCTTCGCAGATTACAACCATTTTTTATGAGCCAAGACATTCTGACTTTATTCTCATGCCTGACAATGGATGATTTTGTCAGGCAGATATCAAACAATGAGTCATTTCATTGGCTCGTTGGTCTAGGGGTATGATTCTCGCTTAGGGTGCGAGAGGTCCCGGGTCCAAATCCCGGATGAGCCCAGAATTGAAATTTGGCTGATGTTGACTGTTTAATTAAGCGGGCCAAAACTTTGTACATTAAAACAATGTTTCTTCCACAATTTACCCAATGTCGTTCATATACCAGCATTGTAGCGTTTTGGCAAGAATTTAGCTGGTTCATCTTCTTCGCAGAACACCCAGCATTCTTTTATTGAAAAAAGACTAAGACTTAATTCACATTTCTAACAATGGTGAATTTCGTCAGGCAGACATCAAACGATGAGATCTTTTAATGGCTCGTTGGTCTAGGGGTATGATTCTCGCTTAGGGTGCGAGAGGTCCCGGGTCCAAATCCCGGACGAGCCCAGAATTGAAATTTGGCTAATGTTGACTGTTTAATTAAGCGGGCCAAAACTTTGTACATTAAAACAATGTTTCTTCCACAATTTACCCAATGTCGTTCATATACCAGCATTGTAGCGTTTTGGCAAGAATTTAGCTGGTTCATCTTCTTCGCAGAACACCCAGCATTCTTTTATTGTCAAAAGACAAAGACTTAATTCACATTTCTAACAATGGTGAATTTCGTCAGGCAGACATCAAACGATGAGATCTTTTAATGGCTCGTTGGTCTAGGGGTATGATTCTCGCTTAGGGTGCGAGAGGTCCCGGGTCCAAATCCCGGACGAGCCCAGAATTTGTTTTTGGACGATGTTGACTGTTTAATTAGGCGAGCCAAAACTTTGTACATTAAAACAATGTTTCTTCCACAATTTACCCAATGTCGTTCATGTACAGCATTGTAGCGTTTTGGCAAAAATGTTGCTGGTTCATCTTCTTAGCAGAACACCCAGCATTCTTTTATTGTCAAAAGACAAAGACTTAATTCACATTTCTAACAATGGTGAATTTCGTCAGGCAGACATCAAACGATGAGATGTTTTAATGGCTTGGTGGTCTAGGCGTATGACTCTCGCTTAGGGTGCGAGAGGTCCCGGGTCCGAATCCAGGACGAGCCCAGAATTTGTCTTTGGATGATGTTGACTGTTTAATTAAGCGAGCCAAAACTTTGTACATTAAAACAATGTTTCTTCCACAATTTACCCAATGTCGTTCATATACCAGCATTGTAGCGTTTTGGCAAGAATTTAGCTGGTTCATCTTCTTCGCAGAACACCCAGCATTCTTTTATTGCCAAAAAAAAGACTTAATTCACATTTCTAACAATGGTGAATTTCGTCAGGCAGACATCAAACAATGAGATGTTTTAATGGCTCGTTGGTCTAGGGGTATGATTCTCGCTTAGGGTGCGAGAGGTCCCGGGTCCAATTCCCGGACGAGCCCAGAATTGGAATTTTGCTAATGTTGACTGTTTAATTAAGCGAGCCAAAACTTTGTGCCTCAAAACAATGTTTCTTCTACAATTTAGCAAATGTCGTGCCCCGTACCTGTGTTGTAGCGTTTGGGCAAAAATGGAGCTTCTTAGCAGATTACAACCATTTTTTATGAGCCAAGACACGCTGACTTTATTCTCATGCCTGACAATGGATGATTTCGTCAGGCAGATATCAAACAATGAGTCATTTCATTGGCTCGTTGGTCTAGGGGTATGATTCTCGCTTAGGGTGCGAGAGGTCCCGGGTCCAAATCCCGGACGAGCCCAGAATTGAAATTTGGCTAATGTTGACTGTTTAATTAAGCGGGCCAAAACTTTGTACATTAAAACAATGTTTCTTCCACAATTTACCCAATGTCGTTCATATACCAGCATTGTAGCGTTTTGGCAAGAATTTAGCTGGTTCATCTTCTTCGCAGAACACCCAGCATTCTTTTATTGGCAAAAGACAAAGACTTAATTCACATTTCTAACAATGGTGAATTTCGTCAGGCAGACATCAAACGATGAGATCTTTTAATGGCTCGTTGGTCTAGGGGTATGATTCTCGCTTAGGGTGCGAGAGGTCCCGGGTCCAAATCCCGGACGAGCCCAGAATTTGTTTTTGGATGATGTTGACTGTTTAATTAGGCGAGCCAAAACTTTGTACATTAAAACAATGTTTCTTCCACAATTTACCCAATGTCGTTCATATACCAGCATTGTAGCGTTTTGGCAAGAATTTAGCTGGTTCATCTTCTTCGCAGAACACCCAGCATTCTTTTATTGGCAAAAGACAAAGACTTAATTCACATTTCTAACAATGGTGAATTTCGTCAGGCAGACATCAAACGATGAGATCTTTTAATGGCTCGTTGGTCTAGGGGTATGATTCTCGCTTAGGGTGCGAGAGGTCCCGGGTCCAAATCCCGGACGAGCCCAGAATTTGTTTTTGGATGATGTTGACTGTTTAATTAGGCGAGCCAAAACTTTGTACATTAAAACAATGTTTCTTCCACAATTTACCCAATGTCGTTCATGTACAGCATTGTAGCGTTTTGGCAAAAATGTAGCTGGTTCATCTTCTTAGCAGAACACCCAGCATTCTTTTATTGTCAAAAGACAAAGACTTAATTCACATTTCTAACAATGGTGAATTTCGTCAGGCAGACATCAAACGATGAGATCTTTTAATGGCTCGTTGGTCTAGGGGTATGATTCTCGCTTAGGGTGCAAGAGGTCCCGGGTCCAATTCCCGGACGAGCCCAGAATTGGAATTTGGCTAATGTTGACTGTTTAATTAAGCGAGCCAAAACTTTGTGCCTCAAAACAATGTTTCTTCTACAATTTAGCAAATGTCGTGCCCCGTACCTGTGTTGTAGCGTTTGGGCAAAAATGGAGCTTCTTAGCAGATTACAACCATTTTTTATGAGCCAAGACACACTGACTTTATTCTCATGCCTGACAATGGATGATTTCGTCAGGCAGATATCAAACAATGAGTCATTTCATTGGCTCGTTGGTCTAGGGGTATGATTCTCGCTTAGGGTGCGAGAGGTCCCGGGTCCAAATCCCGGACGAGCCCAGAATTGAAATTTGGCTGATGTTGACTGTTTAATTAAGCGGGCCAAAACTTTGTACATTAAAACAATGTTTCTTCCACAATTTACCCAATGTCGTTCATATACCAGCATTGTAGCGTTTTGGCAAGAATTTAGCTGGTTCATCTTCTTCGCAGAACACCCAGCATTCTTTTATTGAAAAAAGACTAAGACTTAATTCACATTTCTAACAATGGTGAATTTCGTCAGGCAGACATCAAACGATGAGATCTTTTAATGGCTTGTTGGTCTAGGGGTATGATTCTCGCTTAGGGTGCGAGAGGTCCCGGGTCCAAATCCCGGACGAGCCCAGAATTGAAATTTGGCTAATGTTGACTGTTTAATTAAGCGAGCCAAAACTTTGTACATTAAAACAATGTTTCTTCCACAATTTACCCAATGTCGTTCATATACCAGCATTGTAGCGTTTTGGCAAGAATTTAGCTGGTTCATCTTCTTCGCAGAACACCCAGCATTCTTTTATTGCCAAAAAAAAGACTTAATTCACATTTCTAACAATGGTGAATTTCGGCAGGCAGACATCAAACAATGAGATGTTTTAATGGCTCGTTGGTCTAGGGGTATGATTCTCGCTTAGGGTGCGAGAGGTCCCGGGTCCAATTCCCGGACGAGCCCAGAATTGGAATTTGGCTAATGTTGACTGTTTAATTAAGCGAGCCAAAACTTTGTGCCTCAAAACAATGTTTCTTCTACAATTTAGCAAATGTCGTGCCCCGTACCTGTGTTGTAGCGTTTGGGCAAAAATGTAGCTTCTTCGCAGATTACAACCATTTTTTATGAGCCAAGACACGCTGACTTCATTCTCATGCCTGACAATGGATGATTTCGTCAGGCAGATATCAAACAATGATTCATTTCATTGGCTCGTTGGTCTAGGGGTATGATTCTCGCTTAGGGTGCGAGAGGTCCCGGGTCCAAATCCCGGACGAGCCCAGAATTGAAATTTGGCTAATGTTGACTGTTTAATTAAGATGGCCAAAACTTTGTACATTAAAACAATGTTTCTTCCACAATTTACCCAATGTCGTTCATATACCAGCATTGTAGCCTTTTGGCAAGAATTTAGCTGGTTCATCTTCTTCGCAGAACACCCAGCATTCTTTTATTGGCAAAAGACAAAGACTTAATTCACATTTCTAACAATGGTGATTTTCGTCAGGCAGACATCAAACGATGAGATCTTTTAATGGCTCGTTGGTCTAGGGGTATGATTCTTGCTTAGGGTGCGAGAGGTCCCGGGTCCAAATCCCGGACGAGCCCAGAATTGAAATTTGGCTAATGTTGACTGTTTAATTAAGTTGGCCAAAACTTTGTACATTAAAACAATGTTTCTTCCACAATTTACCCAATGTCGTTCATATACCAGCATTGTAGCGTTTTGGCAAGAATTTAGCTGGTTCATCTTCTTCGCAGAACACCCAGCATTCTTTTATTGGCAAAAGACAAAGACTTAATTCACATTTCTAACAATGGTGAATTTCGGCAGGCAGACATCAAACAATGAGTCATTTCATTGGCTCGTTGGTCTAGGGGTATGATTCTCGCTTAGGGTGCGAGAGGTCCCGGGTCCAAATCCCGGACGAGCCCAGAATTGAAATTTGGCTGATGTTGACTGTTTAATTAAGCGGGCCAAAACTTTGTACATTAAAACAATGTTTCTTCCACAATTTACCCAATGTCGTTCATATACCAGCATTGTAGCGTTTTGGCAAGAATTTAGCTGGTTCATCTTCTTCGCAGAACACCCAGCATTCTTTTATTGAAAAAAGACTAAGACTTAATTCACATTTCTAACAATGGTGAATTTCGTCAGGCAGACATCAAACGATGAGATCTTTTAATGGCTCGTTGGTCTAGGGGTATGATTCTCGCTTAGGGTGCGAGAGGTCCCGGGTCCAAATCCCGGACGAGCCCAGAATTGAAATTTGGCTAATGTTGACTGTTTAATTAAGCGGGCCAAAACTTTGTACATTAAAACAATGTTTCTTCCACAATTTACCCAATGTCGTTCATGTACAGCATTGTAGCGTTTTGGCAAAAATGTTGCTGGTTCATCTTCTTAGCAGAACACCCAGCATTCTTTTATTGTCAAAAGACAAAGACTTAATTCACATTTCTAACAATGGTGAATTTCGTCAGGCAGACATCAAACGATGAGATGTTTTAATGGCTTGTTGGTCTAGGGGTATGATTCTCGCTTAGGGTGCGAGAGGTCCCGGGTCCGAATCCAGGACGAGCCCAGAATTTGTCTTTGGATGATGTTGACTGTTTAATTAAGCGAGCCAAAACTTTGTACATTAAAACAATGTTTCTTCCACAATTTACCCAATGTCTTTCATATACCAGCATTGTAGCGTTTTGGCAAGAATTTAGCTGGTTCATCTTCTTCGCAGAACACCCAGCATTCTTTTATTGCCAAAAAAAAGACTTAATTCACATTTCTAACAATGGTGAATTTCGGCAGGCAGACATCAAACAATGAGATGTTTTAATGGCTCGTTGGTCTAGGGGTATGATTCTCGCTTAGGGTGCGAGAGGTCCCGGGTCCAATTCCCGGACGAGCCCAGAATTGGAATTTGGCTAATGTTGACTGTTTAATTAAGCGAGCCAAAACTTTGTGCCTCAAAACAATGTTTCTTCTACAATTTAGCAAATGTCGTGCCCCGTACCTGTGTTGTAGCGTTTGGGCAAAAATGTAGCTTCTTCGCAGATTACAACCATTTTTTATGAGCCAAGACATTCTGACTTTATTCTCATGCCTGACAATGGATGATTTTGTCAGGCAGATATCAAACAATGAGTCATTTCATTGGCTCGTTGGTCTAGGGGTATGATTCTCGCTTAGGGTGCGAGAGGTCCCGGGTCCAAATCCCGGACGAGCCCAGAATTGAAATTTGGCTGATGTTGACTGTTTAATTAAGCGGGCCAAAACTTTGTACATTAAAACAATGTTTCTTCCACAATTTACCCAATGTCGTTCATATACCAGCATTGTAGCGTTTTGGCAAGAATTTAGCTGGTTCATCTTCTTCGCAGAACACCCAGCATTCTTTTATTGAAAAAAGACTAAGACTTAATTCACATTTCTAACAATGGTGAATTTCGTCAGGCAGACATCAAACGATGAGATCTTTTAATGGCTCGTTGGTCTAGGGGTATGATTCTCGCTTAGGGTGCGAGAGGTCCCGGGTCCAAATCCCGGACGAGCCCAGAATTGAAATTTGGCTAATGTTGACTGTTTAATTAAGCGGGCCAAAACTTTGTACATTAAAACAATGTTTCTTCCACAATTTACCCAATGTCGTTCATATACCAGCATTGTAGCGTTTTGGCAAGAATTTAGCTGGTTCATCTTCTTCGCAGAACACCCAGCATTCTTTTATTGTCAAAAGACAAAGACTTAATTCACATTTCTAACAATGGTGAATTTCGTCAGGCAGACATCAAACGATGAGATCTTTTAATGGCTCGTTGGTCTAGGGGTATGATTCTCGCTTAGGGTGCGAGAGGTCCCGGGTCCAAATCCCGGACGAGCCCAGAATTTGTTTTTGGACGATGTTGACTGTTTAATTAGGCGAGCCAAAACTTTGTACATTAAAACAATGTTTCTTCCACAATTTACCCAATGTCGTTCATGTACAGCATTGTAGCGTTTTGGCAAAAATGTAGCTGGTTCATCTTCTTAGCAGAACACCCAGCATTCTTTTATTGTCAAAAGACAAAGACTTAATTCACATTTCTAACAATGGTGAATTTCGTCAGGCAGACATCAAACGATGAGATGTTTTAATGGCTTGTTGGTCTAGGGGTATGATTCTCGCTTAGGGTGCGAGAGGTCCCGGGTCCGAATCCAGGATGAGCCCAGAATTTGTCTTTGGATGATGTTGACTGTTTAATTAAGCGAGCCAAAACTTTGTACATTAAAACAATGTTTCTTCCACAATTTACCCAATGTCGTTCATATACCAGCATTGTAGCGTTTTGGCAAGAATTTAGCTGGTTCATCTTCTTCGCAGAACACCCAGCATTCTTTTATTGTCAAAAGACAAAGACTTAATTCACATTTCTAACAATGGTGAATTTCGTCAGGCAGACATCAAACGATGAGATCTTTTAATGGCTTGTTGGTCTAGGGGTATGATTCTCGCTTAGGGTGCGAGAGGTCCCGGGTCCAATTCCCGGACGAGCCCAGAATTGGAATTTGGCTAATGTTGACTGTTTAATTAAGCGGGCCAAAACTTTGTACATTAAAACAATGTTTCTTCCACAATTTACCCAATGTCGTTCATATACCAGCATTGTAGCGTTTTGGCAAGAATTTAGCTGGTTCATCTTCTTCGCAGAACACCCAGCATTCTTTTATTGGCAAAAGACAAAGACTTAATTCACATTTCTAACAATGGTGAATTTCGGCAGGCAGACATCAAACAATGAGTCATTTCATTGGCTCGTTGGTCTAGGGGTATGATTCTCGCTTAGGGTGCGAGAGGTCCCGGGTCCAAATCCCGGACGAGCCCAGAATTGAAATTTGGCTAATGTTGACTGTTTAATTAAGCGGGCCAAAACTTTGTACATTAAAACAATGTTTCTTCCACAATTTACCCAATGTCGTTCATATACCAGCATTGTAGCGTTTTGGCAAGAATTTAGCTGGTTCATCTTCTTCGCAGAACACCCAGCATTCTTTTATTGGCAAAAGACAAAGACTTAATTCACATTTCTAACAATGGTGAATTTCGTCAGGCAGACATCAAACGATGAGATCTTTTAATGGCTCGTTGGTCTGGGGGTATGATTCTCGCTTAGGGTGCGAGAGGTCCCGGGTCCAAATCCCGGACGAGCCCAGAATTGAAATTTGGCTAATGTTGACTGTTTAATTAAGCGGGCCAAAACTTTGTACATTAAAACAATGTTTCTTCCACAATTTACCCAATGTCGTTCATATACCAGCATTGTAGCGTTTTGGCAAGAATTTAGCTGGTTCATCTTCTTCGCAGAACACCCAGCATTCTTTTATTGTCAAAAGACAAAGACTTAATTCACATTTCTAACAATGGTGAATTTCGTCAGGCAGACATCAAACGATGAGATCTTTTAATGGCTTGTTGGTCTAGGGGTATGATTCTCGCTTAGGGTGCGAGAGGTCCCGGGTCCAATTCCCGGACGAGCCCAGAATTGGAATTTGGCTAATGTTGACTGTTTAATTAAGCGAGCCAAAACTTTGTGCCTCAAAACAATGTTTCTTCTAGAATTTAGCAAATGTCGTGCCCCGTACCTGTGTTGTAGCGTTTCGGCAAAAATGTAGCTTCTTTGCAGATTACAACCATTTTTTATGAGCCAAGACACGCTGACTTTATTCTCATTCCTGACAATGGATGATTTCGTCAGGCAGATATCAAACAATGAGTCATTTCATTGGCTCGTTGGTCTAGGGGTATGATTCTCGCTTAGGGTGCGAGAGGTCCCGGGTCCAAATCCCGGACGAGCCCAGAATTGAAATTTGGCTAATGTTGACTGTTTAATTAAGCGGGCCAAAACTTTGTACATTAAAACAATGTTTCTTCCACAATTTACCCAATGTCGTTCATATACCAGCATTGTAGCCTTTTGGCAAGAATTTAGCTGGTTCATCTTCTTCGCAGAACACCCAGCATTCTTTTATTGGCAAAAGACAAAGACTTAATTCACATTTCTAACAATGGTGATTTTCGTCAGGCAGACATCAAACGATGAGATCTTTTAATGGCTCGTTGGTCTAGGGGTATGATTCTTGCTTAGGGTGCGAGAGGTCCCGGGTCCAAATCCCGGACGAGCCCAGAATTGAAATTTGGCTAATGTTGACTGTTTAATTAAGCGGGCCAAAACTTTGTACATTAAAACAATGTTTCTTCCACAATTTACCCAATGTCGTTCATATACCAGCATTGTAGCGTTTTGGCAAGAATTTAGCTGGTTCATCTTCTTCGCAGAACACCCAGCATTCTTTTATTGGCAAAAGACAAAGACTTAATTCACATTTCTAACAATGGTGAATTTCGGCAGGCAGACATCAAACAATGAGTCATTTCATTGGCTCGTTGGTCTAGGGGTATGATTCTCGCTTAGGGTGCGAGAGGTCCCGGGTCCAAATCCCGGACGAGCCCAGAATTGAAATTTGGCTAATGTTGACTGTTTAATTAAGCGGGCCAAAACTTTGTACATTAAAACAATGTTTCTTCCACAATTTACCCAATGTCGTTCATATACCAGCATTGTAGCGTTTTGGCAAGAATTTAGCTGGTTCATCTTCTTCGCAGAACACCCAGCATTCTTTTATTGGCAAAAGACAAAGACTTAATTCACATTTCTAACAATGGTGAATTTCGTCAGGCAGACATCAAACGATGAGATCTTTTAATGGCTCGTTGGTCTGGGGGTATGATTCTCGCTTAGGGTGCGAGAGGTCCCGGGTCCAAATCCCGGACGAGCCCAGAATTGAAATTTGGCTAATGTTGACTGTTTAATTAAGCGGGCCAAAACTTTGTACATTAAAACAATGTTTCTTCCACAATTTACCCAATGTCGTTCATATACCAGCATTGTAGCGTTTTGGCAAGAATTTAGCTGGTTCATCTTCTTCGCAGAACACCCAGCATTCTTTTATTGTCAAAAGACAAAGACTTAATTCACATTTCTAACAATGGTGAATTTCGTCAGGCAGACATCAAACGATGAGATCTTTTAATGGCTTGTTGGTCTAGGGGTATGATTCTCGCTTAGGGTGCGAGAGGTCCCGGGTCCAATTCCCGGACGAGCCCAGAATTGGAATTTGGCTAATGTTGACTGTTTAATTAAGCGGGCCAAAACTTTGTACATTAAAACAATGTTTCTTCCACAATTTACCCAATGTCGTTCATATACCAGCATTGTAGCGTTTTGGCAAGAATTTAGCTGGTTCATCTTCTTCGCAGAACACCCAGCATTCTTTTATTGTCAAAAGACAAAGACTTAATTCACATTTCTAACAATGGTGAATTTCGTCAGGCAGACATCAAACGATGAGATCTTTTAATGGCTTGTTGGTCTAGGGGTATGATTCTCGCTTAGGGTGCGAGAGGTCCCGGGTCCAATTCCCGGACGAGCCCAGAATTGGAATTTGGCTAATGTTGACTGTTTAATTAAGCGAGCCAAAACTTTGTGCCTCAAAACAATGTTTCTTCTAGAATTTAGCAAATGTCGTGCCCCGTACCTGTGTTGTAGCGTTTGGGCAAAAATGTAGCTTCTTTGCAGATTACAACCATTTTTTATGAGCCAAGACACGCTGACTTTATTCTCATTCCTGACAATGGATGATTTCGTCAGGCAGATATCAAACAATGAGTCATTTCATTGGCTCGTTGGTCTAGGGGTATGATTCTCGCTTAGGGTGCGAGAGGTCCCGGGTCCAAATCCCGGACGAGCCCAGAATTGAAATTTGGCTAATGTTGACTGTTTAATTAAGCGGGCCAAAACTTTGTACATTAAAACAATGTTTCTTCCACAATTTACCCAATGTCGTTCATATACCAGCATTGTAGCCTTTTGGCAAGAATTTAGCTGGTTCATCTTCTTCGCAGAACACCCAGCATTCTTTTATTGGCAAAAGACAAAGACTTAATTCACATTTCTAACAATGGTGATTTTCGTCAGGCAGACATCAAACGATGAGATCTTTTAATGGCTCGTTGGTCTAGGGGTATGATTCTTGCTTAGGGTGCGAGAGGTCCCGGGTCCAAATCCCGGACGAGCCCAGAATTGAAATTTGGCTAATGTTGACTGTTTAATTAAGCGGGCCAAAACTTTGTACATTAAAACAATGTTTCTTCCACAATTTACCCAATGTCGTTCATATACCAGCATTGTAGCGTTTTGGCAAGAATTTAGCTGGTTCATCTTCTTCGCAGAACACCCAGCATTCTTTTATTGGCAAAAGACAAAGACTTAATTCACATTTCTAACAATGGTGAATTTCGTCAGGCAGACATCAAACGATGAGATCTTTTAATGGCTCGTTGGTCTGGGGGTATGATTCTCGCTTAGGGTGCGAGAGGTCCCGGGTCCAAATCCCGGACGAGCCCAGAATTGAAATTTGGCTAATGTTGACTGTTTAATTAAGCGGGCCAAAACTTTGTACATTAAAACAATGTTTCTTCCACAATTTACCCAATGTCGTTCATATACCAGCATTGTAGCGTTTTGGCAAGAATTTAGCTGGTTCATCTTCTTCGCAGAACACCCAGCATTCTTTTATTGTCAAAAGACAAAGACTTAATTCACATTTCTAACAATGGTGAATTTCGTCAGGCAGACATCAAACGATGAGATCTTTTAATGGCTTGTTGGTCTAGGGGTATGATTCTCGCTTAGGGTGCGAGAGGTCCCGGGTCCAATTCCCGGACGAGCCCAGAATTGGAATTTGGCTAATGTTGACTGTTTAATTAAGCGAGCCAAAACTTTGTGCCTCAAAACAATGTTTCTTCTACAATTTAGCAAATGTCGTGCCCCGTACCTGTGTTGTAGCGTTTGGGCAAAAATGTAGCTTCTTCGCAGATTAAAACCATTTTTTATGAGCCAAGACATTCTGACTTTATTCTCATGCCTGACAATGGATGATTTCGTCAGGCAGATATCAAACAATGAGTCATTTCATTGGCTCGTTGGTCTAGGGGTATGATTCTCGCTTAGGGTGCGAGAGGTCCCGGGTCCAAATCCCGGACGAGCCCAGAATTGAAATTTGGCTGATGTTGACTGTTTAATTAAGCGGGCCAAAACTTTGTACATTAAAACAATGTTTCTTCCACAATTTACCCAATGTCGTTCATATACCAGCATTGTAGCGTTTTGGCAAGAATTTAGCTGGTTCATCTTCTTCGCAGAACACCCAGCATTCTTTTATTGAAAAAAGACTAAGACTTAATTCACATTTCTAACAATGGTGAATTTCGTCAGGCAGACATCAAACGATGAGATCTTTTAATGGCTCGTTGGTCTACGGGTATGATTCTCGCTTAGGGTGCGAGACGTCCCGGGTCCAAATCCCGGACGAGCCCAGAATTTGTTTTTGGACGATGTTGACTGTTTAATTAGGCGAGCCAAAACTTTGTACATTAAAACAATGTTTCTTCCACAATTTACCCAATGTCGTTCATGTACAGCATTGTAGCGTTTTGGCAAAAATGTTGCTGGTTCATCTTCTTAGCAGAACACCCAGCATTCTTTTATTGTCAAAAGACAAAGACTTAATTCACATTTCTAACAATGGTGAATTTCGTCAGGCAGACATCAAACGATGATATGTTTTAATGGCTTGTTGGTCTAGGGGTATGATTCTCGCTTAGGGTGCGAGAGGTCCCGGGTCCGAATCCAGGACGAGCCCAGAATTTGTCTTTGGATGATGTTGACTGTTTAATTAAGCGAGCCAAAACTTTGTACATTAAAACAATGTTTCTTCCACAATTTACCCAATGTCGTTCATATACCAGCATTGTAGCGTTTTGGCAAGAAGTTAGCTGGTTCATCTTCTTCGCAGAACACCCAGCATTCTTTTATTGCCAAAAAAAAGACTTAATTCACATTTCTAACAATGGTGAATTTCGGCAGGCAGACATCAAACAATGAGATGTTTTAATGGCTCGTTGGTCTAGGGGTATGATTCTCGCTTAGGGTGCGAGAGGTCCCGGGTCCAATTCCCGGACGAGCCCAGAATTGGAATTTGGCTAATGTTGACTGTTTAATTAAGCGAGCCAAAACTTTGTGCCTCAAAACAATGTTTCTTCTACAATTTAGCAAATGTCGTGCCCCGTACCTGTGTTGTAGCGTTTGGGCAAAAATGTAGCTTCTTCGCAGATTGCAACCATTTTTTATGAGCCAAGACACGCTGACTTCATTCTCATGCCTGACAATGGATGATTTCGTCAGGCAGATATCAAACAATGATTCATTTCATTGGCTCGTTGGTCTAGGGGTATGATTCTCGCTTAGGGTGCGAGAGGTCCCGGGTCCAAATCCCGGACGAGCCCAGAATTGAAATTTGGCTAATGTTGACTGTTTAATTAAGCGGGCCAAAACTTTGTACATTAAAACAATGTTTCTTCCACAATTTACCCAATGTCGTTCATATACCAGCATTGTAGCGTTTTGGCAAGAATTTAGCTGGTTCATCTTCTTCGCAGAACACCCAGCATTCTTTTATTGGCAAAAGACAAAGACTTAATTCACATTTCTAACAATGGTGAATTTTGTCAGGCAGACATCAAACGATGAGATCTTTTAATGGCTCGTTGGTCTAGGGGTATGATTCTCGCTTAGGGTGCGAGAGGTCCCGGGTCCAAATCCCGGACGAGCCCAGAATTTGTTTTTGGATGATGTTGACTGTTTAATTAGGCGAGCCAAAACTTTGTACATTAAAACAATGTTTCTTCCACAATTTACCCAATGTCGTTCATGTACAGCATTGTAGCGTTTTGGCAAAAATGTAGCTGGTTCATCTTCTTAGCAGAACACCCAGCATTCTTTCATTGCCAAAAGACAAAGACTTAATTCACATTTCTAACAATGGTGAATTTCGGCAGGCAGACATCAAACAATGAGATGTTTTAATGGCTCGTTGGTCTAGGGGTATGATTCTCGCTTAGGGTGCGAGAGGTCCCGGGTCCGAATCCAGGACGAGCCCAGAATTTGTCTTTGGATGATGTTGACTGTTTAATTAAGCGAGCCAAAACTTTGTACATTAAAACAATGTTTCTTCCACAATTTACCCAATGTCGTTCATATACCAGCATTGTAGCGTTTTGGCAAGAATTTAGCTGGTTCATCTTCTTCGCAGAACACCCAGCATTCTTTTATTGGCAAAAGACAAAGACTTAATTCACATTTCTAACAATGGTGAATTTCGTCAGGCAGACATCAAACGATGAGATCTTTTAATGGCTCGTTGATCAAGGGGTATGATTCTTGCTTAGGGTGCGAGAGGTCCCGGGTCCAAATCCCGGACGAGCCCAGAATTGAAATTTGGCTAATGTTGACTGTTTAATTAAGCGGGCCAAAACTTTGTACATTAAAACAATTTTTCTTCCACAATTTACCCAATGTCGTTCATGTACAGCATTGTAGCGTTTTGGCAAAAATGTAGCTGGTTCATCTTCTTAGCAGAACACCCAGCATTCTTTCATTGCCAAAAGACAAAGACTTAATTCACATTTCTAACAATGGTGAATTTCGGCAGGCAGACATCAAACAATGAGATGTTTTAATGGCTCGTTGGTCTAGGGGTATGATTCTCGCTTAGGGTGCGAGAGGTCCCGGGTCCAATTCCCGGACGAGCCCAGAATTGGAATTTGGCTAATGTTGACTGTTTAATTAAGCGAGCCAAAACTTTGTGCCTCAAAACAATGTTTCTTCTACAATTTAGCAAATGTCGTGCCCCGTACCTGTGTTGTAGCGTTTGGGCAAAAATGTAGCTTCTTCGCAGATTACAACCATTTTTTATGAGCCAAGACACGCTGACTTTATTCTCATGCCTGACAATGGATGATTTCGTCAGGCAGATATCAAACAATGAGTCATTTCATTGGCTCGTTGGTCTAGGGGTATGATTCTTGCTTAGGGTGCGAGAGGTCCCGGGTCCAAATCCCGGACGAGCCCAGAATTGAAATTTGGCTAATGTTGACTGTTTAATTAAGCGGGCCAAAACTTTGTACATTAAAACAATGTTTCTTCCACAATTTACCCAATGTCGTTCATATACCAGCATTGTAGCGTTTTGGCAAGAATTTAGCTGGTTCATCTTCTTCGCAGAACACCCAGCATTCTTTTATTGGCAAAAGACAAAGACTTAATTCACATTTCTAACAATGGTGAATTTCGTCAGGCAGACATCAAACGATGAGATCTTTTAATGGCTCGTTGATCTAGGGGTATGATTCTTGCTTAGGGTGCGAGAGGTCCCGGGTCCAAATCCCGGACGAGCCCAGAATTGAAATTTGGCTAATGTTGACTGTTTAATTAAGCGGGCCAAAACTTTGTACATTAAAACAATTTTTCTTCCACAATTTACCCAATGTCGTTCATGTACAGCATTGTAGCGTTTTGGCAAAAATGTAGCTGGTTCATCTTCTTAGCAGAACACCCAGCATTCTTTCATTGCCAAAAGACAAAGACTTAACTCACATTTCTAACAATGGTGAATTTCGGCAGGCAGACATCAAACAATGAGATGTTTTAATGGCTCGTTGGTCTAGGGGTATGATTCTCGCTTAGGGTGCGAGAGGTCCCGGGTCCAATTCCCGGACGAGCCCAGAATTGGAATTTGGCTAATGTTGACTGTTTAATTAAGCGAGCCAAAACTTTGTGCCTCAAAACAATGTTTCTTCTACAATTTAGCAAATGTCGTGCCCCGTACCTGTGTTGTAGCGTTTGGGCAAAAATGTAGCTTCTTCGCAGATTACAACCATTTTTTATGAGCCAAGACACGCTGACTTTATTCTCATGCCTGACAATGGATGATTTCGTCAGGCAGATATCAAACAATGAGTCATTTCATTGGCTCGTTGGTCTAGGGGTATGATTCTTGCTTAGGGTGCGAGAGGTCCCGGGTCCAAATCCCGGACGAGCCCAGAATTGAAATTTGGCTAATGTTGACTGTTTAATTAAGCGGGCCAAAACTTTGTACATTAAAACAATGTTTCTTCCACAATTTACCCAATGTCGTTCATATACCAGCATTGTAGCGTTTTGGCAAGAATTTAGCTGGTTCATCTTCTTCGCAGAACACCCAGCATTCTTTTATTGGCAAAAGACAAAGACTTAATTCACATTTCTAACAATGGTGAATTTCGTCAGGCAGACATCAAACGATGAGATCTTTTAATGGCTCGTTGGTCTAGGGGTATGATTCTTGCTTAGGGTGCGAGAGGTCCCGGATCCAAATCCCGGACGAGCCCAGAATTGGAATTTGGCTAATGTTGACTGTTTAATTAAGCGAGCTTTAACTTTGTGCCTCAAAACAATGTTTCTTCTACAATTTAGCAAATGTCGTGCCCCGTACCTGTGTTGTAGCGTTTGGGCAAAAATGGAGCTTCTTAGCAGATTACAACCATTTTTTATGAGCTAAGACACGCTGACTTTATTCTCATGCCTGACAATGGATGATTTCGTCAGGCAGATATCAAACAATAAGTCATTTCATTGGCTCGTTGGTCTAGGGGTATGATTCTCGCTTAGGGTGCGAGAGGTCCCGGGTCCAAATCCCGGACGAGCCCAGAATTGAAATTTGGCTAATGTTGACTGTTTAATTAAGCGGGCCAAAACTTTGTACATTAAAAAAATGTTTCTTCCACAATTTACCCAATGTCGTTCATATACCAGCATTGTAGCGTTTTGGCAAGAATTTAGCTGGTTCATCTTCTTCGCAGAACACCCAGCATTCTTTTATTGGCAAAAGACAAAGACTTAATTCACATTTCTAACAATGGTGAATTTCGTCAGGCAGACATCAAACGATGAGATCTTTTAATGGCTCGTTGATCTAGGGGTATGATTCTTGCTTAGGGTGCGAGAGGTCCCGGGTCCAAATCCCGGACGAGCCCAGAATTGAAATTTGGCTAATGTTGACTGTTTAATTAAGCGGGCCAAAACTTTGTACATTAAAACAATTTTTCTTCCACAATTTACCCAATGTCGTTCATGTACAGCATTGTAGCGTTTTGGCAAAAATGTAGCTGGTTCATCTTCTTAGCAGAACACCCAGCATTCTTTCATTGCCAAAAGACAAAGACTTAATTCACATTTCTAACAATGGTGAATTTCGGCAGGCAGACATCAAACAATGAGATGTTTTAATGGCTCGTTGGTCTAGGGGTATGATTCTCGCTTAGGGTGCGAGAGGTCCCGGGTCCAATTCCCGGACGAGCCCAGAATTGGAATTTGGCTAATGTTGACTGTTTAATTAAGCGAGCCAAAACTTTGTGCCTCAAAACAATGTTTCTTCTACAATTTAGCAAATGTCGTGCCCCGTACCTGTGTTGTAGCGTTTGGGCAAAAATGTAGCTTCTTCGCAGATTACAACCATTTTTTATGAGCCAAGACACGCTGACTTTATTCTCATGCCTGACAATGGATGATTTCGTCAGGCAGATATCAAACAATGAGTCATTTCATTGGCTCGTTGGTCTAGGGGTATGATTCTTGCTTAGGGTGCGAGAGGTCCCGGGTCCAAATCCCGGACGAGCCCAGAATTGAAATTTGGCTAATGTTGACTGTTTAATTAAGCGGGCCAAAACTTTGTACATTAAAACAATGTTTCTTCCACAATTTACCCAATGTCGTTCATCTACCAGCATTGTAGCGTTTTGGCAAGAATTTAGCTGGTTCATCTTCTTCGCAGAACACCCAGCATTCTTTTATTGGCAAAAGACAAAGACTTAATTCACATTTCTCACAATGGTGAATTTCGTCAGGCAGACATCAAACGATGAGATCTTTTAATGGCTCGTTGGTCTAGGGGTATGATTCTTGCTTAGGGTGCGAGAGGTCCCGGGTCCAAATCCCGGACGAGCCCAGAATTGAAATTTGGCTAATGTTGACTGTTTAATTAAGCGGGCCAAAACTTTGTACATTAAAACAATGTTTCTTCCACAATTTACCCAATGTCGTTCATGTACAGCATTGTAGCGTTTTGGCAAAAATGTAGCTGGTTCATCTTCTTAGCAGAACACCCAGCATTCTTTCATTGCCAAAAGACAAAGACTTAATTCACATTTCTAACAATGGTGAATTTCGGCAGGCAGACATCAAACAATGAGATGTTTTAATGGCTCGTTAGTCTAGGGGTATGATTCTCGCTTAGGGTGCGAGAGGTCCCGGGTCCGAATCCAGGACGAGCCCAGAATTTGTCTTTGGATGATGTTGACTGTTTAATTAAGCGAGCCAAAACTTTGTACATTAAAACAATGTTTCTTCCACAATTTACCCAATGTCGTTCATATACCAGCATTGTAGCGTTTTGGCAAGAATTTAGCTGGTTCATCTTCTTCGCAGAACACCCAGCATTCTTTTATTGCCAAAAAAATGACTTTATTCACATTTCTTACAATGGTGAATTTCGGCAGGCAGACATCAAACAATGAGATGTTTTAATGGCTCGTTGGTCTAGGGGTATGATTCTCGCTTAGGGTGCGAGAGGTCCCGGGTCCAATTCCCGGACGAGCCCAGAATTGGAATTTGGCTAATGTTGACTGTTTAATTAAGCGAGCCAAAACTTTGTGCCTCAAAACAATGTTTCTTCTACAATTTAGCAAATGTCGTGCCCCGTACCTGTGTTGTAGCGTTTGGGCAAAAATGTAGCTTCTTCGCAGATTACAACCATTTTTTATGAGCCAAGACACGCTGACTTTATTCTCATTCCTGACAATGGATGATTTCGTCAGGCAGATATCAAACAATGAGTCATTTCATTGGCTCGTTGGTCTAGGGGTGTCACGACCTGGCTCTGGCAGCCATGACCAAAGCAGGGAGACGCAGACAGTGTACCAAAAAGCAAGGTGTTTATTGGACATAAACAATTCGTGTAACGCTGAATGGTGGTTAGAACGAGCCGTCCTCGTTCCTCCACGGGGTGATAGGGGGACTAGTGTTGGCAGGAAGCGGGGCTTTATTCTGGAGCACCGGGCCCAGGTGTCTCCAGTCTGCAATCACCCAGAACCTGCTATTAAAGGGACACACACACGCACAAACAAGTAACATGGCAGGGAACCGTCACACCCCCCCCCATAAGAACTGGGTCCTGCAGGGAACCCCAGTATCAAACTAAACTCACACATGTTTCTCTACTAAAACAAACTCAAAAATACCACATAGTGGCTGACAACCAAAAGAATACACTTTACCAAATGTTCTTAAACTAACGGTCCAGCATCTTTCATCCCAGGTTCCCACTGTAGCAACCGGTGCACCTTGGAAGCATTTTAAACAGTTAGGAAGGGATAAGAGCAGAACCAAGGAAAAGAACATATAGTACAACGCTTATTGCTGGGGAGCCCTGGACAACGCATCTGCCACCACATTGTCAGTCCCCTTTACAAATCGGATATCTAGGCAGTATGACTGCAAAGACAGTGACCATCTGACCAGCCTCTGGTTGGAACACTGCAAAGAATTAAGGAAGGTCAGTGGGTTGTGGTCAGTGTACACCACTACAGGGGTACCACTGCCACCAACATAAACATCAAAATGTTTTAAAGCCATGATTAGCGCTAGCGCTTCTTTTTCAATGACCGAATAGTTTAACTGATGAGAGTTAAATTTCTTGGAGAAGAAACTAACAGGCTTGTCTACCCCCAGGCCATCTGCTTGCATTAGGACGGACCCTGCGCCTACATGGCTAGCATCCACGTAGATTTTAAATGGCCTGTCAAGGCGTGGAGCAGCCAGAACTGGGGAAGAGCAGAGGAGTTTTTTCACCTGCACGAAGGAGTCTTGACAGCTCAGTGACCAGACAAACTTTGCTTTGCCCCTAAGCAAATCAGTGAGCGGTGCAACAACTGTTGAGAAGTTATTACAAAAACTCCTATAATAGCCAACCAGGCCCAGAAAACGCATCAGCTCCTTCTTTGTGGTTGGAACTGGGTAATGTTCTACGGCCTGAACTTTGGCACTGACAGGTCGTACACTACCCTGGCCGACCACACGTCCGAGGTACGTCACGGTCGCCCTGGCAAATTCACACTTTGCAAGGTTTATCGTAAGCCTCGCCTCTGACAAACGACTAAACAGTTCCCATATACGTTCCAAATGCGTTTCCCACGTGTCAGAATACACCACCACATCATCAATGTAAACTGCACAGCCCTGCATGTCACCGACAACTCGGTTCATCAGGCGCTGGAATGTAGCTGGCGCATTCCGCAGGCCAAAAGGCATTACAGTGTAAGAGTAGAGACCAGTCGGAGTTATGAACGCAGATATCTCACGGGCTCGTTTGGACAAGGGAACCTGCCAATATCCCTTAAGAAGGTCAAATTTACTGACAAACTTTGCCGAGCCCACCTGATCAATCAAATCATCCATCCTGGGAAGTGGGAAGGAATCGGGCTTAGTGATATTATTAACCTTACGAAAGTCAGAGCAGAAACGGGGCGTATTATCCGACTTTGGAACCAGCAGACACGGTGAAGACCAACTGGAAAAACAGGGCTCTGCAATTCCGTTTTCCAGCATATAGTCCACCTCTGCGTCCAAGTATTTGCGTTTATTTTCATTTACGCGATAGAATCTCTGTCTGATCGGTTTGGCCTCCCCAATGTCAATGTCGTGCTCAATCAAGTGAGTACGACCAGGTGTATCATGGAATAAGCAATGAAAACTTCGGATCAACTTAACTAGTTCCGCACGGCGCGACCCAGGCAAGTGCCCCAATAGCTCCTCGAGCTTGGCGAGAGTCTCCGAGTTACTCAAACGGCCAAGAAGCCGGGCTTGGTCGGGTGACCTTAACGAGCCTTCCTCACCTCCCCCCAGGTCCGGTGGAGAGTCCGCCAACCCCGGACCCGCTAAACAAGCTGCATGACCTCCACCACCTGAAAGCGGCTCCGAGGTGCGCACATAGTACGGTTTCAGCAAGTTCACATGACACAGCTGGGTTGGCTTTCTACGCTGAGGTGTTGAGATTACGTAGTTCTGCGCCGAGATCTGCTTCAACACTGTATGCGGACCAGTGAACTTAGCCTGGAAAGGCGAACTAACCATAGGGAGCAATGCTAGCACTTGGTCTCCAGGACTAAAAATGCGACGCTCAGTGCGACGGTCATACAAGCGTTTCATTTTCCCTTGAGCTAACCCCAGTTTCTCCCGAGCTAGCTCTCCCGCCGTATACAATCTGTGTCTAAAACCGTTGACATACTCAACTAAGTTTTTAGGAGGTTCTGCCTCCTTCCAATCCTCCGACAATGCCGCTAAAGGACCTCTTACGGTGTGAGCAAAAACCAATTCGTTTGGGCTAAACCCAGTGCTCTCTTGTGTCACCTCTCTAGCTGCAAGCATTAACCAGGGCAAACCCTCTTCCCAATCTCTTCCCAGCTCCATGCAGTAGGCACGCAAGAGGGACTTTAGTGTCTGATGGAAGCGCTCTAACGCACCCTGACTCTGAGCATGGTAAGCGGAGGCTTGGTTGTGCTGTACCCGAAGCTGCTTCAACACCTGCGAAAACATGTTTGAAGAAAAGTTCGAGCCTTGGTCGGACTGAATGACTTTGGGAATGCCAAACACCGAAATGAACTGGGACAGTGCTCTCACCACTGACCTAGTCGTTATGGTACGCAAGGGGTACGCTGCAGGATAGCGGGTACTCTGGCACATAACAGTCAGTAGGTAAGTAGCACCTGTCTTTGAGCGAGGCAAGGGACCCACACAATCTATAATCAAATGCTCAAACGGTTGGCTGATTGCTGGAATAGGGCACAGAGGTACCGGTTTTAGGGTCTGATTCGGTTTGTCAGTCAGCTGACATATGTGACATGTTTTAATGAAGCGACCGACATCTCTCTTCATCCGAGGCCAAAAGAAGTGCCTCAAAATCCGGTCATAAGTTTTACTTACACCAGAGTGCCCTGACTCATCATGAGCCACTTTTAACACAGAGTTACGCAGTTTCTCAGGCAAAACTATCTGAAACACTGGTTCCCCAACAAAACTCCCACTATGGTGGACCCACTTTCTCACCAACAGCCGATCATGAAGGAAGTAACCACCAGCACCGTCCAGTACGTCAATCTCAGGGCGAACCCGTTGAAACAGCTCCTTCAGGGAGGGGTCAGCGTGCTGCTCTATACTCAGATCACTGCGAGACATTGACAAGGGAAAATCAGACAGAGGCAGCGAGAATTTCACTGCAACACTTTCTTTCTCTGACTGAGACACATGTTTCATAGCTGCCATCGCACGCGTTACTGCGCAGGCTGCGAACGCTTCAGGGACATCCCGTTCGCGTGGGTCTACACTCAGCAGTGGCACGGATGGCACCACAGGCGGAGGTACATCTGCCCAGACACGTGCCCCAACCAAATCGTTTCCCAGGATGACAGAAATGCCCTGGATTGGGAATGCCGGGCGCACTGCTAGGTTAGCTTCACCCTGGAACAAATCACACTGGAGCATTACTTTGTGCACAGGAACCAACATAACCTTTAAATTCATACCCCGAACAGGAACAACGTCTCCTGTATCAGACTCCCTGGACAAGGGAAGCTCTCCCGCCAGGATGAAAGAGTCCAACGCACCTGTGTCCCTTAGAATTGTCACTGGCACCTTTGTCTCACCTCCTACCACGGACACCACACCTTCGTGGATGAATGGCCGGTAGGGATCCAAACTCTCAGGACCAGAGTCTTTTACCTGCAAGTCAAAACCGTCAGGAGAGTCGACTTGAGAGACGGGTGCAGCTACCCCCACACCTTTAGGATGAGACCCATACGCAGCATGTTTAGGTTGAGGTTTCAACAAATGACAGTCGACCTTCCAGTGTCCTCGTTTGTGACAATAGTTACAAACACGTTCCGTATTACGCAGACTACTACTGCCTCTAACTGGAACAGTTTCACCCTGCCTGCCCAGTGACTCTCTGCCACCGGCAGCACTCATGTCCCTGATACCACTACCAGACCTGTGCTCGGCAAATCCACCTCTGTGCGTAAGCACATAATCGTCAGCGAGTGCCGCTGCGGCAGCCGCGTTCGTTACCTTCTGTTCACTGATGTACGCCGCAACGCGCCCAGGAACTGAGTTTTTAAACTGCTCAAGCACCACCAGATCACCCAATTGATCAAAGTCATAAATACCTGAAGCAGAGCACCAACGAGTAAAATGAATATTCAGATCCCGTGCGAATTCCAGATGACTCTGATTCTCTCCTTTTTTTAAGTTCCTAAATCTTTGCCGGTAGGCCTCGGGAACCAACTCATACGCCTTTAATACTGCTGCCTTCACAGCTGAATATTTTTCACTATCAGCATCGGTTAACGAGGAGTATGCCTCCTGCGCTCTCCCAGTCAGCATGCACTGCAGCATTAGCGTGCGCGCTGAGTCTGGCCAATTACGCGCATCAGCCACACGCTCAAACAATGAAAAAAACAACTCCGGATCTTTTTCAGAAAATTTTGGCAAGAGTCTTAAATTACCCAAGACATCAAAACCATCCGCAGACTGCTCTGAAAAAGACGAAGACTTCCTACCAAACTCACCAGCTGACAGCTTGCCTTCCTTAATTAATGACAGTCTAAACTGCTCAATCTCCAATTTGGCCTGTTCGGTCTGCTGGCGCAGCCTCTCCACAGCCAATTCTGTCTCCAGTTCAGCTTGTTTATTAACCTTGTCGTGGTCAAGCTGTAACATCAGCAACTCTTTTTGCTGTTCAAAGGTCAAATTCGATCCCGTTTGGGGCGGAGAACATGCGGCCTCCAGGCCAACAGCTGACGGATCTTCAATCAAAATATTCTGTTCAACTAAATTAGCCTTCAGAACGGCCTTCACTCTCTCCCACCGACGTTTATCACCAACTTCGATTTTATAATGTTCTGCTATGTTCAGCAGTTGATCTTTTGTGCATAGATCAAACAACTTCTCAGAGGGAGAAGCAAAGAAGCTCTCAACACTCTCCATAGTTAAGTGTAATCTAAATCAACGCAATGAACAGTGAAGGCTACTGGTGCACAAGCCACGGAGTCTGGCCTAGTCAGCATACGAGTGCTCCCCTCTAGCTGACTGCCTACCAGAATCTATCTACATAACACTCAACCCTAGTCTTCATGCAGTTAATGGTGGCGGGTAATTATGCACTAAAGCCCAGTGGGGAGGAAAGCAACCAGAAACTGGCGACTCACCCCGAACCATGGATGTGCTCCCGAGCAAGACTGCTCTAACCACGGTCACCGCAACATTAATAAAACAACAAACAAGACGAAACCCAAAGGGGTAACGCCTCTGAACCTAACAGGGGAACTACGTTTGCGTCAGAGTTGTTTGAAGTGCACCAGTCAGACAACACGTACCTTACCTTGATTTACAATTTATACCGACAGGAGCGAAAAACCTCGGCTCGAAACAAAAAGCCTAATCTCTACTCCAACTAATAGATCCAAACTACTGCATCTCCCATGCTACAATTTACTGACGTCAACGCTGACGTACTCTTCCAACCAATTACGAATGGGCAGTAGAAATACTCAAACAAAACCACGCCACATACCAAATACCAAAAAACGGATCAAATCCCGGACGAGCCCCCAACTGTCACGACCTGGCTCTGGCAGCCATGACCAAAGCAGGGAGACGCAGACAGTGTACCAAAAAGCAAGGTGTTTATTGGACATAAACAATTCGTGTAACGCTGAATGGTGGTTAGAACGAGCCGTCCTCGTTCCTCCACGGGGTGATAGGGGGACTAGTGTTGGCAGGAAGCGGGGCTTTATTCTGGAGCACCGGGCCCAGGTGTCTCCAGTCTGCAATCACCCAGAACCTGCTATTAAAGGGACACACACACGCACAAACAAGTAACATGGCAGGGAACCGTCACAAGGGGTATGATTCTCGCTTAGGGTGCGAGAGGTCCCGGGTCCAAATCCCGGACGAGCCCAGAATTGAAATTTGGCTAATGTTGACTGTTTAATTAAGATGGCCAAAACTTTGTACATTAAAACAATGTTTCTTCCACAATTTACCCAATGTCGTTCATATACCAGCATTGTAGCCTTTTGGCCACGAATTTAGCTGGTTCATCTTCTTCGCAGAACACCCAGCATTCTTTTATTGTCAAAAGACAAAGACTTAATTCACATTTCTAACAATGGTGATTTTCGTCAGGCAGACATCAAACGATGAGATCTTTTAATGGCTCGTTGGTCTAGGGGTATGATTCTTGCTTAGGGTGCGAGAGGTCCCGGGTCCAAATCCCGGACGAGCCCAGAATTGAAATTTGGCTAATGTTGACTGTTTAATTAAGCGGGCCAAAACTTTGTACATTAAAACAATGTTTCTTCCACAATTTACCCAATGTCGTTCATATACCAGCATTGTAGCGTTTTGGCAAGAATTTAGCTGGTTCATCTTCTTCGCAGAACACCCAGCATTCTTTTATTGGCAAAAGACAAAGACTTAATTCACATTTCTAACAATGGTGAATTTCGGCAGGCAGACATCAAACAATGAGTCATTTCATTGGCTCGTTGGTCTAGGGGTATGATTCTCGCTTAGGGTGCGAGAGGTCCCGGGTCCAAATCCCGGACGAGCCCAGAATTGAAATTTGGCTAATGTTGACTGTTTAATTAAGCGGGCCAAAACTTTGTACATTAAAACAATGTTTCTTCCACAATTTACCCAATGTCGTTCATATACCAGCATTGTAGCCTTTTGGCAAGAATTTAGCTGGTTCATCTTCTTCGCAGAACACCCAGCATTCTTTTATTGGCAAAAGACAAAGACTTAATTCACATTTCTAACAATGGTGATTTTCGTCAGGCAGACATCAAAAGATGAGATCTTTTAATGGCTCGTTGGTCTAGGGGTATGATTCTTGCTTAGGGTGCGAGAGGTCCCGGGTCCAAATCCCGGACGAGCCCAGAATTGAAATTTGGCTAATGTTGACTGTTTAATTAAGCGGGCCAAAACTTTGTACATTAAAACAATGTTTCTTCCACAATTTACCCAATGTCGTTCATATACCAGCATTGTAGCGTTTTGGCAAGAATTTAGCTGGTTCATCTTCTTCGCAGAACACCCAGCATTCTTTTATTGGCAAAAGACAAAGACTTAATTCACATTTCTAACAATGGTGAATTTCGTCAGGCAGACATCAAACGATGAGATCTTTTAATGGCTCGTTGGTCTGGGGGTATGATTCTCGCTTAGGGTGCGAGAGGTCCCGGGTCCAAATCCCGGACGAGCCCAGAATTGAAATTTGGCTAATGTTGACTGTTTAATTAAGCGGGCCAAAACTTTGTACATTAAAACAATGTTTCTTCCACAATTTACCCAATGTCGTTCATATACCAGCATTGTAGCGTTTTGGCAAGAATTTAGCTGGTTCATCTTCTTCGCAGAACACCCAGCATTCTTTTATTGTCAAAAGACAAAGACTTAATTCACATTTCTAACAATGGTGAATTTCGTCAGGCAGACATCAAACGATGAGATCTTTTAATGGCTTGTTGGTCTAGGGGTATGATTCTCGCTTAGGGTGCGAGAGGTCCCGGGTCCAATTCCCGGACGAGCCCAGAATTGGAATTTGGCTAATGTTGACTGTTTAATTAAGCGAGCCAAAACTTTGTGCCTCAAAACAATGTTTCTTCTAGAATTTAGCAAATGTCGTGCCCCGTACCTGTGTTGTAGCGTTTGGGCAAAAATGTAGCTTCTTTGCAGATTACAACCATTTTTTATGAGCCAAGACACGCTGACTTTATTCTCATGCCTGACAATGGATGATTTCGTCAGGCAGATATCAAACAATGAGTCATTTCATTGGCTCGTTGGTCTAGGGGTATGATTCTCGCTTAGGGTGCGAGAGGTCCCGGGTCCAAATCCCGGACGAGCCCAGAATTGAAATTTGGCTAATGTTGACTGTTTAATTAAGCGGGCCAAAACTTTGTACATTAAAACAATGTTTCTTCCACAATTTACCCAATGTCGTTCATATACCAGCATTGTAGCGTTTTGGCAAGAATTTAGCTGGTTCATCTTCTTCGCAGAACACCCAGCATTCTTTTATTGGCAAAAGACAAAGACTTAATTCACATTTCTAACAATGGTGAATTTCGTCAGGCAGACATCAAACGATGAGATCTTTTAATGGCTCGTTGGTCTAGGGGTATGATTCTCGCTTAGGGTGCGAGAGGTCCCGGGTCCAAATCCCGGACGAGCCCAGAATTGAAATTTGGCTAATGTTGACTGTTTAATTAAGCGGGCCAAAACTTTGTACATTAAAACAATGTTTCTTCCACAATTTACCCAATTTCGTTCATATACCAGCATTGTAGCGTTTTGGCAAGAATTTAGCTGGTTCATCTTCTTCGCAGAACACCCAGCATTCTTTTATTGGCAAAAGACAAAGACTTAATTCACATTTCTAACAATGGTGAATTTCGTCAGGCAGACATCAAACGATGAGATCTTTTAATGGCTCGTTGGTCTAGGGGTATGATTCTTGCTTAGGGTGCGAGAGGTCCCGGGTCCAAATCCCGGACGAGCCCAGAATTGAAATTTGGCTAATGTTGACTGTTTAATTAAGCGGGCCAAAACTTTGTACATTAAAACAATGTTTCTTCCACAATTTACCCAATGTCGTTCATATACCAGCATTGTAGCGTTTTGGCAAGAATTTAGCTGGTTCATCTTCTTCGCAGAACACCCAGCATTCTTTTATTGGCAAAAGACAAAGACTTAATTCACATTTCTAACAATGGTGAATTTCGTCAGGCAGACATCAAACGATGAGATCTTTTAATGGCTCGTTGGTCTAGGGGTATGATTCTCGCTTAGGGTGCGAGAGGTCCCGGGTCCAAATCCCGGACGAGCCCAGAATTTGTTTTTGGATGATGTTGACTGTTTAATTAGGCGAGCCAAAACTTTGTACATTAAAACAATGTTTCTTCCACAATTTACCCAATGTCGTTCATATACCAGCATTGTAGCGTTTTGGCAAGAATTTAGCTGGTTCATCTTCTTAGCAGAACACCCAGCATTCTTTTATTGGCAAAAGACAAAGACTTAATTCACATTTCTAACAATGGTGAATTTCGGCAGGCAGACATCAAACAATGAGTCATTTCATTGGCTCGTTGGTCTAGGGGTATGATTCTCGCTTAGGGTGCGAGAGGTCCCGGGTCCAAATCCCGGACGAGCCCAGAATTGAAATTTGGCTAATGTTGACTGTTTAATTAAGCGGGCCAAAACTTTGTACATTAAAACAATGTTTCTTCCACAATTTACCCAATGTCGTTCATATACCAGCATTGTAGCGTTTTGGCAAGAATTTAGCTGGTTCATCTTCTTCGCAGAACACCCAGCATTCTTTTATTGTCAAAAGACAAAGACTTAATTCACATTTCTAACAATGGTGAATTTCGTCAGGCAGACATCAAACGATGAGATCTTTTAATGGCTCGTTGGTCTAGGGGTATGATTCTCGCTTAGGGTGCGAGAGGTCCCGGGTCCAAATCCCGGACGAGCCCAGAATTGGAATTTGGCTAATGTTGACTGTTTAATTAAGCGAGCCAAAACTTTGTGCCTCAAAACAATGTTTCTTCTACAATTTAGCAAATGTCGTGCCCCGTACCTGTGTTGTAGCGTTTGGGCAAAAATGGAGCTTCTTAGCAGATTACAACCATTTTTTATGAGCCAAGACACGCTGACTTTATTCTCATGCCTGACAATGGATGATTTCGTCAGGGAGATATCAAACAATAAGTCATTTCATTGGCTCGTTGGTCTAGGGGTATGATTCTCGCTTAGGGTGCGAGAGGTCCCGGGTCCAAATCCCGGACGAGCCCAGAATTGAAATTTGGCTAATGTTGACTGTTTAATTAAGCGGGCCAAAACGTTGTACATTAAAACAATGTTTCTTCCACAATTTACCCAATGTCGTTCATATACCAGCATTGTAGCGTTTTGGCAAGAATTTAGCTGGTTCATCTTCTTCGCAGAACACCCAGCATTCTTTTATTGTCAAAAGACAAAGACTTAATTCACATTTCTAACAATGGTGAATTTCGTCATGCAGACATCAAACGATGAGATCTTTTAATGGCTTGTTGGTCTAGGGGTATGATTCTAGCTTAGGGTGCGAGAGGTCCCGGGTCCAAATCCCGGACGAGCCCAGAATTTGTTTTTGGATGATGTTGACTGTTTAATTAGGCGAGCCAAAACTTTGTACATTAAAACAATGTTTCTTCCAAAATTTACCCAATGTCGTTCATATACCAGCATTGTAGCGTTTTGGCAAGAATTTAGCTGGTTCATCTTCTTAGCAGAACACCCAGCATTCTTTTATTTGCAAAAGACAAAGACTTAATTCACATTTCTAACAATGGTGAATTTCGGCAGGCACACATCAAACAATGAGTCATTTCATTGGCTCGTTGGTCTAGGGGTATGATTCTCGCTTAGGGTGCGAGAGGTCCCGGGTCCAAATCCCGGACGAGCCCAGAATTGAAATTTGGCTAATGTTGACTGTTTAATTAAGCGGGCCAAAACTTTGTACATTAAAACAATGTTTCTTCCACAATTTACCCAATGTCGTTCATATACCAGCATTGTAGCGTTTTGGCAAGAATGTAGCTGGTTCATCTTCTTCGCAGAACACCCAGCATTCTTTTATTGTCAAAAGACAAAGACTTAATTCACATTTCTAACAATGGTGAATTTCGTCAGGCAGACATCAAACGATGAGATCTTTTAATGGCTCGTTGGTCTAGGGGTATGATTCTTGCTTAGGGTGCGAGAGGTCCCGGGTCCAAATCCCGGACGAGCCCAGAATTGAAATTTGGCTAATGTTGACTGTTTAATTAAGCGGGCCAAAACTTTGTACATTAAAACAATGTTTCTTCCACAATTTACCCAATGTCGTTCATGTACAGCATTGTAGCGTTTTGGCAAAAATGTAGCTGGTTCATCTTCTTAGCAGAACACCCAGCATTCTTTCATTGCCAAAAGACAAAGACTTAATTCACATTTCTAACAATGGTGAATTTCGGCAGGCAGACATCAAACAATGAGATGTTTTAATGGCTCGTTGGTCTAGGGGTATGATTCTCGCTTAGGGTGCGAGAGGTCCCGGGTCCGAATCCAGGACGAGCCCAGAATTTGTCTTTGGATGATGTTGACTGTTTAATTAAGCGAGCCAAAACTTTGTACATTAAAACAATGTTTCTTCCACAATTTACCCAATGTCGTTCATATACCAGCATTGTAGCGTTTTGGCAAGAATTTAGCTGGTTCATCTTCTTCGCAGAACACCCAGCATTCTTTTATTGCCAAAAAAATGATTTTATTCACATTTCTTACAATGGTGAATTTCGGCAGGCAGACATCAAACAATGAGATGTTTTAATGGCTCGTTGGTCTAGGGGTATGATTCTCGCTTAGGGTGCGAGAGGTCCCGGGTCCAAATCCCGGACGAGCCCAGAATTTGTTTATGGATGATGTTGACTGTTTAATTAGGCGAGCCAAAACTTTGTACATTAAAACAATGTTTCTTCCACAATTTACCCAATGTCGTTCATATACCAGCATTGTAGCGTTTTGGCAAGAATTTAGCTGGTTCATCTTCTTAGCAGAACACCCAGCATTCTTTTATTGGCAAAAGACAAAGACTTAATTCACATTTCTAACAATGGTGAATTTCGGCAGGCAGACATCAAACAATGAGTCATTTCATTGGCTCGTTGGTCTAGGGGTATGATTCTCGCTTAGGGTGCGAGAGGTCCCGGGTCCAAATCCCGGACGAGCCCAGAATTGAAATTTGGCTAATGTTGACTGTTTAATTAAGCGGGCCAAAACTTTGTACATTAAAACAATGTTTCTTCCACAATTTACCCAATGTCGTTCATATACCAGCATTGTAGCGTTTTGGCAAGAATTTAGCTGGTTCATGTTCTTCGCAGAACACCCAGCATTCTTTTATTGTCAAAAGACAAAGACTTAATTCACATTTCTAACAATGGTGAATTTCGTCAGGCAGACATCAAACGATGAGATCTTTTAATGGCTCGTTGGTCTAGGGGTATGATTCTCGCTTAGGGTGCGAGAGGTCCCGGGTCCAAATCCCGGACGAGCCCAGAATTGGAATTTGGCTAATGTTGACTGTTTAATTAAGCGAGCCAAAACTTTGTGCCTCAAAACAATGTTTCTTCTACAATTTAGCAAATGTCGTGCCCCGTACCTGTGTTGTAGCGTTTGGGCAAAAATGGAGCTTCTTAGCAGATTACAACCATTTTTTATGAGCCAAGACACGCTGACTTTATTCTCATGCCTGACAATGGATGATTTCGTCAGGCAGATATCAAACAATAAGTCATTTCATTGGCTCGTTGGTCTAGGGGTATGATTCTTGCTTAGGGTGCGAGAGGTCCCGGGTCCAAATCCCGGACGAGCCCAGAATTGAAATTTGGCTAATGTTGACTGTTTAATTAAGCGGGCCAAAACTTTGTACATTAAAACAATGTTTCTTCCACAATTTACCCAATGTCGTTCATGTACAGCATTGTAGCGTTTTGGCAAAAATGTAGCTGGTTCATCTTCTTAGCAGAACACCCAGCATTCTTTCATTGCCAAAAGACAAAGACTTAATTCACATTTCTAACAATGGTGAATTTCGGCAGGCAGACATCAAACAATGAGATGTTTTAATGGCTCGTTGGTCTAGGGGTATGATTCTCGCTTAGGGTGCGAGAGGTCCCGGGTCCGAATCCAGGACGAGCCCAGAATTTGTCTTTGGATGATGTTGACTGTTTAATTAAGCGAGCCAAAACTTTGTACATTAAAACAATGTTTCTTCCACAATTTACCCAATGTCGTTCATATACCAGCATTGTAGCGTTTTGGCAAGAATTTAGCTGGTTCATCTTCTTCGCAGAACACCCAGCATTCTTTTATTGCCAAAAAAATGATTTTATTCACATTTCTTACAATGGTGAATTTCGGCAGGCAGACATCAAACAATGAGATGTTTTAATGGCTCGTTGGTCTAGGGGTATGAACCTCGCTTAGGGTGCGAGAGGTCCCGGGTCCAAATCCCGGACGAGCCCAGAATTTGTTTATGGATGATGTTGACTGTTTAATTAGGCGAGCCAAAACTTTGTACATTAAAACAATGTTTCTTCCACAATTTACCCAATGTCGTTCATATACCAGCATTGTAGCGTTTTGGCAAGAATTTAGCTGGTTCATCTTCTTAGCAGAACACCCAGCATTCTTTTATTGGCAAAAGACAAAGACTTAATTCACATTTCTAACAATGGTGAATTTCGGCAGGCAGACATCAAACAATGAGTCATTTCATTGGCTCGTTGGTCTAGGGGTATGATTCTCGCTTAGGGTGCGAGAGGTCCCGGGTCCAAATCCCGGACGAGCCCAGAATTGAAATTTGGCTAATGTTGACTGTTTAATTAAGCGGGCCAAAACTTTGTACATTAAAACAATGTTTCTTCCACAATTTACCCAATGTCGTTCATATACCAGCATTGTAGCGTTTTGGAAAGAATTTAGCTGGTTCATCTTCTTCGCAGAACACCCAGCATTCTTTTATTGTCAAAAGACAAAGACTTAATTCACATTTCTAACAATGGTGAATTTCGTCAGGCAGACATCAAACGATGAGATCTTTTAATGGCTCGTTGGGCTAGGGGTATGATTCTCGCTTAGGGTGCGAGAGGTCCCGGGTCCAAATCCCGGACGAGCCCAGAATTGGAATTTGGCTAATGTTGACTGTTTAATTAAGCGAGCCAAAACTTTGTGCCTCAAAACAATGTTTCTTCTACAATTTAGCAAATGTCGTGCCCCGTACCTGTGTTGTAGCGTTTGGGCAAAAATGGAGCTTCTTAGCAGATTACAACCATTTTTTATGAGCCAAGACACGCTGACTTTATTCTCATGCCTGACAATGGATGATTTCGTCAGGCAGATATCAACCAATAAGTCATTTCATTGGCTCGTTGGTCTAGGGGTATGATTCTCGCTTAGGGTGCGAGAGGTCCCGGGTCCAAATCCCGGACGAGCCCAGAATTGAAATTTGGCTAATGTTGACTGTTTAATTAAGCGGGCCAAAACTTTGTACATTAAAACAATGTTTCTTCCACAATTTACCCAATGTCGTTCATATACCAGCATTGTAGCGTTTTGGCAAGAATTTAGCTGGTTCATCTTCTTCGCAGAACACCCAGCATTCTTTTATTGTCAAAAGACAAAGACTTAATTCACATTTCTAACAATGGTGAATTTCGTCATGCAGACATCAAACGATGAGATCTTTTAATGGCTTGTTGGTCTAGGGGTATGATTCTCGCTTAGGGTGCGAGAGGTCCCGGGTCCAAATCCCGGACGAGCCCAGAATTTGTTTTTGGATGATGTTGACTGTTTAATTAGGCGAGCCAAAACTTTGTACATTAAAACAATGTTTCTTCCAAAATTTACCCAATGTCGTTCATATACCAGCATTGTAGCGTTTTGGCAAGAATTTAGCTGGTTCATCTTCTTAGCAGAACACCCAGCATTCTTTTATTTGCAAAAGACAAAGACTTAATTCAAATTTCTAACAATGGTGAATTTCGTCAGGCACACATCAAACAATGAGTCATTTCATTGGCTCGTTGGTCTAGGGGTATGATTCTTGCTTAGGGTGCGAGAGGTCCCGGGTCCAAATCCCGGACGAGCCCAGAATTGAAATTTGGCTAATGTTGACTGTTTAATTAAGCGGGCCAAAACTTTGTACATTAAAACAATGTTTCTTCCACAATTTACCCAATGTCGTTCATGTACAGCATTGTAGCGTTTTGGCAAAAATGTAGCTGGTTCATCTTCTTAGCAGAACACCCAGCATTCTTTCATTGCCAAAAGACAAAGACTTAATTCACATTTCTAACAATGGTGAATTTCGGCAGGCAGACATCAAACAATGAGATGTTTTAATGGCTCGTTGGTCTAGGGGTATGATTCTAGCTTAGGGTGCGAGAGGTCCCGGGTCCGAATCCAGGACGAGCCCAGAATTTGTCTTTGGATGATGTTGACTGTTTAATTAAGCGAGCCAAAACTTTGTACATTAAAACAATGTTTCTTCCACAATTTACCCAATGTCGTTCATATACCAGCATTGTAGCGTTTTGGCAAGAATTTAGCTGGTTCATCTTCTTCGCAGAACACCCAGCATTCTTTTATTGCCAAAAAAATGACTTTATTCACATTTCTTACAATGGTGAATTTCGGCAGGCAGACATCAAACAATGAGATGTTTTAATGGCTCGTTGGTCTAGGGGTATGATTCTCGCTTAGGGTGCGAGAGGTCCCGGGTCCAAATCCCGGACGAGCCCAGAATTTGTTTATGGATGATGTTGACTGTTTAATTAGGCGAGCCAAAACTTTGTACATTAAAACAATGTTTCTTCCACAATTTACCCAATGTCGTTCATATACCAGCATTGTAGCATTTTGGCAAGAATTTAGCTGGTTCATCTTCTTAGCAGAACACCCAGCATTCTTTTATTGGCAAAAGACAAAGACTTAATTCACATTTCTAACAATGGTGAATTTCGGCAGGCAGACATCAAACAATGAGTCATTTCATTGGCTCGTTGGTCTAGGGGTATGATTCTCGCTTAGGGTGCGAGAGGTCCCGGGTCCAAATCCCGGACGAGCCCAGAATTGAAATTTGGCTAATGTTGACTGTTTAATTAAGCGGGCCAAAACTTTGTACATTAAAACAATGTTTCTTCCACAATTTACCCAATGTCGTTCATATACCAGCATTGTAGCGTTTTGGCAAGAATTTAGCTGGTTCATCTTCTTCGCAGAACACCCAGCATTCTTTTATTGTCAAAAGACAAAGACTTAATTCACATTTCTAACAATGGTGAATTTCGTCAGGCAGACATCAAACGATGAGATCTTTTAATGGCTCGTTGGTCTAGGGGTATGATTCTCGCTTAGGGTGCGAGAGGTCCCGGGTCCAAATCCCGGACGAGCCCAGAATTGGAATTTGGCTAATGTTGACTGTTTAATTAAGCGAGCCAAAACTTTGTGCCTCAAAACAATGTTTCTTCTACAATTTAGCAAATGTCGTGCCCCGTACCTGTGTTGTAGCGTTTGGGCAAAAATGGAGCTTCTTAGCAGATTACAACCATTTTTTATGAGCCAAGACACGCTGACTTTATTCTCATGCCTGACAATGGATGATTTCGTCAGGCAGATATCAAACAATAAGTCATTTCATTGGCTCGTTGGTCTAGGGGTATGATTCTCGCTTAGGGTGCGAGAGGTCCCGGGTCCAAATCCCGGACGAGCCCAGAATTGAAATTTGGCTAATGTTGACTGTTTAATTAAGCGGGCCAAAACTTTGTACATTAAAACAATGTTTCTTCCACAATTTACCCAATGTCGTTCATATACCAGCATTGTAGCGTTTTGGCAAGAATTTAGCTGGTTCATCTTCTTCGCAGAACACCCAGCATTCTTTTATTGTCAAAAGACAAAGACTTAATTCACATTTCTAACAATGGTGAATTTCGTCATGCAGACATCAAACGATGAGATCTTTTAATGGCTTGTTGGTCTAGGGGTATGATTCTCGCTTAGGGTGCGAGAGGTCCCGGGTCCAAATCCCGGACGAGCCCAGAATTTGTTTTTGGATGATGTTGACTGTTTAATTAGGCGAGCCAAAACTTTGTACATTAAAACAATGTTTCTTCCAAAATTTACCCAATGTCGTTCATATACCAGCATTGTAGCGTTTTGGCAAGAATTTAGCTGGTTCATCTTCTTTGCAGAACACCCAGCATTCTTTTATTTGCAAAAGACAAAGACTTAATTCACATTTCTAACAATGGTGAATTTCGGCAGGCACACATCAAACAATGAGTCATTTCATTGGCTCGTTGGTCTAGGGGTATGATTCTCGCTTAGGGTGCGAGAGGTCCCGGGTCCAAATCCCGGACGAGCCCAGAATTGAAATTTGGCTAATGTTGACTGTTTAATTAAGCGGGCCAAAACTTTGTACATTAAAACAATGTTTCTTCCACAATTTACCCAATGTCGTTCATGTACAGCATTGTAGCGTTTTGGCAAAAATGTAGCTGGTTCATCTTCTTAGCAGAACACCCAGCATTCTTTCATTGCCAAAAGACAAAGACTTAATTCACATTTCTAACAATGGTGAATTTCGGCAGGCAGACATCAAACAATGAGATGTTTTAATGGCTTGTTGGTCTAGGGGTATGATTCTCGCTTAGGGTGCGAGAGGTCCCGGGTCCGAATCCAGGACGAGCCCAGAATTTTATCTTTGGATGATGTTGACTGTTTAATTAAGCGAGCCAAAACTTTGTACATTAAAACAATGTTTCTTCCACAATTTACCCAATGTCGTTCATATACCAGCATTGTAGCGTTTTGGCAAGAATTTAGCTGGTTCATCTTCTTCGCAGAACACCCAGCATTCTTTTATTGCCAAAAGACAAAGACTTAATTCACATTTCTAACAATGGTGAATTTCGGCAGGCAGACATCAAACAATGAGTCATTTCATTGGCTCGTTGGTCTAGGGGTATGATTCTCGCTTAGGGTGCGAGAGGTCCCGGGTCCAAATCCCGGACGAGCCCAGAATTGAAATTTGGCTAATGTTGACTGTTTAATTAAGCGGGCCAAAACTTTGTACATTAAAACAATGTTTCTTCCACAATTTACCCAATGTCGTTCATATACCAGCATTGTAGCGTTTTGGCAAGAATTTAGCTGGTTCATCTTCTTCGCAGAACACCCAGCATTCTTTTATTGTCAAAAGACAAAGACTTAATTCACATTTCTAACAATGGTGAATTTCGTCAGGCAGACATCAAACGATGAGATCTTTTAATGGCTCGTTGGTCTAGGGGTATGATTCTCGCTTAGGGTGCGAGAGGTCCCGGGTCCAAATCCCGGACGAGCCCAGAATTGGAATTTGGCTAATGTTGACTGTTTAATTAAGCGAGCCAAAACTTTGTGCCTCAAAACAATGTTTCTTCTACAATTTAGCAAATGTCGTGCCCCGTACCTGTGTTGTAGCGTTTGGGCAAAAATGGAGCTTCTTAGCAGATTACAACCATTTTTTATGAGCCAAGACACGCTGACTTTATTCTCATGCCTGACAATGGATGATTTCGTCAGGCAGATATCAAACAATAAGTCATTTCATTGGCTCGTTGGTCTAGGGGTATGATTCTCGCTTAGGGTGCGAAAGGTCCCGGGTCCAAATCCCGGACGAGCCCAGAATTGAAATTTGGCTAATGTTGACTGTTTAATTAAGCGGGCCAAAACTTTGTACATTAAAACAATGTTTCTTCCACAATTTACCCAATGTCGTTCATATACCAGCATTGTAGCGTTTTGGCAAGAATTTAGCTGGTTCATCTTCTTCGCAGAACACCCAGCATTCTTTTATTGTCAAAAGACAAAGACTTAATTCACATTTCTAACAATGGTGAATTTCGTCATGCAGACATCAAACGATGAGATCTTTTAATGGCTTGTTGGTCTAGGGGTATGATTCTCGCTTAGGGTGCGAGAGGTCCCGGGTCCAAATCCCGGACGAGCCCAGAATTTGTTTTTGGATGATGTTGACTGTTTAATTAGGCGAGCCAAAACTTTGTACATTAAAACAATGTTTCTTCCAAAATTTACCCAATGTCGTTCATATACCAGCATTGTAGCGTTTTGGCAAGAATTTAGCTGGTTCATCTTCTTAGCAGAACACCCAGCATTCTTTTATTTGCAAAAGACAAAGACTTAATTCACATTTCTAACAATGGTGAATTTCGGCAGGCACACATCAAACAATGAGTCATTTCATTGGCTCGTTGGTCTAGGGGTATGATTCTCGCTTAGGGTGCGAGAGGTCCCGGGTCCAAATCCCGGACGAGCCCAGAATTGAAATTTGGCTAATGTTGACTGTTTAATTAAGCGGGCCAAAACTTTGTACATTAAAACAATGTTTCTTCCACAATTTACCCAATGTCGTTCATATACCAGCATTGTAGCGTTTTGGCAAGAATGTAGCTGGTTCATCTTCTTCGCAGAACACCCAGCATTCTTTTATTGTCAAAAGACAAAGACTTAATTCAAATTTCTAACAATGGTGAATTTCGTCAGGCAGACATCAAACGATGAGATCTTTTAATGGCTCGTTGGTCTAGGGGTATGATTCTTGCTTAGGGTGCGAGAGGTCCCGGGTCCAAATCCCGGACGAGCCCAGAATTGAAATTTGGCTAATGTTGACTGTTTAATTAAGCGGGCCAAAACTTTGTACATTAAAACAATGTTTCTTCCACAATTTACCCAATGTCGTTCATATACCAGCATTGTAGCGTTTTGGCAAGAATGTAGCTGGTTCATCTTCTTCGCAGAACACCCAGCATTCTTTTATTGTCAAAAGACAAAGACTTAATTCACATTTCTAACAATGGTGAATTTCGTCAGGCAGACATCAAACGATGAGATCTTTTAATGGCTCGTTGGTCTAGGGGTATGATTCTTGCTTAGGGTGCGAGAGGTCCCGGGTCCAAATCCCGGACGAGCCCAGAATTGAAATTTGGCTAATGTTGACTGTTTAATTAAGCGGGCGAAAACTTTGTACATTAAAACAATGTTTCTTCCACAATTTACCCAATGTCGTTCATGTACAGCATTGTAGCGTTTTGGCAAAAATGTAGCTGGTTCATCTTCTTAGCAGAACACCCAGCATTCTTTCATTGCCAAAAGACAAAGACTTAATTCACATTTCTAACAATGGTGAATTTCGGCAGGCAAACATCAAACAATGAGATGTTTTAATGGCTCGTTGGTCTAGGGGTATGATTCTCGCTTAGGGTGCGAGAGGTCCCGGGTCCGAATCCAGGACGAGCCCAGAATTTGTCTTTGGATGATGTTGACTGTTTAATTAAGCGAGCCAAAACTTTGTACATTAAAACAATGTTTCTTCCACAATTTACCCAATGTCGTTCATATACCAGCATTGTAGCGTTTTGGCAAGAATTTAGCTGGTTCATCTTCTTCGCAGAACACCCAGCATTCTTTTATTGCCAAAAAAATGACTTTATTCACATTTCTTACAATGGTGAATTTCGGCAGGCAGACATCAAACAATGAGATGTTTTAATGGCTCGTTGGTCTAGGGGTATGATTCTCGCTTAGGGTGCGAGAGGTCCCGGGTCCAATTCCCGGACGAGCCCAGAATTGGAATTTGGCTAATGTTGACTGTTTAATTAAGCGAGCCAAAACTTTGTGCCTCAAAACAATGTTTCTTCTACAATTTAGCAAATTTCGTGCCCGTTACCTGTGTTGTAGCGTTTGGGCAAAAATGTAGCTTCTTAGCAGATTACAACCATTTTTTATGAGCCAAGACACGCTGACTTTATTCTCATGCCTGACAATGGATGATTTTGTCAGGCAGATATCAAACAATGAGTCAATTCATTGGCTCGTTGGTCTAGGGGTATGATTCTCGCTTAGGGTGCGAGAGGTCCCGGGTCCAAATCCCGGACGAGCCCAGAATTGAAATTTGGCTAATGTTCACTGTTTAATTAATCGGGCCAAAACTTTGTACATTAAAACAATGTTTCTTCCACAATTTACCCAATGTCGTTCATATACCAGCATTGTAGCGTTTTGGCAAGAATTTAGCTGGTTCATCTTCTTCGCAGAACACCCAGCATTCTTTTATTGGCCAAAGACATAGACTTAATTCACATTTCTAACAATGGTGAATTTCGTCAGGCAGACATCAAACAATGAGATGTTTTAATGGCTCGTTGGTCTAGGGGTATGATTCTCGCTTAGGGTGCGAGAGGTCCTGGGTCCAAATCCCGGACGAGCCCAGAATTTGTTTTTGGATGATGTTGACTGTTTAATTAGGCGAGCCAAAACTTTGTACATTAAAACAATGTTTCTTCCACAATTTACCCAATGTCGTTCATGTACAGCATTGTAGCGTTTTGGCAAAAATGTAGCTGGTTCATCTTCTTAGCAGAACACCCAGCATTCTTTTATTGTCAAAAGACAAAGACTTAATTCACATTTCTAACAATGGTGAATTTCGTCAGGCAGACAACAAACCATGAGATTTTTTAATGGCTCGTTGGTCTAGGGGTATGGTTCTCGCTTAGGGTGCGAGAGGTCCTGGGTACAAATCCCGGACGAGCCCAGAATTTGTCTTTGGATGATGTTGACTGTTTAATTAAGCGAGCCAAAACTTTGTACATTAAAACAATGTTTCTTCCACAATTCACCCAATGTCGTTCTTATACCAGCATTGTAGCGTTTTGGCAAGAATTTAGCTGGTTCATCTTCTTCGCAGAACACCCAGCATTCTTTTATTGCCAAAAAAAAGACTTAATTCACATTTCTAACAATGGTGAATTTCGTCAGGCAGACATCAAACGATGAGATGTTTTAATAGCTCGTTGGTCTAGGGGTATGATTCTCGCTTAGTGTGCGAGAGGTCACGGGTCCAATTCCCGGACGAACCCAGAATTGGAATTTGGCTAATGTTGACTGTTTAATTAAGCGAGCCAAAACTTTGTGCCTCAAAACAATGTTTCTTCTACAATTTAGCAAATTTCGTGCCCGTTACCTGTGTTGTAGCGTTTGGGCAAAAATGTAGCTTCTTAGCAGATTACAACCATTTTTTATGAGCCAAGACACGCTGACTTTATTCTCATGCCTGACAATGGATGATTTTGTCAGGCAGATATCAAACAATGAGTCAATTCATTGGCTCGTTGGTCTAGGGGTATGATTCTCGCTTCGGGTGCGAGAGGTCCCGGGTCCAAATCCCGGACGAGCCCAGAATTGAAATTTGGCTAATGTTCACTGTTTAATTAAGCGGGCCAAAACTTTGTACATTAAAACAATGTTTCTTCCACAATTTACCCAATGTCGTTCATATACCAGCATTGTAGCGTTTTGGCAAGAATTTAGCTGGTTCATCTTCTTCGCAGAACACCCAGCATTCTTTTATTGGCAAAAGACAAAGACTTAATTCACATTTCTAACAATGGTGAATTTCGTCAGGCAGACATCAAACAATGAGATGTTTTAATGGCTCGTTGGTCTAGGGGTATGATTCTCGCTTAGGGTGCGAGAGGTCCTGGGTCCAAATCCCGGACGAGCCCAGAATTTGTTTTTGGATGATGTTGACTGTTTAATTAGGCGAGCCAAAACTTTGTACATTAAAACAATGTTTCTTCCACAATTTACCCAATGTCGTTCATGTACAGCATTGTAGCGTTTTGGCAAAAATGTAGCTGGTTCATCTTCTTAGCAGAACACCCAGCATTCTTTTATTGTCAAAAGACAAAGACTTAATTCACATTTCTAACAATGGTGAATTTCGTCAGGCAGACATCACACGATGAGATGTTTTAATGGCTCGTTGGTCTAGGGGTATGATTCTCGCTTAGGGTGCGAGAGGTCCCGGGTCCAAATCCCGGACGAGCCCAGAATTTGTCTTTGGATGATGTTGACTGTTTAATTAAGCGAGCCAAAACTTTGTACATTAAAACAATGTTTCTTCCACAATTTACCCAATGTCGTTCTTATACCAGCATTGTAGCGTTTTGGCAAGAATTTTGCTGGTTCATCTTCTTCGCAGAACACCCAGCATTCTTTTATTGGCAAAAGACAAAGACTTAATTCACATTTCTAACAATGGTGAATTTCGTCAGGCAGACATCAAACAATGAGATGCTTGTTGGTCTAGGGGTATGATTCTCGCTTAGGGTGCGAGAGGTCCTGGGTACAAATCCCGGACGAGCCCAGAATTTGTTTTTGGATGATGTTGACTGTTTAATTAGGCGAGCCAAAACTTTGTACATTAAAACAATGTTTCTTCCACAATTTACCCAATGTCGTTCATGTACAGCATTGTAGCATTTTGGCAAAAATGTAGCTGGTTCATCTTCTTAGCAGAACACCCAGCATTCTTTTATTGCCAAAAAAAAGACTTAATTCACATTTCTAACAATGGTGAATTTCGTCAGGAAGATATCAAACGATGAGATGTTTTAATAGCTCGTTGGTCTAGGGGTATGATTCTCGCTTAGTGTGCGAGAGGTCACGGGTCCAATTCCCGGACGAACCCAGAATTGGAATTTGGCTAATGTTGACTGTTTAATTAAGCGAGCCAAAACTTTGTGCCTCAAAACAATGTTTCTTCTACAATTTAGCAAATGTCGTGCCCCGTACCTGTGTTGTAGCGTTTGGGCAAAAATGTAGCTTCTTAGCAGATTACAACCATTTTTTATGAGCCAAGACACGCTGACTTCATTCTCATGCCTGACAATGGATGATTTTGTCAGGCAGATATCAAACAATGAGTCATTTCATTGGCTCGTTGGTCTAGGGGTATGATTCTCGCTTAGGGTGCGAGAGGTCCCGGGTCCAAATCCCGGACGAGCCCAGAATTGAAATTTGGCTAATGTTCACTGTTTAATTAAGCGGGCCAAAACTTTGTACATTAAAACAATGTTTCTTCCACAATTTACCCAATGTCGTTCATATACCAGCATTGTAGCGTTCTGGCAAGAATTTAGCTGGTTCATCTTCTTCGCAGAACACCCAGCATTCTTTTATTGGCAAAAGACAAAGACTTAATTCACATTTCTAACAATGGTGAATTTCGTCAGGCAGACATCAAACAATGAGATGTTTTAATGGCTCGTTGGTCTAGGGGTATGATTCTCGCTTAGGGTGCGAGAGGTCCTGGGTCCAAATCCCGGACGAGCCCAGAATTTGTTTTTGGATGATGTTGACTGTTTAATTAGGCGAGCCAAAACTTTGTACATTAAAACAATGTTTCTTCCACAATTTACCTAATGTCGTTCATGTACAGCATTGTAGCGTTTTGGCAAAAATGTAGCTGGTTCATCTTCTAAGCAGAACACCCAGCATTCTTTTATTGTCAAAAGACAAAGACTTAATTCACATTTCTAACAATGGTGAATTTCGTCAGGCAGACATCACACGATGAGATGTTTTAATGGCTCGTTGGTCTAGGGGTATGATTCTCGCTTAGGGTGCGAGAGGTCCCGGGTCCAAATCCCGGACGAGCCCAGAATTTCTTTTTGGATGACGTTGACTGTTTAATTAGGCGAGCCAAAACTTTGGACATTAAAACAATGTTTCTTCCACAATTTACCCAATGTCGTTCATGTACAGCATTGTAGCGTTTCGGAAAAAATTTAGCTGGTTCATCTTCTTCGCAGAACACCCAGCATTCTTTCATTGCCAAAAGACAAAGACTTGAATCACATTTCTAACAATGGTGAATTTCGTCAGGCAGACATCAAACGATGAGATGTTTTAATGGCTCGTTGGTCTAGGGGTATGATTCTCGCTTTGGGTGCGAGAGGTCCCGGGTCCAAATCCCGGACGAGCCCAGAATTTAAATTTGGCTAATGTTGACTGTTTAATTAAGCGAGCCAAAACTTTGTACATTAAAACAATGTTTCTTCCACAATTTACCCAATGTCGTTCACATACCAGCATTGTAGCGTTTTGTTAAAAATGTAGCTGGTTCATCTTCTTAGCAGAACACCCAGCATTCTTTTATTGCCAAAAAAAAGACTTAATTCACATTTCTACCAATGGTGAATTTCGTCAGGCAGACATCAAACGATGAATTGTTTTAATGGCTTGTTGGTCTAGGGGTATGATTCTCGCTTAGGGTGCGAGAGGTCCCGGGTCCAAATCCCGGACGAGCCTAGAATTGGAATTTGGCTAATGTTGACTGTTTAATTAAGCGAGCCAAAACTTTGTACCTTAAAACAATGTTTCTTCTACAATTTAGCAAATGTCGTGCCCCGTACCTGTGTTGTAGCGTTTGGGCAAAAATGTAGCTTCTTAGCAGATTACAACCATTTTTTATGAGCCAAGACACGCTGACTTTATTCTTATGCCTGACAATGGATGATTTCGTCAGGCAGATATCAAACAATGAGTCAGTTCATTGGCTCGTTGGTCTAGGGGTCTGAAACTTTGTAAATTAAAACAATGTTTCTTCCACAATTTACCAATTGTCGTTCATGTACAGCATTGTAGCGTTTTGGCAAAAATGTAGCTGGTTCATCTTCTTAGCAGAACACCCAGCATTCTTTTATTGTCAAAAGACAAAGACTTAATTCACATTTCTAACAATGGTGAATTTCGTCAGGCAGACAACAAACGATGAGATGTTTTAATGGCTCGTTGGTCTAGGGGTATGATTCTCGCTTAGGGTGCGAGAGGTCCCGGGTCCAAATCCCGGACGAGCCCAGAATTTGTCTTTGGATGACGTTGACTGTTTAATTAGGCGAGCCAAAACTTTGTACATTAAAACAATGTTTCTTCCACAATTTACCCAATGACGTTCATGTACAGCATTGTAGCGTTTTGGAAAAAATGTAGCTGGTTCATCTTCTTAGCAGAACACCCAGCATTCTTTTATTGCCAAAAGACAAAGACTTAATTCACATTTCTAACAATGGTGAATTTCGTCAGGCAGACATCAAATGATGAAATGTTTTAATGGCTCGTTGGTCTAGGGGTATGATTCTCGCTTAGGGTGCGAGAGGTCCCGGGTCCAAATCCCGGATGAGCCCAGAATTTGTCTTTGGATGATGTTGACTGCTTAATTAAGCGAGCCAAAACTTTGTACATTAAAACAATGTTTCTTCCACAATTTACCCAATGTCGTTCATATACCAGCATTGTAGCGTTTTGGCAAAAATTTAGCTGGTTCATCTTCTTCGCAGAACACCCAGCATTCTTTCATTGCCAAAAGACAAAGACTTAAATCACATTTCTAACAATGGTGAATTTCGTCAGGCAGACATCAAACGATGAGATGTTTTAATTGCTCGTTGGTCTAGGGGTATGATTCTCGCTTAGGGTGCGAGAGGTCCCGGGTCCAAATCCTGGAAGAGCCCAGAATTTCTTTTTGGATGACGTTGACTGTTTAATTAGGCGAGCCAAAACTTTGTACATTAAAACAATGTTTCTTCCACAATTTACCAATTGTCGTTCATGTACAGCATTGTAGCGTTTTGGCAAAAATGTAGCTGGTTCATCTTCTTCGCAGAACACCCAGCATTCTTTTATTGTCAAAAGACAAAGACTTAACTCACATTTCTAACAATGGTGAATTTCGTCAGGCAGACAACAAACGATGAGATGTTTTAATGGCTCGTTGGTCTAGGGGTATGATTCTCGCTTAGGGTGCGAGAGGTCCCGGGTCCAAATCCCGGACGAGCCCAGAATTTGTCTTTGGATGATGTTGACTGCTTAATTAAGCGAGCCAAAACTTTGTACATTAAAACAATGTTTCTTCTACAATTTAGCAAATGTCGTGCCCGTTACCTGTGTTGTAGCGTTTGGGCAAAAATGTAGCTTCTTAGCAGATTACAACCATTTTTTATGAGCCAAGACACGCTGACTTTATTCTTATGCCTGACAATGGATGATTTCGTCAGGCAGATATCAAACAATGAGTCAGTTCATTGGCTCGTTGGTCTAGGGGTCTGATTCTTGCTTCGGGTGCGAGAGGTCCCGGGTCCAAATCCCGGACGAGCCCAGAAGTTGTCTTTGGCTAATGTTGACTATTTAATTAAGCGAGCCAAAACTTTGTAAATTAAAACAATGTTTCTTCCACAATTTACCAATTGTCGTTCATGTACAGCATTGTAGCGTTTTGGCAAAAATGTAGCTGGTTCATCTTCTTAGCAGAACACCCAGCATTCTTTTATTGTCAAAAGACAAAGACTTAATTCACATTTCTAACAATGGTGAATTTCGTCAGGCAGACAACAAACGATGAGATGTTTTAATGGCTCGTTGGTCTAGGAGTATGATTCTCGCTTAGGGTGCGAGAGGTCCCGGGTCCAAATCCCGGACGAGCCCAGAATTTGTCTTTGGATGACGTTGACTGTTTAATTAGGCGAGCCAAAACTTTGTACATTAAAACAATGTTTCTTCCACAATTTACCCAATGACGTTCATGTACAGCATTGTAGCGTTTTGGAAAAAATGTAGCTGGTTCATCTTCTTAGCAGAACACCCAGCATTCTTTTATTGCCAAAAGACAAAGACTTAATTCACATTTCTAACAATGGTGAATTTCGTCAGGCAGACATCAAATGATGAAATGTTTTAATGGCTCGTTGGTCTAGGGGTATGATTCTCGCTTAGGGTGCGAGAGGTCCCGGGTCCAAATCCCGGATGAGCCCAGAATTTGTCTTTGGATGATGTTGACTGCTTAATTAAGCGAGCCAAAACTTTGTACATTAAAACAATGTTTCTTCCACAATTTACCCAATGTCGTTCATATACCAGCATTGTAGCGTTTTGGCAAAAATTTAGCTGGTTCATCTTCTTCGCAGAACACCCAGCATTCTTTCATTGCCAAAAGACAAAGACTTAAATCACATTTCTAACAATGGTGAATTTCGTCAGGCAGACATCAAACGATGAGATGTTTTAATTGCTCGTTGGTCTAGGGGTATGATTCTCGCTTAGGGTGCGAGAGGTCCCGGGTCCAAATCCTGGAAGAGCCCAGAATTTCTTTTTGGATGACGTTGACTGTTTAATTAGGCGAGCCAAAACTTTGTACATTAAAACAATGTTTCTTCCACAATTTACCAATTGTCGTTCATGTACAGCATTGTAGCGTTTTGGCAAAAATGTAGCTGGTTCATCTTCTTAGCAGAACACCCAGCATTCTTTTATTGTCAAAAGACAAAGACTTAATTCACATTTCTAACAATGGTGAATTTCGTCAGGCAGACAACAAACGATGAGATGTTTTAATGGCTCGTTGGTCTAGGGGTATGATTCTCGCTTAGGGTGCGAGAGGTCCCGGGTCCAAATCCCGGACGAGCCCAGAATTTGTCTTTGGATAATGTTGACTGTTTAATTAAGCGAGCCAAAACTTTGTACATTAAAACAATTTTTCTTCCACAATTTACCCAATGTCGTTTATATACCAGCATTGTAGCGTTTTCGCAAAAATGTAGCTGGTTCATCTTCTTAGCAGAACACCCAGCATTCTTTTATTGCCAAAAGACAAAGACTTAATTCACATTTCTCACAATGGTGAATTTCGTCAGGCAGACATCAAACGATGAGATGTTTTAATGGCTCGTTGGTCTAGGGATATGATTCTCGCTTAGGGTGCGAGAGGTCCCGGCTCCAAATCCCGGACGAGCCCAGAATTTGTCTTTGGATGATGTTGACTGTTTAATTAAGCGAGCCAAAACTTTGTACATTAAAACAATGTTTCTTCCACAATTTACCCAATGTCGTTCATATACTAGCATTGTAGCGTTTTGGCAAGAATTTAGCTGGTTCATCTTCTTCGCAGAACACCCAGCATTCTTTTATTGGCAAAAGACAAAGACTTAATTCACATTTCTAACAATGGTGAATTTCGTCAGGCAGACATCAAACGATGAGATCTTTTAATGGCTCGTTGGTCTAGGGGTATGATTCTCGCTTAGGGTGCGAGAGGTCCCGGGTCCAAATCCCGGACGAGCCCAGAATTGAAATTTGGCTAATGTTGACTGTTTAATTAAGCGGGCCAAAACTTTGTACATTAAAACAATGTTTCTTCCACAATTTACCCAATGTCGTTCATATACCAGCATTGTAGCGTTTTGGCAAGAATTTAGCTGGTTCATCTTCTTCGCAGAACACCCAGCATTCTTTTATTGGCAAAAGACAAAGACTTAATTCACATTTCTAACAATGGTGAATTTCGTCAGGCAGACATCAAACGATGAGATCTTTTAATGGCTCGTTGGTCTAGGGGTATGATTCTCGCTTAGGGTGCGAGAGGTCCCGGGTCCAAATCCCGGACGAGCCCAGAATTTGTTTTTGGATGATGTTGACTGTTTAATTAGGCGAGCCAAAACTTTGTACATTAAAACAATGTTTCTTCCACAATTTACCCAATGTCGTTCATGTACAGCATTGTAGCGTTTTGGCAAAAATGTAGCTGGTTCATCTTCTTAGCAGAACACCCAGCATTCTTTTACTGTCAAAAGACAAAGACTTAATTCACATTTCTAACAATGGTGAATTTCGTCAGGCAGACATCAAACGATGAGATCGTTTAATGGCTCGTTGGTCTAGGGGTATGATTCTCGCTTAGGGTGCGAGAGGTCCCGGGTCCAAATCCCGGACGAGCCCAGAATTTGTCTTTGGATGATGTTGACTGCTTAATTAAGCGAGCCAAAACTTTGTACATTAAAACAATGTTTCTTCTACAATTTAGCAAATGTCGTGCCCCGTACCTGTGTTGTAGCGTTTGGGCAAAAATGTAGCTTCTTAGCAGATTACAACCATTTTTTATGAGCCAAGACACGCTGACTTTATTCTTATGCCTGACAATGGATGATTTCGTCAGGCAGATATCAAACAATGAGTCAGTTCATTGGCTCGTTGGTCTAGGGGTCTGATTCTCGCTTCGGGTGCGAGAGGTCCCGGGTCCAAATCCCGGACGAGCCTAGAATTTGTCTTTGGCTAATGTTGACTATTTATTTAAGCGAGCCAAAACTTTGTAAATTAAAACAATGTTTCTTCCACAATTTACCCAATGTCGTTTATATACCAGCATTGTAGCGTTTTGGCAAAAATGTAGCTGGTTAATCTTCTTAGCAGAACACCCAGCATTCTTTTATTGTCAAAAGACAAAGACTTAATTCACATTTCTAACAATGGTGAACTTCGTCAGGCAGACATCAAACGATGAATTATTTTAATGGCTCGTTGGTCTAGGGGTATGATTCTCGCTTAGGGTGCGAGAGGTCCCGGGTCCAAATCCCGGACGAGCCCAGAATTTGTCTTTGGATAATGTTGACTGTTTAATTAAGCGAGCCAAAACTTTGTACATTAAAACAATTTTTCTTCCACAATTTACCCAATGTCGTTTATATACCAGCATTGTAGCGTTTTCGCAAAAATGTAGCTGGTTCATCTTCTTAGCAGAACACCCAGCATTCTTTTATTGCCAAAAGACAAAGACTTAATTCACATTTCTAACAATGGTGAATTTCGTCAGGCAGACATCAAATGATGAAATGTTTTAATGGCTCGTTGGTCTAGGGGTATGATTCTCGCTTAGGGTGCGAGAGGACCCGGGTCCAAATCCCGGATGAGCCCAGAATTTGTCTTTGGATGATGTTGACTGCTTAATTAAGCGAGCCAAAACTTTGTACATTAAAACAATGTTTCTTCCACAATTTACCCAATGTCGTTCATATACCAGCATTGTAGCGTTTTGGCAAAAATTTAGCTGGTTCATCTTCTTCGCAGAACACCCAGCATTCTTTCATTGCCAAAAGACAAAGACTTAAATCACATTTCTAACAATGGTGAATTTCGTCAGGCAGACATCAAACGATGAGATGTTTTAATTGCTCGTTGGTCTAGGGGTATGATTCTCGCTTAGGGTGCGAGAGGTCCCGGGTCCAAATCCTGGAAGAGCCCAGAATTTCTTTTTGGATGACGTTGACTGTTTAATTAGGCGAGCCAAAACTTTGTACATTAAAACAATGTTTCTTCCACAATTTACCAATTGTCGTTCATGTACAGCATTGTAGCGTTTTGGCAAAAATGTAGCTGGTTCATCTTCTTCGCAGAACACCCAGCATTCTTTTATTGTCAAAAGACAAAGACTTAACTCACATTTCTAACAATGGTGAATTTCGTCAGGCAGACAACAAACGATGAGATGTTTTAATGGCTCGTTGGTCTAGGGGTATGATTCTCGCTTAGGGTGCGAGAGGTCCCGGGTCCAAATCCCGGACGAGCCCAGAATTTGTCTTTGGATGATGTTGACTGCTTAATTAAGCGAGCCAAAACTTTGTACATTAAAACAATGTTTCTTCTACAATTTAGCAAATGTCGTGCCCCGTACCTGTGTTGTAGCGTTTGGGCAAAAATGTAGCTTCTTAGCAGATTACAACCATTTTTTATGAGCCAAGACACGCTGACTTTATACTTATGCCTGACAATGGATGATTTCGTCAGGCAGATATCAAACAATGAGTCAGTTCATTGGCTCGTTGGTCTAGGGGTCTGATTCTCGCTTCGGGTGCGAGAGGTCCCGGGTCCAAATCCCGGACGAGCCCAGAATTTGTCTTTGGATAATGTTGACTGTTTAATTAAGCGAGCCAAAACTTTGTACATTAAAACAATATTTCTTCCACAATTTACCCAATGTCGTTTATATACCAGCATTGTAGCGTTTTCGCAAAAATGTAGCTGGTTCATCTTCTTAGCAGAACACCCAGCATTCTTTTATTGCCAAAAGACAAAGACTTAATTCACATTTCTCACAATGGTGAATTTCGTCAGGCAGACATCAAACGATGAGATGTTTTAATGGCTCGTTGGTCTAGGGATATGATTCTCGCTTAGGGTGCGAGAGGTCCCGGGTCCAAATCCCGGACGAGCCCAGAATTTGTCTTTGGATGATGTTGACTGTTTAATTAAGCGAGCCAAAACTTTGTACATTAAAACAATGTTTCTTCCACAATTTACCCAATGTCGTTCATATACCAGCATTGTAGCGTTTTGGCAAGAATTTAGCTGGTTCATCTTCTTCGCAGAACACCCAGCATTCTTTTATTGGCAAAAGACAAAGACTTAATTCACATTTCTAACAATGGTGAATTTCGTCAGGCAGACATCAAACGATGAGATCTTTTAATGGCTCGTTGGTCTAGGGGTATGATTCTCGCTTAGGGTGCGAGAGGTCCCGGGTCCAAATCCCGGACGAGCCCAGAATTGAAATTTGGCTAATGTTGACTGTTTAATTAAGCGGGCCAAAACTTTGTACATTAAAACAATGTTTCTTCCACAATTTACCCAATGTCGTTCATATACCAGCATTGTAGCGTTTTGGCAAGAATTTAGCTGGTTCATCTTCTTCGCAGAACACCCAGCATTCTTTTATTGGCAAAAGACAAAGACTTAATTCACATTTCTAACAATGGTGAATTTCGTCAGGCAGACATCAAACGATGAGATCTTTTAATGGCTCGTTGGTCTAGGGGTATGATTCTCGCTTAGGGTGCGAGAGGTCCCGGGTCCAAATCCCGGACGAGCCCAGAATTTGTTTTTGGATGATGTTGACTGTTTAATTAGGCGAGCCAAAACTTTGTACATTAAAACAATGTTTCTTCCACAATTTACCCAATGTCGTTCATGTACAGCATTGTAGCGTTTTGGCAAAAATGTAGCTGGTTCATCTTCTTAGCAGAACACCCAGCATTCTTTTATTGTCAAAAGACAAAGACTTAATTCACATTTCTAACAATGGTGAATTTCGTCAGGCAGACATCAAACGATGAGATCGTTTAATGGCTCGTTGGTCTAGGGGTATGATTCTCGCTTAGGGTGCGAGAGGTCCCGGGTCCAAATCCCGGACGAGCCCAGAATTTGTCTTTGGATGATGTTGACTGCTTAATTAAGCGAGCCAAAACTTTGTACATTAAAACAATGTTTCTTCTACAATTTAGCAAATGTCGTGCCCCGTACCTGTGTTGTAGCGTTTGGGCAAAAATGTAGCTTCTTAGCAGATTACAACCATTTTTTATGAGCCAAGACACGCTGACTTTATTCTTATGCCTGACAATGGATGATTTCGTCAGGCAGATATCAAACAATGAGTCAGTTCATTGGCTCGTTGGTCTAGGGGTCTGATTCTCGCTTCGGGTGCGAGAGGTCCCGGGTCCAAATCCCGGACGAGCCTAGAATTTGTCTTTGGCTAATGTTGACTATTTATTTAAGCGAGCCAAAACTTTGTAAATTAAAACAATGTTTCTTCCACAATTTACCCAATGTCGTTTATATACCAGCATTGTAGCGTTTTGGCAAAAATGTAGCTGGTTAATCTTCTTAGCAGAACACCCAGCATTCTTTTATTGTCAAAAGACAAAGACTTAATTCACATTTCTAACAATGGTGAACTTCGTCAGGCAGACATCAAACGATGAATTATTTTAATGGCTCGTTGGTCTAGGGGTATGATTCTCGCTTAGGGTGCGAGAGGTCCTGGGTCCAAATCCCGGACGAGCCCAGAATTTGTCTTTGGATAATGTTGACTGTTTAATTAAGCGAGCCAAAACTTTGTACATTAAAACAATTTTTCTTCCACAATTTACCCAATGTCGTTTATATACCAGCATTGTAGCGTTTTCGCAAAAATGTAGCTGGTTCATCTTCTTAGCAGAACACCCAGCATTCTTTCATTGCCAAAAGACAAAGACTTAAATCACATTTCTAACAATGGTGAATTTCGTCAGGCAGACATCAAACGATGAGATGTTTTAATGGCTCGTTGGTATAGGGGTATGATTCTCGCTTAGGGTGCGAGAGGTCCCGGGTCCAAATCCCTGACGAGCCCAGAATTTGTCTTTGGATAATGTTGACTGTTTAATTAAGCGAGCCAAAACTTTGTACATTAAAACAATGTTTCTTCCACAATTTACCCAATGTCGTTCATGTACAGCATTGTAGCGTTTTGTTAAAAATGTAGCTGGTTCATCTTCTTAGCAGAACACCCAGCATTCTTTCATTGCCAAAAGACAAAGACTTAAATCACATTTCTAACAATGGTGAATTTCGTCAGGCAGACATCAAACGATGAGATTTTTTAATCGCTCGTTGGTCTAGGGGTATGATTCTCGCTTAGGGTGCGAGAGGTCCCGGGTCCAAATCCCGGACGAGCCCAGAATTTGTCTTTGGATGACGTTGACTGTTTAATTAGGCGAGCCAAAACTTTGTACATTAAAACAATGTTTCTTCCACAATTTACCCAATGACGTTCATGTACAGCATTGTAGCGTTTTGGAAAAAATGTAGCTGGTTCATCTTCTTAGCAGAACACCCAGTATTCTTTTATTGCCAAAAGACAAAGACTTAATTCACAGTTCTAACAATGGTGAATTTCGTCAGGCAGACATCAAATGATGAAATGTTTTAATGGCTCGTTGGTCTATGGGTATGATTCTCGCTTAGGGTGCGAGAGGTCCCGGGTCCAAATCCCGGATGAGCCCAGAATTTGTCTTTGGATGATGTTGACTGCTTAATTAAGCGAGCCAAAACTTTGTACATTAAAACAATGTTTCTTCCACAATTTACCCAATGTCGTTCATATACCAGCATTGTAGCGTTTTGGCAAGAATTTAGCTGGTTCATCTTCTTCGCAGAACACCCAGCATTCTTTCATTGCCAAAAGACAAAGACTTAAATCACATTTCTAACAATGGTGAATTTCGTCAGGCAGACATCAAACGATGAGATGTTTTAATGGCTCGTTGGTCTAGGGGTATGATTCTCGCTTAGGGTGCGAGAGGTCCCGGGTCCAAATCCCGGACGAGCCCAGAATTTGTCTTTGGATGATGTTGACTGCTTAATTAAGCGAGCCAAAACTTTGTACATTAAAACAATGTTTCTTCTACAATTTAGCAAATGTCGTGCCCCGTACCTGTGTTGTAGCGTTTGGGCAAAAATGTAGCTTCTTAGCAGATTACAACCATTTTTTATGAGCCAAGACACGCTGACTTTATTCTTATGCCTGACAATGGATGATTTCGTCAGGCAGATATCAAACAATGAGTCAGTTCATTGGCTCGTTGGTCTAGGGGTCTGATTCTCGCTTCGGGTGCGAGAGGTCCCGGGTCCAAATCCCGGACGAGCCTAGAATTTGTCTTTGGCTAATGTTGACTATTTATTTAAGCGAGCCAAAACTTTGTAAATTAAAACAATGTTTCTTCCACAATTTACCCAATGTCGTTTATTTACCAGCATTGTAGCGTTTTGGCAAAAATGTAGCTGGTTCATCTTCTTAGCAGAACACCCAGCATTCTTTTATTGTCAAAAGACAAAGACTTAATTCACATTTCTAACAATGGTGAATTTCGTCAGGCAGACATCAAACGATGAATTATTTTAATGGCTCGTTGGTCTAGGGGTATGATTCTCGCTTAGGGTGCGAGAGGTCCCGGGTCCAAATCCCGGACGAGCCCAGAATTTGTCTTTGGATAATGTTGACTGTTTAATTAAGCGAGCCAAAACTTTGTACATTAAAACAATGTTTCTTCCACAATTTACCCAATGTCGTTTATATACCAGCATTGTAGCGTTTTGGCAAAAATGTAGCTGGTTAATCTTCTTAGCAGAACACCCAGCATTCTTTTATTGTCAAAAGACAAAGACTTAATTCACATTTCTAACAATGGTGAACTTCGTCAGGCAGACATCAAACGATGAATTATTTTAATGGCTCGTTGGTCTAGGGGTATGATTCTCGCTTAGGGTGCGAGAGGTCCCGGGTCCAAATCCCGGACGAGCCCAGAATTTGTCTTTGGATAATGTTGACTGTTTAATTAAGCGAGCCAAAACTTTGTACATTAAAACAATTTTTCTTCCACAATTTACCCAATGTCGTTTATATACCAGCATTGTAGCGTTTTCGCAAAAATGTAGCTGGTTCATCTTCTTAGCAGAACACCCAGCATTCTTTCATTGCCAAAAGACAAAGACTTAAATCACATTTCTAACAATGGTGAATTTCGTCAGGCAGACATCAAACGATGAGATGTTTTAATGGCTCGTTGGTATAGGGGTATGATTCTCGCTTAGGGTGCGAGAGGTCCCGGGTCCAAATCCCTGACGAGCCCAGAATTTGTCTTTGGATAATGTTGACTGTTTAATTAAGCGAGCCAAAACTTTGTACATTAAAACAATGTTTCTTCCACAATTTACCCAATGTCGTTCATGTACAGCATTGTAGCGTTTTGTTAAAAATTTAGCTGGTTCATCTTCTTAGCAGAACACCCAGCATTCTTTCATTGCCAAAAGACAAAGACTTAAATCACATTTCTAACAATGGTGAATTTCGTCAGGCAGACATCAAACGATGAGATTTTTTAATCGCTCGTTGGTCTAGGGGTATGATTCTCGCTTAGGGTGCGAGAGGTCCCGGGTCCAAATCCCGGACGAGCCCAGAATTTGTCTTTGGATGACGTTGACTGTTTAATTAGGCGAGCCAAAACTTTGTACATTAAAACAATGTTTCTTCCACAATTTACCCAATGACGTTCATGTACAGCATTGTAGCGTTTTGGAAAAAATGTAGCTGGTTCATCTTCTTAGCAGAACACCCAGTATTCTTTTATTGCCAAAAGACAAAGACTTAATTCACAGTTCTAACAATGGTGAATTTCGTCAGGCAGACATCAAATGATGAAATGTTTTAATGGCTCGTTGGTCTATGGGTATGATTCTCGCTTAGGGTGCGAGAGGTCCCGGGTCCAAATCCCGGATGAGCCCAGAATTTGTCTTTGGATGATGTTGACTGCTTAATTAAGCGAGCCAAAACTTTGTACATTAAAACAATGTTTCTTCCACAATTTACCCAATGTCGTTCATATACCAGCATTGTAGCGTTTTGGCAAGAATTTAGCTGGTTCATCTTCTTCGCAGAACACCCAGCATTCTTTCATTGCCAAAAGACAAAGACTTAAATCACATTTCTAACAATGGTGAATTTCGTCAGGCAGACATCAAACGATGAGATGTTTTAATGGCTCGTTGGTCTAGGGGTATGATTCTCGCTTAGGGTGCGAGAGGTCCCGGGTCCAAATCCCGGACGAGCCCAGAATTTGTCTTTGGATGATGTTGACTGCTTAATTAAGCGAGCCAAAACTTTGTACATTAAAACAATGTTTCTTCTACAATTTAGCAAATGTCGTGCCCCGTACCTGTGTTGTAGCGTTTGGGCAAAAATGTAGCTTCTTAGCAGATTACAACCATTTTTTATGAGCCAAGACACGCTGACTTTATTCTTATGCCTGACAATGGATGATTTCGTCAGGCAGATATCAAACAATGAGTCAGTTCATTGGCTCGTTGGTCTAGGGGTCTGATTCTCGCTTCGGGTGCGAGAGGTCCCGGGTCCAAATCCCGGACGAGCCTAGAATTTGTCTTTGGCTAATGTTGACTATTTATTTAAGCGAGCCAAAACTTTGTAAATTAAAACAATGTTTCTTCCACAATTTACCCAATGTCGTTTATTTACCAGCATTGTAGCGTTTTGGCAAAAATGTAGCTGGTTCATCTTCTTAGCAGAACACCCAGCATTCTTTTATTGTCAAAAGACAAAGACTTAATTCACATTTCTAACAATGGTGAATTTCGTCAGGCAGACATCAAACGATGAATTATTTTAATGGCTCGTTGGTCTAGGGGTATGATTCTCGCTTAGGGTGCGAGAGGTCCCGGGTCCAAATCCCGGACGAGCCCAGAATTTGTCTTTGGATAATGTTGACTGTTTAATTAAGCGAGCCAAAACTTTGTACATTAAAACAATGTTTCTTCCACAATTTACCCAATGTCGTTTATATACCAGCATTGTAGCGTTTTCGCAAAAATGTAGCTGGTTCATCTTCTTAGCAGAACACCCAGCATTCTTTCATTGCCAAAAGACAAAGACTTAAATCACATTTCTAACAATGGTGAATTTCGTCAGGCAGACATCAAACGATGAGATGTTTTAATGGCTCGTTGGTCTAGGGGTATGATTCTCGCTTAGGGTGCGAGAGGTCCCGGGTCCAAATCCCTGACGAGCCCAGAATTTGTCTTTGGATAATGTTGACTGTTTAATTAAGCGAGCCAAAACTTTGTACATTAAAACAATGTTTCTTCCACAATTTACCCAATGTCGTTCATGTACAGCATTGTAGCGTTTTGGCAAAAATGTAGCTGGTTCATCTTCTTAGCAGAACACCCAGCATTCTTTTATTGTCAAAAGACAAAGACTTAATTCACATTTCTAACAATGGTGAATTTCGTCAGGCAGACATCAAACGATGAGATCTTTTAATGGCTCGTTGGTCTAGGGGTATGATTCTCGCTTAGGGTGCGAGAGGTCCCGGGTCCAAATCCCGGACGAGCCCAGAATTGAAATTTGGCTAATGTTGACTGTTTAATTAAGCGGGCCAAAACTTTGTACATTAAAACAATGTTTCTTCCACAATTTACCCAATGTCGTTCATATACCAGCATTGTAGCGTTTTGGCAAGAATTTAGCTGGTTCATCTTCTTCGCAGAACACCCAGCATTCTTTTATTGGCAAAAGACAAAGACTTAATTCACATTTCTAACAATGGTGAATTTCGTCAGGCAGACATCAAACGATGAGATCTTTTAATGGCTCGTTGGTCTAGGGGTATGTTTCTCGCTTAGGGTGCGAGAGGTCCCGGGTCCAAATCCCGGACGAGCCCAGAATTTGTTTTTGGATGATGTTGACTGTTTAATTAGGCGAGCCAAAACTTTGTACATTAAAACAATGTTTCTTCCACAATTTACCCAATGTCGTTCATGTACAGCATTGTAGCGTTTTGGAAAAAATGTAGCTGGTTCATCTTCTTAGCAGAACACCCAGCATTCTTTTATTGTCAAAAGACAAAGACTTAATTCACATTTCTAACAATGGTGAATTTCGTCAGGCAGACATCAAACGATGAGATCTTTTAATGGCTCGTTGGTCTAGGGGTATGATTCTCGCTTAGGGTGCGAGAGGTCCCGGGTCCAAATCCCGGACGAGCCCAGAATTTAAATTTGGCTAATGTTGACTGTTTAATTAAGCGGGCCAAAACTTTGTACATTAAAACAATGTTTCTTCCACAATTTACCCAATGTCGTTCATATACCAGCATTGTAGCGTTTTGGCAAGAATTTAGCTGGTTCATCTTCTTCGCAGAACACCCAGCATTCTTTTATTGGCAAAAGACAAAGACTTAATTCACATTTCTAACAATGGTGAATTTCGTCAGGCAGACATCAAACGATGAGATCTTTTAATGGCTCGTTGGTCTAGGGGTATGATTCTCGCTTAGGGTGCGAGAGGTCCCGGGTCCAAATCCCGGACGAGCCCAGAATTTGTTTTTGGATGATGTTGACTGTTTAATTAGGCGAGCCAAAACTTTGTACATTAAAACAATGTTTCTTCCACAATTTACCCAATGTCGTTCATGTACAGCATTGTAGCGTTTTGGCAAAAATGTAGCTGGTTCATCTTCTTAGCAGAACACCCAGCATTCTTTTATTGTCAAAAGACAAAGACTTAATTCACATTTCTAACAATGGTGAATTTCGTCAGGCAGACATCAAACGATGAGATCGTTTAATGGCTCGTTGGTCTAGGGGTATGATTCTCGCTTAGGGTGCGAGAGGTCCCGGGTCCAAATCCCGGACGAGCCCAGAATTTGTCTTTGGATGATGTTGACTGCTTAATTAAGCGAGCCAAAACTTTGTACATTAAAACAATGTTTCTTCTACAATTTAGCAAATGTCGTGCCCCGTACCTGTGTTGTAGCGTTTGGGCAAAAATGTAGCTTCTTAGCAGATTACAACCATTTTTTATGAGCCAAGACACGCTGACTTTATTCTTATGCCTGACAATGGATGATTTCGTCAGGCAGATATCAAACAATGAGTCAGTTCATTGGCTCGTTGGTCTAGGGGTCTGATTCTCGCTTCGGGTGCGAGAGGTCCCGGGTCCAAATCCCGGACGAGCCTAGAATTTGTCTTCGGCTAATGTTGACTATTTATTTAAGCGAGCCAAAACTTTGTAAATTAAAACAATGTTTCTTCCACAATTTACCCAATGTCGTTTATATACCAGCATTGTAGCGTTTTGGCAAAAATGTAGCTGGTTAATCTTCTTCGCAGAACACCCAGCATTCTTTTATTGTCAAAAGACAAAGACTTAATTCACATTTCTAACAATGGTGAACTTCGTCAGGCAGACATCAAACGATGAATTATTTTAATGGCTCGTTGGTCTAGGGGTATGATTCTCGCTTAGGGTGCGAGAGGTCCCGGGTCCAAATCCCGGACGAGCCCAGAATTTGTCTTTGGATAATGTTGACTGTTTAATTAAGCGAGCCAAAACTTTGTACATTAAAACAATTTTTCTTCCACAATTTACCCAATGTCGTTTATATACCAGCATTGTAGCGTTTTCGCAAAAATGTAGCTGGTTCATCTTCTTAGCAGAACACCCAGCATTCTTTCATTGCCAAAAGACAAAGACTTAAATCACATTTCTAACAATGGTGAATTTCGTCAGGCAGACATCAAACGATGAGATGTTTTAATGGCTCGTTGGTATAGGGGTATGATTCTCGCTTAGGGTGCGAGAGGTCCCGGGTCCAAATCCCTGACGAGCCCAGAATTTGTCTTTGGATAATGTTGACTGTTTAATTAAGCGAGCCAAAACTTTGTACATTAAAACAATGTTTCTTCCACAATTTACCCAATGTCGTTCATGTACAGCATTGTAGCGTTTTGTTAAAAATTTAGCTGGTTCATCTTCTTAGCAGAACACCCAGCATTCTTTCATTGCCAAAAGACAAAGACTTAAATCACATTTCTAACAATGGTGAATTTCGTCAGGCAGACATCAAACGATGAGATTTTTTAATCGCTCGTTGGTCTAGGGGTATGATTCTCGCTTAGGGTGCGAGAGGTCCCGGGTCCAAATCCCGGACGAGCCCAGAATTTGTCTTTGGATGACGTTGACTGTTTAATTAGGCGAGCCAAAACTTTGTACATTAAAACAATGTTTCTTCCACAATTTACCCAATGACGTTCATGTACAGCATTGTAGCGTTTTGGAAAAAATGTAGCTGGTTCATCTTCTTAGCAGAACACCCAGTATTCTTTTATTGCCAAAAGACAAAGACTTAATTCACAGTTCTAACAATGGTGAATTTCGTCAGGCAGACATCAAATGATGAAATGTTTTAATGGCTCGTTGGTCTATGGGTATGATTCTCGCTTAGGGTGCGAGAGGTCCCGGGTCCAAATCCCGGATGAGCCCAGAATTTGTCTTTGGATGATGTTGACTGCTTAATTAAGCGAGCCAAAACTTTGTACATTAAAACAATGTTTCTTCCACAATTTACCCAATGTCGTTCATATACCAGCATTGTAGCGTTTTGGCAAGAATTTAGCTGGTTCATCTTCTTCGCAGAACACCCAGCATTCTTTCATTGCCAAAAGACAAAGACTTAAATCACATTTCTAACAATGGTGAATTTCGTCAGGCAGACATCAAACGATGAGATGTTTTAATGGCTCGTTGGTCTAGGGGTATGATTCTCGCTTAGGGTGCGAGAGGTCCCGGGTCCAAATCCCGGACGAGCCCAGAATTTGTCTTTGGATGATGTTGACTGCTTAATTAAGCGAGCCAAAACTTTGTACATTAAAACAATGTTTCTTCTACAATTTAGCAAATGTCGTGCCCCGTACCTGTGTTGTAGCGTTTGGGCAAAAATGTAGCTTCTTAGCAGATTACAACCATTTTTTATGAGCCAAGACACGCTGACTTTATTCTTATGCCTGACAATGGATGATTTCGTCAGGCAGATATCAAACAATGAGTCAGTTCATTGGCTCGTTGGTCTAGGGGTCTGATTCTCGCTTCGGGTGCGAGAGGTCCCGGGTCCAAATCCCGGACGAGCCTAGAATTTGTCTTTGGCTAATGTTGACTATTTATTTAAGCGAGCCAAAACTTTGTAAATTAAAACAATGTTTCTTCCACAATTTACCCAATGTCGTTTATTTACCAGCATTGTAGCGTTTTGGCAAAAATGTAGCTGGTTCATCTTCTTAGCAGAACACCCAGCATTCTTTTATTGTCAAAAGACAAAGACTTAATTCACATTTCTAACAATGGTGAATTTCGTCAGGCAGACATCAAACGATGAATTATTTTAATGGCTCGTTGGTCTAGGGGTATGATTCTCGCTTAGGGTGCGAGAGGTCCCGGGTCCAAATCCCGGACGAGCCCAGAATTTGTCTTTGGATAATGTTGACTGTTTAATTAAGCGAGCCAAAACTTTGTACATTAAAACAATGTTTCTTCCACAATTTACCCAATGTCGTTTATATACCAGCATTGTAGCGTTTTCGCAAAAATGTAGCTGGTTCATCTTCTTAGCAGAACACCCAGCATTCTTTCATTGCCAAAAGACAAAGACTTAAATCACATTTCTAACAATGGTGAATTTCGTCAGGCAGACATCAAACGATGAGATGTTTTAATGGCTCGTTGGTCTAGGGGTATGATTCTCGCTTAGGGTGCGAGAGGTCCCGGGTCCAAATCCCTGACGAGCCCAGAATTTGTCTTTGGATAATGTTGACTGTTTAATTAAGCGAGCCAAAACTTTGTACATTAAAACAATGTTTCTTCCACAATTTACCCAATGTCGTTCATGTACAGCATTGTAGCGTTTTGGCAAAAATATAGCTGGTTCATCTTCTTAGCAGAACACCCAGCATTCTTTTATTGTCAAAAGACAAAGACTTAATTCACATTTCTAACAATGGTGAATTTCGTCAGGCAGACATCAAACGATGAATTATTTTAATGGCTCGTTGGTCTAGGGGTATGATTCTCGCTTAGGGTGCGAGAGGTCCCGGGTCCAAATCCCGGACGAGCCCAGAATTTGTCTTTGGATAATGTTGACTGTTTAATTAAGCGAGCCAAAACTTTGTACATTAAAACAATGTTTCTTCCACAATTTACCCAATGTCGTTTATATACCAGCATTGTAGCGTTTTCGCAAAAATGTAGCTGGTTCATCTTCTTAGCAGAACACCCAGCATTCTTTCATTGCCAAAAGACAAAGACTTAAATCACATTTCTAACAATGGTGAATTTCGTCAGGCAGACATCAAACGATGAGATGTTTTAATGGCTCGTTGGTCTAGGGGTATGATTCTCGCTTAGGGTGCGAGAGGTCCCGGGTCCAAATCCCTGACGAGCCCAGAATTTGTCTTTGGATAATGTTGACTGTTTAATTAAGCGAGCCAAAACTTTGTACATTAAAACAATGTTTCTTCCACAATTTACCCAATGTCGTTCATGTACAGCATTGTAGCGTTTTGTTAAAAATGTAGCTGGTTCATCTTCTTAGCAGAACACCCAGCATTCTTTCATTGCCAAAAGACAAAGACTTAAATCACATTTTTAACAATGGTGAATTTCGTCAGGCAGACATCAAACGATGAGATTTTTTAATCGCTCGTTGGTCTAGGGGTATGATTCTCGCTTAGGGTGCGAGAGGTCCCGGGTCCAAATCCCGGACGAGCCCAGAATTTGTCTTTGGATGACGTTGACTGTTTAATTAGGCGAGCCAAAACTTTGTACATTAAAACAATGTTTCTTCCACAATTTACCCAATGACGTTCATGTACAGCATTGTAGCGTTTTGGAAAAAATGTAGCTGGTTCATCTTCTTAGCAGAACACCCAGTATTCTTTTATTGCCAAAAGACAAAGACTTAATTCACATTTCTAACAATGGTGAATTTCGTCAGGCAGACATCAAATGATGAAATGTTTTAATGGCTCGTTGGTCTATGGGTATGATTCTCGCTTAGGGTGCGAGAGGACCCGGGTCAAAATCCCGGATGAGCCCAGAATTTGTCTTTGGATGATGTTGACTGCTTAATTAAGCGAGCCAAAACTTTGTACATTAAAACAATGTTTCTTCCACAATTTACCCAATGTCGTTCATGTACAGCATTGTAGCGTTTTGGAAAAAATGTAGCTGGTTCATCTTCTTAGCAGAACACCCAGTATTCTTTTATTGCCAAAAGACAAAGACTTAATTCACATTTCTAACAATGGTGAATTTCGTCAGGCAGACATCAAATGATGAAATGTTTTAATAGCTCGTTGGTCTATGGGTATGATTCTCGCTTAGGGTGCGAGAGGTCCCGGGTCCAAATCCCGGATGAGCCCAGAATTTGTCTTTGGATGATGTTGACTGCTTAATTAAGCGAGCCAAAACTTTGTACATTAAAACAATGTTTCTTCTACAATTTAGCAAATGTCGTGCCCCGTACCTTTTTTGTAGCGTTTGGGCAAAAATGTAGCTTCTTAGCAGATTACAACCATTTTTTATGAGCCAAGACACGCTGACTTTATTCTTATGCCTGACAATGGATGATTTCGTCAGGCAGATATCAAACAATGAGTCAGTTCATTGGCTCGTTGGTCTAGGGGTCTGATTCTCGCTTCGGGTGCGAGAGGTCCCGGGTCCAAATCCCGGACGAGCCTAGAATTTGTCTTTGGCTAATGTTGACTATTTATTTAAGCGAGCCAAAACTTTGTAAATTAAAACAATGTTTCTTCCACAATTTACCCAATGTCGTTTATTTACCAGCATTGTAGCGTTTTGGCAAAAATGTAGCTGGTTCATCTTCTTAGCAGAACACCCAGCATTCTTTTATTGTCAAAAGACAAAGACTTAATTCACATTTCTAACAATGGTGAATTTCGTCAGGCAGACATCAAACGATGAATTATTTTAATGGCTCGTTGGTCTAGGGGTATGATTCTCGCTTAGGGTGCGAGAGGTCCCGGGTCCAAATCCCGGACGAGCCGAGAATTTGTCTTTGGATGATGTTGACTGCTTAATTAAGCGAGCCAAAACTTTGTACATTAAAACAATGTTTCTTCTACAATTTAGCAAATGTCGTGCCCCGTACCTGTGTTGTAGCGTTTGGGCAAAAATGTAGCTTCTTAGCAGATTACAACCATTTTTTATGAGCCAAGACACGCTGACTTTATTCTTATGCCTGACAATGGATGATTTCGTCAGGCAGATATCAAACAATGAGTCAGTTCATTGGCTCGTTGGTCTAGGGGTCTGATTCTCGCTTCGGGTGCGAGAGGTCCCGGGTCCAAATCCCGGACGAGCCTAGAATTTGTCTTTGGCTAATGTTGACTATTTATTTAAGCGAGCCAAAACTTTGTAAATTAAAACAATGTTTCTTCCACAATTTACCCAATGTCGTTTATATACCAGCATTGTAGCGTTTTGGCAAAAATGTAGCTGGTTCATCTTCTTAGCAGAACACCCAGCATTCTTTTATTGTCAAAAGACAAAGACTTAATTCACATTTCTAACAATGGTGAATTTCGTCAGGCAGACAACAAACGATGAGATGTTTTAATGGCTCGTTGGTCTAGGGGTATGATTCTCGCTTAGGGTGCGAGAGGTCCCGGGTCCAAATCCCGGACGAGCCCAGAATTTTTCTTTGGATAATGTTGACTGTTTAATTAAGCGAGCCAAAACTTTGTACATTAAAACAATGTTTCTTCCACAATTTACCCAATGTCGTTCATGTACAGCATTGTAGCGTTTTGTAAAAAAATTAGCTGGTTCATCTTCTTAGCAGAATACCCAGCATTCTTTCATTGCCAAAAGACAAAGGCTTAAATCACATTTCTAACAATGGTGAATTTCGTCAGGCAGACATCAAACGATGAGATTTTTTAATCGCTCGTTGGTCTAGGGGTATGATTCTCGCTTAGGGTGCGAGAGGTCCCGGGTCCAAATCCCGGACGAGCCCAGAATTTGTCTTTGGATGATGTTGTATGTTTAATTAAGCGAGCCAAAACTTTGTACATTAAAACAATGTTTCTTCCACAATTTACCCAATGTCGTTCATGTACAGCATTGTAGCGTTTTGTTAAAAATGTAGCTGGTTCATCTTCTTAGCAGAACACCCAGCATTCTTTTATTGTCAAAAGACAAAGACTTAATTCACATTTCTAACAATGGTGAATTTCGTCAGGCAGACAACAAACGATGAGATGTTTTAATGGCTCGTTGGTCTAGGGGTATGATTCTCGCTTAGGGTGCGAGAGGTCCCGGGTCCAAATCCCGGACGAGCCCAGAAATTGTCTTTGGATGATGTTGACTGCTTAAGTAAGCGAGCCAAAACTTTGTACATTTAAACAATGTTTCTTTCACAATTTACCCAATGTCGTTCATATACCAGCATTGTAGCGTTTTGGCAAGAATTTAGCTGGTTCATCTTCTTCGCAGAACACCCAGCATTCTTTTATTGCCAAAAAAAAGACTTAATTCACATTTCTAACAATGGTGAATTTCGTCAGGCAGACATCAAACGATGAAATGTTTTAATGGCTCGTTGGTCTAGGGGTATGATTCTCGCTTAGGGTGCGAGAGGTCCCGGGTCCAAATCCCGGACGAGCCCAGAATTGGAATTTGGCTAATGTTGACTGTTTAATTAAGCGAGCCAAAAACTTTGTACCTTAAAACAATGTTTCTTCTACAATTTAGCAAATGTCGTGCCCCGTACCTGTGTTGTAGCGTTTGGGCAAAAATGTAGCTTCTTAGTAGATTACAACCATTTTTTATGAGCCAAGACACGCTGACTTTATTCTTATGCCTGACAATGGATGATTTCGTCAGGCAGATATCAAACAATGAGTCATTTCATTGGCTCGTTGGTCTAGGGGTATGATTCTCGCTTCGGGTGCGAGAGGTCCCGGGTCCAAATCCCGGACGAGCCCAGAATTTGTCTTTGGCTAATGTTGACTGTTTAATTAAGCGAGCCAAAACTTTGTAAATTAAAACAATGTTTCTTCCACAATTTACCCAATGTCGTTTATATACCAGCATTGTAGCGTTTTGGCAAAAATGTAGCTGGTTCATCTTCTTCGCAGAACACCCAGCATTCTTTCATTGCCTAAAGACAAAGACTTAAATCACATTTCTAACAATGGTGAATTTCGTCAGGCAGACATCAAACGATGAGATGTTTTAATGGCTCGTTGGTCTAGGGGTATGATTCTCGCTTAGGGTGCGAGAGGTCCCGGGTCCAAATCCCGGACGAGCCCAGAATCTGTCTTTGGCTAATGTTGACTATTTAATTAAGCAAGCCAAAACTTTGTACATTAAAACAATGTTTCTTCCACAATTTACCAATTGTCGTTCATGTACAGCATTGTAGCGTTTTGGCAAAAATGTAGCTGGTTCATCTTCTTAGCAGAACACCCAGCATTCTTTTATTGTCAAAAGACAAAGACTTAATTCACATTTCTCACAATAGTGAATTTCGTCAGGCAGACATCAAACGATGAGATGTTTTAATGGCTCGTTGGTCTAGGGGTATGATTCTCGCTTAGGGTGCGAGAGGTCCCGGGTCCAAATCCCGGACGAGCCCAGAATTTGTCTTTGGATGATGTTGACTGTTTAATTAAGCGAGCCAAAACTTTGTACATTAAAACAATGTTTCTTCCACAATTTACCCAATGTCGTTCATGTACAGCATTGTAGCGTTTTGTTAAAAATTTAGCTGGTTCATCTTCTTAGCAGAATACCCAGCATTCTTTCATTGCCAAAAGACAAAGACTTAAATCACATTTCTAACAATGGTGAATTTCGTCAGGCAGACATCAAACGATGAGATGTTTTAATGGCTCGTTGGTCTAGGGGTATGATTCTCGCTTTGGGTGCGAGAGGTCCCGGTTCCAAATCCCGGACGATCCCAGAATTTGTCTTTGGATGATGTTGACTGCTTAATTAAGCGAGCCAAAACTTTGTACATTAAAACAATGTTTCTTCCACAATTTACCCAATGTCGTTCACATACCAGCATTGTAGCGTTTTGGCAAGAATTTAGCTGGTTCATCTTCTTCGCAGAACACCCAGCATTCTTTTATTGCCAAAAAAAAAGACTTAATTCACATTTCTAACAATGGTGAATTTCGTCAGGCAGACATGAAACGATGAAATGTTTTAATGGCTCGTTGGTCTAGGGGTATGATTCTCGCTTAGGGTGCGAGAGGTCCCGGGTCCAAATCCCGGACGAGCCCAGAATTTGTCTTTGGATAATGTTGACTGCTTAATTAAGCGAGCCAAAACTTTTTACATTAAAACAATGTTTCTTTCACAATTTACCCAATGTCGTGCCCCTTACCTGTGTTGTAGCGTTTGGGCAAAAATGTAGCTTCTTAGCAGATTACAACCATTTTTTATGAGCCAAGACAGGCTGACTTTATTCACATGCCTGACAATGGAGGATTTCATCAGGCAGAAATCAAACGATGAGATATTTTAATGGCTCGTTTGTCTAGGGCAGGGGTGTCCAAACTACGCCCTACTGGCCAATTGCGGCCCGTGGTCCATTTTTAATTGGCCCGCAGCACATTCTAAAAATATAATGGAATATGGCCCACACTTGAAACTTGCGCTTGACTATTGACTATTGACTTATTGTACTTCTTAGTTTCACCACTAGGTGGAGTTACTGTGTTGACCAAGGCAGCTTCTCCACAAAATAAGAGCAATCAAGGAAAAGTTTTGCCATGGATGATGACACATCCTACACTGCTGCCGAGAGAGAACAGAAAGTTAAGCAAATGGCAGCTAGCCAGCTCGCTCAACTACAGTATTTTTTCTGTGCTAACAAAACACAAGAAAAAAGCCACAATAGCAGCTACGAGGTAGCTCAACTCATTGCCCGTGTGGAGGTTCAGGGACCCGCATATACTGTGGGAGAGCCACACGTCTTCCGGCCGTGACAATCTCTCAGCCGGTTCAAATTACGATCAATGATATTTAATTTTACAGAAGTTAAAGCAATTGCAAAGTGAATGACACTATGTACACTATCGATAGAAATATGATCCGCGGAAAAGAGTTCACACACACTCCAAACAGGAAGCTTGTTACCTGCAGGATGGAATGTGATGAAGTGGAAGAATGATTCCTTTGAATCTCCTTTCATAGCTCGTAAAATATCTGTCTCAAATACTATTGGCTTAAGTCCAGCTGACTCCTCCTGGCCTCAGTCAGCTGACTCCTCCTTCGTTGTGACCTATTGCTTTGGTCTGTTACTCCTTCTGCGCGCGCATCCCTCTGTTAGGTCCTCTGCTCTGATCCTGGTGTTCGCTGTAATGCCTGTCTTAAAATCCCTGTCTATCCCTATCGACTATTCTTTACAGATTAATACATTCAATAATTGTCTCTTATGGTTCAACACTTCTATAGTAAACATACTGTAAACATATTATACACTTGATAAGTATTCTGGTGACATTTCACATACTTTGACAGTTTTTACAAGCATAATGTGGCATTCCACATGCTTCCTACATTTCACTATCCACCACTAGGGTCGCTATAAATCCTACTAAAAAACACTTCTAACTCTAATTCCTCACACCCGCCACGGGAAACCTCTCTCAGATGGTGACTTCATAAAACAGTGCCTCACTAAAGTCGCAGGTATAATGTCCCCGGAATAAATGCATATTCAACAACGTTAGCATGTCCAGAAACACAGTTGTGTGGCGAATCGAAGACTCGTCAGCTAACCTAAAACATCAAGTGTCAGATAAAGCTTGTGCTTTTGATTTTTACTCCATTGCATGTGACGAGAGCACAGATGCTACAGACACCGCACAGCTGTTCATTTTTTTTCGGGGAGTTGACGATCATTTTTGCATTACAGAGGAGCTGCTTGATCTTAGGAGTCTAAAGAGCACAACAACGGGTAAGGACATGTTTGAAGCTGTGTCAGATGCAATTGACAAGATGGGACTGAATGGGACAAGCTGTGTGGAGTTATAACAGATAGGGCTCCAGCTATGAAAGGCGAGCGCAAAGGAATGGCCTCTATGGCGTGTGCCAAGGTGCAAGAGAGCGGAGGTGAGGCTGTTAAAATGCACCGTATCTTCCACCAAGAAGCCCTCTGTGCTAAGACAGTCCAGCTTGGCAATGTGATGAACACGGTTGTGAAAACTGTCAACATAATTCGAGCACGAGGGCACAACTACGCAACTTCAATGTTGCGCACTTCCCCAGGCAGTCCGAAGTCAAATGTGCTTTTCCAAAGGCCAACCTTTCTGCTAAAAAGGGAAAATATGTGTCCGTGATAACGTCTCTCAGCGCTTTCAATATTTTTATCTCATTGAGAAAGACATTGAGCTGTTCTCAACTCCCTTCTTCTTGAATGATTGGTCTGTTCGGCTCAACATACATATGTGAGCAAACATGTTCTCTGTTAAATCTGAACAAAAGCACACTGACCAAATTTGATTGATTTTGCTCACTTTAACACACTAGGGGTGAGGCGATATATCGGACCTCTAGTGAGTGGCCCAGCCCTTGGTATATTTTTCTGTATGTGGCCCTCAGACACCCCTGCTGTAAAACAACCAATGAAGTGTGAAACCACATGAAGACAAAGGAGGGGAGAATAGGTCAATAATAATTGTCCAGAAATCCAATGAAAAGACAAAATATTAACGATGAATTGATCCTAATAAGTATTGTCTTTGTAACCGATATATCTTATTCCTCTGTACAATAGAGGTCCATTGTCCAAAAACTATTAAAAACACATCAATGAGCCACACTGACTGACATTACCATGAACACAAACACTTTTCTTTTGAAAAGCACGGTATCAGCTGAAAGAATGTGGGTCTTAAAACTAGATTTTCACGAAGGAAAAACTCCTGAAGATATGAAGCAATTCATAAATCCATTTTTTAAATTCCAAGTTTCTTAGTAAGTAGTAATTAGTTTCAATGGAGTAATTTACTAAATCAGATTTCACCATTGAAATCCACTTCTTATATGCAGTATATATAAATACAGCAGTGGTGGGCCGTCAGGGCCAGCTAAGCCTTCTCTGCTGGCCTAAACACAATCACAAAGTTATAGCTATTTTATAATGTAATACTTTTTCACAAATACACTACATGTATTATAATAATTTTTCCCATTAGCTTATTTTCTCATTGCACAGCTCCTGTCTTCTTCTGTTGCTCTGCTTCCAGCCTGCAGCGCTGCTTCCAGCACAGCTTGTTTTAAGGAGAGCTTTTATCCAATCAGATTCAGCCCCTATGTCTCTATGTAAGAAGAGAGGCCCGATGCCCGCTAGAGAGCCTTTGCAGTTTAAGTAAATGGGGACGATATTGTTGATTGTCATAGTCTTCAACCAATCAGATCTTTAGTTTGACATGTTGGGCGTATTCTTTGACGTGCCACTGCTACCCAGGTAGCCTGCTAAGTACGTCTGCATTAACGTGCGCCATGATTGGTGAGTGACTAATGTGAAATTTAAGGAAGCTGGCAGAAGTTAGTTGGAGTAGTAAGAGTTCAAATTGAAAGATATGGAAGAAATTATAAAATTGTTAGGGTTTTGCTTGGTGTAGTATATTTATTTGTATGAAAGGTGTTCCTGGCTGACAGCGTCACACATTTTATGGCTGGGAATGTGTGTGGGAATTTTTACTGAGCGTCTTGGTGTTTGGAGCTATGCTATACTAACCTGAGGACGCTATAGCACGGCAGGACACTACGGTGCTTTTGAAACATTTTGGAGAAACCCGAGTGGATCTACAGATCAACGTACACGTTCGCAGGAAAACGGAGCTCCACAACCGTGGGTCCGCGGGCCGGCGAAATACAACTGGGGAGGCTCGACTGTCACGGGCGTCCATGAATCGAGAAGGACTTCTTACTGGAACTGAAACGATGTACTGGGATTAAACTCTTTGTCAACAAAGAAAGGAGGATGGACTTTGTCTTTAAGTGAACAGCATTCGGTAACTGACAAACTGCGTTTTTTTTTTTACATCTGCAGTAACTACTGTTCATTTGTCTATTGTTAAGGCTAGAATATCTCGATGGAGCTGCAAGGCCGCAGCGCTGGTCCGGTTATTTGTTTACGACTTACTGCGCATGTGCACCAAATAAGTTGCTGAATTCAGGTTTCAAAATTAAAACTTGTATTTGATATCAAATGCAATCTGAATTAACCATCGATAGTAAATGCTCTCGAGAACAGAGACCACACACTCTCACCCTCTCAGGTCTCACAAAAAAGGATGTTCAGTGGAGGGATCATGTGGGGTCTGACCTCTGCTCTCTCAAACAAAGCTTTTATACTGCAGAAAAGACAGGGGGGTCAAATCGTCATAAAAACTGCAGGTGAGCCAATCGGTGTTTCTTATACATTGATCATCTTGGCTCCTGTCTCGAGCCAATCAATGTCTAGCTTTATTTACAACCATTTGGCTGTAATTCGACTCCTTCTCTCTGCTCCTTCCGTCCTCCTGGTGCCTTCACAGCTGGAGACGTCCTTTGAAGTCCATCTCTGCATTGTCCTCTCCGGATTCCTGCTGCTTTTATGGTCTGACTGTCTTCCTGTCTCCTATGCTCCTCTCTTCATGGAGATATTCCTAAATCACTAAAATATTCCCTAAATCTGACCCTATCTGACCTTTAATACTTCTATGGCTTATATACATTCAATGTGTCAATATACTGTAATATATAATATCCTCTATCTGTAAACCTCCTGTAAACATAATACATCTCATAGATAAATATATTGCAACTCTTTAACCCATGGTAACATTCTTATTATTTTGACACTTCTATTCACCATAAGAGGTGCTAATAATCATACTAAACTAATTCTAATTCTAAAATCCTACTAATACTATCTTCAATACTGAAATCCTTCACACTATCGTGTCGTTTTTATGAATAATATTTGAATGGCTCGTGCTCTTGTGTGGTGGAATGCGTGGATCCGCTGCAGGTTTGCTGGATTGATGTGTCATGCTTTGTTGTCATATGAATATATGTGACTGGTTCTTATGACTTTGTTGTTGTCATTGTGTTAATAACGTTGATTTGACTATGCATTGTCCGTTAATGACGCAGCGCCCCGTCATGCACGGATTCATGTATCTGCACCGTAGCTGTTCAACTGTTGTAGGTCAGCACAGAAGGCCCAGGTATCAAATGCACGGCCCGCAACTGATATACAGTATATATATATAAAAACACAACATACTTAATATTATTATATAATAGTTCTGCTACGCACTGTTGCTTTAATTATTACAAGTTGATGGGGGTTGTATTATCAAAGAGGCACACCAAGTATCATATTTTGGCAAGTAAAGTTTAAATAAACTGGAGAGAGTTGGATTATGTTTGTGTGTTTTCAGAGGGAGAAAGTAGCAGAGCATTTGAGATGTTGAAACAGAGAGACATTAAAGTGATGCTGGAAAAAATTATACGTTTTTGGGAATAAGCACATTGCGCAAAAAAATAAATAAATCTGCAACTAAGCATTTTCAGCATTAAGGGATAGTATTGTTCAGGTCAAAAGGACATAGAAAAGGCTGACAACAGCTATGTTTCCTCACATGGCAGTTAAAGAGCACATTGTGAAAGACCTCTCCAAAACCACACAAACACCTTTAAAGTATCATACAGTGAAGTCTTGAGTAAGGAGCATCAGGCTGTTGCAAAATAACTGGACTGACAGCTTTGCTTCTCTGAACTGAAGTTGTTGGTTATATCTCCGTATTATACTTCATCAGTTTATGAAGTGCTGATTATTTATCCATTCTCAACCAATCCTCCTGCTGTAATGGTCCATTTTAATGAAGCCATGGTCTGCAGAGGTCTTGAAAGATGCCCAGTAAGCAATGATAGAAAAAGTATTCATACAAGTTACTTCAGTAAAAGTAACAACACCACTCTGTGAAAAACACTCTGTTACAAATAAAAGTCTTGCATTAAAAATGTTACTTAAATATAAGAACTAAAGTACTAAAAGCAAATGTAATTTAAGTATCAAAATTACACGTTAGGCAGAGTAGCCCCTTTTGAGAGTGTTATATTATTATCATATAGATTATTACAGATAAGCAGTAGTTTAATACCACAGCTGGTTATTTTGCTGGGCTATTTTATTACTACATTATTCACTGATGGATGGTTTAATCTATAATAATACATAATATTTCATTAATTGATCACGTTTTGATTGTGAAATCATAATCTGCAAAGTAACTTTAGTTTTCATACAAATTAAGTGGAGTCAAAAGTGTAATATTTCCCTTTGAGATGTAGTGTAGTAGAAGTATAAAGTAGTATAAAATGGGACCTCAAAGTACCTCAAAATTGTAAGTACAGTACAAACTCTTGGCCCAATATCATCGGTAATGAATTGATCTGTGTGATCTTTGGCACACTTCTGTAGATGTAGCCTACTTCTGAAATTGAGTCACGAGTTTAGGGAAGGGAAATACATGTGCATGGGAGTAAACTGATGGCATGTGATTGGATAAGTGTTGAAGATGAATATGATCTGATTTCTGATGATTGGTTGGATACGGTTTCACCGACACGCATATAAAGAGCACGGGAACTGTTTAGGTTTTAGGCTTTTTTCTTCTTCATTGAATCATCCGACTGTTGGGGTCTCCAGGTAACACTTTTCATTTCTTTGTTGCATCAGATCATCTTCCTACATCAGTTTATGAGTATCTTTAGCATGTCGATATGTATCTCTGGAGCACATGGAAGTAAATAATAGTTGTAATGGTTTTAACCATAATTGTGAAATATAACTGAATATGAATGAGTTTCCCTCTAATCTTATTGTTGAAATCTAACACATTCAAGATTGTTGTTATAATCACTCCTCCAGAATTCCAATAGGACACATATTACACAAGTATTAATGAATAATAAGACGTGTCATTTAAAAACAATATGGTTTATAAATGATTCTCTCAACCAGAATAATGAAACTCAGCGTTTTGGTTCTCCTGCTCCTCCTGGAGATACGCTCAGTTTACACTTATGGTGAGTATGATCTGAGAGTATGTGTGACGTCTTTATTGTCAATCATCACCAGGAGGTTCACGTAGGTCTGTTTTGTTAGCAAGAAAGTATATTTATAGTATAGTATAGTATATTTATAAAAATGAACTCTTTAACTGTCGGGAGTTTAGTTTTTTCTCCAAAATCCTTGGAGTTGTGGTGAAAGGAAGCAAGATATTTTTTGGGGCTTAATTTGAGTTTTTTATATGGTAATATGATTATGTTTTTTTTGAAAATGTACTTGTGTTCTTCACAAAATTTAATTTCCCTCCTCAAATTAAACTGCATTGCCAGACCAAATTCCTCTTTTCTGCAAACTTGTCTGCAACAACTTCCTGCAGGATTTTTGTAAAGAGCAAAAAGTTGCCATGTGGCTCATCATACTTAAGGAAACACATGCAATGAGACACAAACAAATCAACACATCTTTCGAACAATTCCACAATTAATCACCGAGAAACAAATTCATACATTTTGCAACACATGCAAACACAACCAAATACACAAACGCACTATAGTTGAGTACATAACAGTCAGCGAATGGCTTAAGTTTAAACCAAGAGTATATAATGTTGAAACACATGGTGTATATCACACTAAGCCATGGAGTAATACGTTGTTACACACAGATTTATGCTTAACAATTCACAAACGATCTTCCTTTATATCTCTTGTGCGTCTCATTCCCAGAGAACGTGGCCTTGCGTGGAAAGGCGACCCAGTCAGACCGTTGGGAGCACGCGTTTGGAGCTGCTTACAATGCTATTGATGGAAACCGTGAAAATACTTACAGTTCGGGATCATGCACCCACACTGACCAAGAGACCAACCCTTGGTGGAGAGTGGACCTGCTGGAGTCCTACATCGTCACCTCCGTCATCATCACCAACAGAAGAGACTGCTGCGAGAACAGGCTCAACGGGGCAAAGATTCACATCGGCAACTCTTTAGAGAACAACGGTGCCGCAAACCCAGTGTAAGAAAATATATCCTGCAATCAAAGAAGACAGTTAGCTGCAGGCTGCAGGCTCAGCTGTGGCCCTGTGGAGGCGATAGATATGTGGCACCTTCAGATCTTATTTCCACAAATATATATATGTTAGTTTTTTTTCTAAGTATCATTATGCTAATACATGAGGAGAATTCAACTTTCAAGATTAAAAAAACACGCTTGTTTCTTTCATCTTCATGTTAAAGGTCTAAAGGTATAAAATGTGATTCATGTGCTGTTTTCTTTGTCTCTCTCTCTCTCTGTTAGGGCTGATACAATTACTAGAACGGATCCAGGCGAATCGGTTACTCTGACTTTCACTAAACGTGTGGAGGGACGTTACGTGACTGTGGTTGTACCGGGTTCACAGAAAATCCTCACACTCTGTGAAGTGGAAGTCTACGGGTACCGTGCCCCGACTGGTGAGCATTTTACATAAATTAGTATGCAGTAACATCGCATCTGTGCAACTGTGGTGTCAGCCAGTAGATAAAACATAAAATATGAAAACTGTTTATATGTTTTTAATGTTATTCACATTGTATGCTTATAGGCTACATTTGCATTAAAAATTATCATATTGTAGCGACCCTCGATAAGGAAAGCTACGAGACATTATCTTGCTTGTTGCACTTCATTAGTGAACAGAACACAGGCTACTGTGGGCCGCAGCCTACGCCAAACAACAGTCAACACTGCTACACGTTCTCTTAACATGCTCGACAAAGCACTCCCGGTCATAGACGAACTCTACACATGCTAGCAGGACAACAACAAAAACATCCCACCTCACTCTCTCTGCCAATCCCAGGTACCCTCACTTGTGCCACCCATCCCCATAGGTAGCTATAGGATGATTGACAGGTTCAACAGCTGCACATGTCATGAGACCTTCACTGACCTCCTGAACTCAGTAAATGCAATAACCATTACTCTTATCTTAAACAACTTCTGTCAACCTGTTATAACATAACATAACAGGTAATAGTACATGTCACCCAGTCCGAAACAAAGTCTCTCAGGTGGCCAGGGGGCCTTCGGATCCTCTGAGGCCACCCCCGTCCTGTGGGGGGAAGGGGGAGAGGGAGCTGGGACCAAAGGCAGAGAATGGGGAGGAGGGAGGGTCTGGGAACCAAGTATAGTCTGTGAAGGGGTCATCTGTTTTTGTCCTATATTACGTCGGCAAATTCATTCACATTTTCTTGATGAGTCATTGGAGATATTAAATTGAACATTGCAAGAAAAACAAAAACAGCATCAGAAGTGCATTTTCTTTTGCAATAACTGCAAAGAAGCCCAGGTAACACTTTTCATATTTGTAAGTGTGTTTGTTTTGCAGGAGAGAACCTGGCCCTTGGAGGAAAAGCCTCACAGTCGTCACTGTATGAGTTTGGCGCTTCATATAACGCCATAGATGGGAATCCTGACAGCAAGTGGTCGCACGGCTCCTGCAGTCACACAATGAACGACATCAACCCCTGGTGGCGACTGGATCTGCGCAAAACCCACAAAGTGTTTTCTGTTAAGATAACCAACCGAGAGGAAGACTCGGACCGACTCAATGGAACCGAGATCCGCATTGGAGATTCTCTCGACACCTTCGGCAACAACAACCCCAGGTAGTTTACAACATGTTAATTTATAATCCATGGTTTATTCATTTCAATCAGGAGAGACAAGTGAATGATTAGTAGTTAACATTTATTTTGACAGATGCTGCGTTAATGAGTTACACAGAAATTCTTTGGCGCTTGAACTCAACGAGGAGATTTGTGATCGAATTGTGATTGCCCTGAGCGGCAACAATATAAATCCCCCCGTGGAGTCCAGACACTGGTGGTGATGGTGGCTGATGAGGTTGATAGAATGATGAGTTGATGAAGTTGATGAATCTGCGAAGATAGGGCGGAGATGGGGAGGTGGAGGGTTGCGTAACAGCAGCTTGAACGAACTGAAGGTATAGAGACAATCATATTTAAAGAAAGACAGCAGCAAGATGATCGGCTAATGATGTCCTTGTGTCGTTGTGCTATTGGCTAGAGAGACCAGCTGATCTAGACAGCTGATCATGATTGACAGCCCCAAACAATAACAGCAAGGAAATAATGAGTGTGCCTGCATGAGGAGTGATGCAGATGTATGGTAAATAAGCTATGGGCTTAGGCATGCAAGAGTATAGTCTTCCTGTCTGAACTCACGCTAGAGCTTCATTTACATCTTTAGATACATTTGTATTTTCTTTACAGCTGCTCTTTGTTACAGACTGAAATATCTCAGCTACTACTGGATGGATTGCTGAGACATTTTGCTCAGACATTTATTTCCCCCTCAAGATGAATTCAATTTGGTTATCCCTTAACTTTTCATCTGATGTCATCATCGGGTCAAAAATGTAACTTTAATACCTGCATACTATAGTGTCATTCCCATCAGTATCAGCTGTGCTTTTGAGTTCATGCTAACACGTTAAACTAAGATGGTTAACATGAACATAACCTATTAAACGCAGTATTTTAGAACGCTGACGTTAGCATTTAGCTGTGTAGCCTCACAGAGCTGCTACACTTTGCCAGCATGGCTGTAGACTTCTATTACAATTAGGGATGGGTATCATTAGGATTTTATCGATACTGGTACTCAGCATCTACTGGAGTAAAATGTAGCTGTACTTTGGATCTTTTTGTTCTCTCTGCCATGATGTGTGTCTCACGCTGTACTGAGCCGGAGTCTGTGTGTGTGTCACAATGAAACACAAAGACAAAGAGACAGAGAGAGGAGGTTTAAGATGACGAGATCTCACTCCGCAACTTCTAAAGTACCGATAGCAGAACCTCCAGACCTTATCAATACTCACTTTAGAACCGGGGCCCATTTAGAACCACGTTTCGGAGGGCACCTCTTATTACAATGGAGGAAATGACTATGCATAGTGAAAGTGATTAATCCACTGATAACTATGTTTTTTTAAGGTGATAATGTCTAAGTATTGATTTTACTTTGTTGTACTGCCCCCATGTGGCCAAAAAATCAAGTATTTCAGAAAACACCTCTGGTATCACAAAATAAACTTGAGACCATCACTTACAAAACATAATCGTCTTCGCTCGAAGCTACACCTTTGACCTAACAAGCCCAGACGTGGCCGCACATTTAGATCAGCAGAGAAAGCTCCTCTCACAGTTTCTGCATTTGCAACCAAGGGTGACCGTGCATTTGCTCTCATGGCAAATAAACTGTGGAATAAATCACTGTTCACATAAACGCTTAATGCATCCCTTATTGATCTGGCTTTAGACTGACTTGTTTTTATATCTTCTGGACAATATTATATTTTATTTCATCTAATTCATCTGGTTTTACTGTTTTAAAGTATGGTTTTATTACTGCTTTGTGCCCTTTGTTAAAGCGACAGAGACCAACCTTTTTTGGAGTCAACAACTTAATTTCTGTTTCTTCTGTCAGGTGTGCTGTGATCACAAGTATCCCATCAGGTGGTGTCGGTGAGTTCCAGTGTAATGGGATGGACGGTCGTTACGTCAACGTAGTCATCCCAAGAGAAGAGTTTCTGACTCTGTGTGAGGTGGAGGTGTATGGCTCTCCCCTGGATTAGGGATGAAGAAGTTCACAATAAAAAACAATAATCAAAAATCTTTTGTAAACCCTGACAGTGATTCCATTGTGAGATTTATTTATGGCACTACTTGGTGCGTGAGTTTAAATTTCTAATGCTGTTGTTGAGTTGTTTCTTACCAAACTTTTGGTTTACTGTCACTACTTGCTGCATGATAAAACTGTCTGTCATCAATACTGAAATACAATTAAATCATTAACACAGCCTATCGTTCTTTTCATTTAAACCCTCATTGGTCTAAATCAAAACCTTTTTTCTTGCATTTAAAGTTTTATCGACCACAACTGTGTGATACATTTAGCATATAATGAAAGAGACTATTTTATTGAGATTTAAGAACTTTGGGCTTTAGACTTGAATCTGCAGCAAGATATCAGTTCTGAAGGATCTCTTTTATCGGACCATTACCTAAAAACTTTGAAATTCTTACTACCGGAGTGTACGCCATTAGGCAAAGGTTTCTACACTAGATGTCTATCTGATACAGCTGTCAACATAATTCGAGCACCAGGGCACAACTATGCAACTTCAATGTTGCACACTTCCCCACGCAATCCGAAGTCAAATGTGCTTTTCCAAAAGCCAACCTTTCTGCTAAAAAAGGGAAATATGTGTCCGTGATAACGTCTCTCAGCGCTTTCAATATTTTTCTCTCATTGAGAAAGACATCGAGCTGTTCTCAACTCCCTTCTTCTTGAATGATGAGTCTGTTCGGCTCAACAAACATATGTGAGCCAACAAAAGCACACGAGAACCAAATTTTATTGATTTTGCTCACTTTAACACACTATGGGTGAGGCGATATATCGGACCTCTAGTGAGTGGTCCAGCCCTTGGTATATTTTTCTGTATGTGGCCCTCAGTGAAAAAAGTTTGGACACCCCTGGTCTAGGGTTATGATTCTCGCTTTGGGTGCGAGAGCCCAGAATTAGTCTTTGGCTAATGTTGACTGTTTAATTAAGCGAGACAAAACTTTGTACCTTAAAACAATGTTTCTTCCACAATTTAGCCAATGCCGTGCCCGTACCGGTGTTGTAGCGTTTGGGCAACAATGTAGCTTCTTAGCAGATTACAACCATTTTTTATGAGCCAAGACACGCTGACTTTATTCACATGCCTGACAATGGAGGATTTCAAAAGGCAGATATCAAACAATGAGTTATTTCATTGGCTTGTTGGTCTAGGGGTATGATTCTCGCTTCGGTTCGAGAGGTCCCGGGTCCAAATGCCGGACGAGCCCGGAATTTGTCTTTGGCTAATGTTGACTGTTTAATTAACTTCTTAACCACTAGACGATTTTTGGACTAATTTTCGAAAATATTGTACACATACGCAAAGGGCCCTGCACTCCAACTACAAGGTCTATGTGAACCATTGCAAATAATTATTAACACTAAGAAGGGTTTGCTCATATGATTTGAGTAAATAGGTTCTATAAATTACTGGTTAATGGCTGCTGAAGATGGAACACAGCCCTATGTCAAATCTTTCAAATTCGTATGGTGAGAAAGCACTATTATTCATAATACTATAATAAATGATGCTCAGTAAAGCCTAAAACCCACCCACCATCATAGCAAATGATGGCAGTAGTCACCCACAAAAGAATTTGAGTGAATAGAGTGAAGTAGGCCCGAGCAAGAGACATAAACGTGTACGAGAGGTCACGAGAGGTCGTCATGTGAGAAAGAGCCTCTCCAGCTGTTCCATTGTACTTTTATAACCTAAATAACTATATATTTAACTTCCTTTATCCTTCTACATGCACAATCTATCACATACAGCAGTTAGAAATCATTTTGGAGAGCTGGAACCGTCTCCAAAGCTCTCCAGGCCGGCGAGCTACGGGAGGATTGCGCAATAGCTGGTGTGTATTGCGCCGTTTCAGAGCACCTGGTTGGTCGATTTTCGTTTTTTTTCGCTCTGTGCACGTGGCTGGATGTGGCCAATCGAATGGCGTTAACAGATTTACCAGGAAGTGTTTAGTTTTCCAAAAAAATCCGATCTAAGCCGAAGAGCTGGCGCGTAAACAGCAGAGACTGCCTTGCTGCAGTCTGCTCCCCCGGCGTGTGTGACCCCCCCTTCCTTTGTTTCACAGCGTTTTTTACAAGGGAAATGGACACTAGGAGCCGTTTCTGCGGTCAAAAAAGAGTATAAGGACACTGTTTGATGATTTTGCTTCAAAACTGTGAGTACCATCCCATAATTATTTGGCTGAGTTATCGTTGGTGGGGGCTGCTGTCCCCCCGGTCAACTTTGAAGGGTTTCCCAGAGAGGGAATTGGAGATGTAGGTTCGACATGTGCTTGAATGCTACGGCTGCTAACTACCTAGCTTTAAGCTCTCCGGTTGATTCGCGTCTTTTGAGGGACTATTTCGGGTGCGTGTCCCGGCCGAATGAACGTGAAAAAGTGACGATATTTAGCACGAGGCTAGGAATGTTGTCGTAGATCGTGTTTTATTGTGTTTTGAGTGTGTAAAGTGTTACACATGCTTCGGTTCATGAGAAATTCTTCGTTCAAACGTTATGCCACATGGTTGTGGAAATATTATATTTGCTACCGAAAATAGCTTTCTTCGGTTCCGGCTCGGTTCTGTTCGGCCCACTGAACGACCAATTGGTCGTCGCTCGTGGTCAAAGAGTTAAGCCAAAAACTTTGTACCTTAAAAAAAAAAAAATTCCGTAATTTACCCAATGTCGTGCATATACCAGCATTGTAGCGTTTTGGCAAAAATGTAGCTGGTTCATCTTCTTTGCAGAACACCCAGCATTCTTTTATTGCCAAAAGACAAAGACTTAATTCACATTTCTAACAATGGTGAATTTCGTCAGGCAGACATCAAACGATGAGATCTTTTAATGGCTCGTTGGTCTAGGGGTATGATTCTCGCTTTGGGTGCGAGAGGTCCCGGGTCCAAATCCCGGACGAGCCCAGAATTTGTCTTTGGATAATGTTGACTGTTTAATTAAGCGAGCCAAAAACTTTGTACATTAAAACAATGTTTCTTCCACAATTTAGCCAATGCCGTGCCCGTACCGGTGTTGTAGCGTTTGTGCAACAATGTAGCTTCTTAGCAGATTAAAACCATTTTTTATGAGCCAAGACACGCTGACTTTATTCACATGCCTGACAATGGAGGATTTCGTCAGGCAGATATCAAACAATGAGTCACTTCATTGGCTCGTTGGTCTAGGGTAGGGGTGTCAAATTATTTTTCACCCTGGGCCATGTCAGCATCATGGTTGCCCTCAAAGTAGCACGCACTCACACTCAATCCACCCATTTTTAACGTATGCATGCTCTTGTATTTGTCTGCAAAACGTGTGTACGGAAAATGACAAATCATAATAAATGTGGTGAATAACAATAAGTGTTCCCTTGTGCTTTTTACAGCAGGCCAATTAAATAAAGCAAATCTGGGGAATAAAACTTATCATTTAATAATCAAAGCAGAACAAGCAGAATACATTTCAGATTGGTATCATGAGGATTTGTTTACTTAATACGTCCCACACTGTGTGACTCAAATTCCATGAAAAAGATCTGGTTTGCATTCCTTCTCACAGTTCTCTCCTTCCTTATCGGACTGTATCTACTTTCATTTAGTTAACTGACAAGGCAGAGTTTGTTCATGTGCAAGTTTCCCACTTGGATGATATTCTTATCATCTTGTCAGGCCAGCTAACAAATAAAAAAAAAAAAAATCAAATAGTGGGCTATAGTTGCACATTCAGGCCATATATTAAATAAATTTTGATCTCCGAAAATCTAATCTTTTTGATTGCACCTCTGATGTCTGGTTGAAATGTTAAGTGAAATGCAGAGAAAGACACCTTTCTTCCTGCCACTTGAGTTTCTTCTTTAAATGTTTGCCTGTTGGCATATGCACAATGAACACAGTCTCCTACCCTGACTGAATATGTATGATAAGGAGAAATGGTTACTTCTATCATAAATGTGCATAGATAACTACAGACCAACTTTCTTCCAAAGCTCTCATATTTCACCGCAGAAAAACTTTGGACGCAAATAGATTAAACCGAAAGTAGCTGTCTGATCTGTTTTCAATAGCAGAAAAGTGTTAATAGCAGAAAAAGGTTATTACATTAAAAATGATTATCCACTGAAAATGAAAGTACTATGGTCATGGGATAAATAATTTGACAATTTGAGGACCATTCAGATTAACTAAATGTGCTGAAAGCAAGCTTGTGACGAGAAAGTTGTCAGTTTGAAAGCCACATGTCTCTGCACTATAAACCCTGTGAAAAAACATATTGCAGAAATAAAAATAATCCTTGAAAAACTTTGAAATACATGTTTGTATATTACTGGATATTTGCAGATAAAGTGAAATTTGTGGGTTGACTTGCATGTAGCTATCCATGCAGCTATCTGGTATAATGGGCCCCTACATGTAATATTTGCTCTATGGCTCCATTCTTCATCTGTGCACCTGTATGTTGTATGTCTGTCCCAACCATCTGGGCCCGAACGGCCCCCCACAGGGGGCTGAGTGGGTCGAACAGAACCGAGCCAGAACCGAAGAAATACATTTTCAGTAAGAAATACAATGAATATTAAAAAATGTAGCATACAGTTTTAACGAACAACTTCTCATGAACAAAAACACTTTACACACTCAAAACACAATACAACACGATCCACGACAATCTTGCTAGCCTCCTGCTAAATTTCGTCACTTTTACGCGTTCATTTGCCCGACACACGCATCAGAAATAGTCCCTGAAAAGATGTTCCTTAACCGTCCACGCTAAAGCTACCTACTTAGCAACAATAGCATTCAACCACGCTTCGAATGTACATTTCATATTTCCTCTCCGGGAAACACTTAAAACGTTACCCGGGGAAGAGCACCCCCGAGCAACAGTCACACTGCAAAATAATTCTGGTTTGGTACTGACAATTTTGAAGCAAAATCATAAAACGATGTCCTTAAACTCCTTTTAGACTGCTGTTTTACCTTTTGTCATCCGTTTACAGTCTAATAAAGTTGGGAAAAAAGGAAGAGGGGGGGTCAAATGAGCTCGGGGGACCACATTCCAGCGAGGCAGCTTCGGGCGTTTGCGCACGGGTCCGCCGGCTTAGATCGTCATTTTTCGGAAAACTAAAGACTTCCTGAAAATTCCGTTGACGCCAGTCGATTGGCCACATGCAGACACGTGCATAGACGTTTCATATGAAGAAATCGACCAATCAGGGGCTCTACACTGGCCCAATACACAACCACTATGGCGCAATTCTCCCGTAGGTCGGCTGCCCAGAGACGCTTTGGAGACGATTCTAGCTCTCCAAAATGATTTCTAACTGCTGTATGTGATAGATTGTGCATGTACAAGGATAAAGGAAGTTAAATATATCGTTATTTAAGTTATAAAAGTACAATGGAACAGCTGGAGAGGCTGTTTCTCACATGACGACCTCTCGTGACCTCTCGTAACGTTTATGTCTCTAACTCTGGCCTACTTCACTCTATTCACTCCAATTATTTTGTGGGTGACTACTGCCATCGTTTGCTATAATGGTGGGTGGTTTTTAGGCTTTACTGAGCCTCATTTAACCTTTTGGGCCCGAGCAACGACCAAATGGTCGTTCAGTGGGCCGAACAGAACCGAGCCGGAACCGAAGAAAGCTATTTTCGGTAGCAAATATAATATTTCCACAACCATGTGGCATAACGTTTGAACGAAGAATTTCTCATGAACCGAAGCATGTGTAACACTTTACACACTCAAAACACAATAAAACACGATCTACGACAACATTCCTAGCCTCGTGCTAAATATCGTCACTTTTTCACGTTCATTCGGCCGGGACACGCACCCGAAATAGTCCCTCAAAAGACGCAAATCAACCGGAGAGCTTAAAGCTAGGTAGTTAGCAGCCGTAGCATTCAAGCACACGTCGAACCTACATCTCCAATTCCCTCTCTGGGAAACCCTTCAAAGTTGACCGGGGGGACAGCAGCCCCCACCAACGATAACTCAGCCAAATAATTATGGGATGGTACTCACAGTTTTGAAGCAAAATCATCAAACAGTGTCCTTATACTCTTTTTTGACCGCAGAAACGGCTCCTAGTGTCAATTTCCCTTGTAAAAAACGCTGTGAAACAGAGGGGGAGAAGTCACACACACAGGGGGAGCAGACTGCAGCAAGGCACTCTCTGCTGTTTACGCGCCGGCTCTTCGGCTTAGATCGGATTTTTTCGGAAAACTAAACACTTCCTGGTAAATCTGTTAACGCCATTCGATTGGCCACATGCAGCCACGTGCACAGAGCGAAAAAAAACGAAAATCGACCAATCAGGGGCTCTACAACGGCCCAATACACACCAGCTATTGCGCAATCCTCCCGTAGCTCGCCGGCTTGGAGAGCTTTGGAGACGGTTCCAGCTCTCCAAAATGATTTCTAACTGCTGTATGTGATAGAGTGTGCATGTAGAAGGATAAAGGAAGTTAAATATATAGTTATTTAGCTTCTAAAAGTACAATGGAACAGCTGGAGAGGCTCTTTCTCACATGACGACCTCTCGTGACCTCTCGTACACGTTTATGTCTCTTGCTCGGGCCTACTTCACTCTATTCACTCAAATTCTTTTGTGGGTGACTACTGCCATCATTTGCTATGATGGTGGGTGGGTTTTAGGCTTTACTGAGCATCATTTATTATAGTATTATGAATAATAGTGCTTTCTCACCATACGAATTTGAAAGATTTGACATAGGGCTGTGTTCCATCTTCAGCAGCCATTAACCAGTAATTTATAGAACCTATTTACTCAAATCATATGAGCAAACCCTTCTTAGTGTTAATAATTATTTGCAATGGTTCACATAGACCTTGTAGTTGGAGTGCAGGGCCCTTTGCGTATGTGTACAATATTTTCGAAAATTAGTCCAAAAATCGTATAGGGCCCAAAGAGTTAATATAGTATTATGAATAATAGTGCCTTTTCATCATACGAATTTGACATTTTTCAAAGTGGAGCTGTGTTCCATCTTCATCAGCTATTAACCAGTAACATATACACAATATGTACACAATTCATATGAGCAAACCCTTCTCAGTGTTATAAATCCATTGACATTTTTCAAATAGACCTTGTAGTTAGAGAGTAAGGCCCCTTTGAGTATGGGTATAGTATTTTCGAGCAGAAGCCAAAAAAAAGCCAAGGTAGGATAGGGTTTAAGACCCATGGTGACCGAGCTTTTGAGGCACCAAAGCTATGGAATGCTCTGCCTGCACCCCTACGGTGTGTAAAAATCAGCTCAAGACACACCTGTTTAGACTGGCGTTTGGGTAAAATTCATGCTCCAGGTCTGCTTTTAATCTGTTTTTATTGTGTATTTTACTGTTTATTGTGCCTTCTTAAATACGTTTCATGTCTTAAAAACTGTTCTTGTAAATTATTGGCCCTTGTGTGGTCACATTGTGTTATTTATGTTTTCCTCTTTGAAATACTACATTTTACTTACTTACTTACATTACTGCAGAATGGCTCAAAACATCTTTGAGCACAACACAAATAACCAAAGTCAGAGATCAAAAGGTTGGCGCTTCAGCTTGTGGTGGTTGGTCGATGGGCGGGAGTTTTAAAACTTGGTTTGACAACATTAACGTGGAGCGTGTTAGCTCTGTGACTCTCATGGGGATTGTACCCCTCTGCTGTTTGTTTTGTCACCTTCTGTTTCCTTTCAGTTGACTGCAGAGTAGGAGCCTTGTTAGCGTTACTCACTCTGAGGTGCCATGGCACACACACACACACACACACACACACACACACACACACACAACTCTACACTCAGAAATGAGCACACACAGGTTTGCCATATTAGAACACAAGCACTCAATTCCCTGCTTGTGCACCTACATTGACGCGGTCGTATTTCTGCCGCATAGCTATACCCTTGATCACACTCATATCCAAATATACTGAATGTGCTCACAGTGATGCAAAAGGAACAGTTCAACAGCCATTGTGCTAAGCAAACCAGCTGCTGGCTCCAGCTTTATATGTCCCGTACAGACTTGACGAGTACAATCTTCTTATCTAACTCTCATCCGGAAAGCAAATGAGTATAATCCCCGAAATGTTGAACTATACCTTGAAATTAAAGTCATTTTTTTTTACCACAAAAAACAATACATAACAAACACGTCAATCATAGAAATTTCCAGAGATTGTTTTCTGACCTGGAATTGACTATTTATTAAAAATGTATCTGGGGTTTAGCACAATCATCCAATATCATCATTTCGTTTAGAAAGTGTATGAGGAGTGTGGGCGGGGAGCCGATTGTTGTGGGGAAGGGGGTGGAGGAGGAGGGGGGCAATCTACAGTGGGTGTAGACAATGGAGGTTGCAGCAGCAGGGAGGACTGGATGGGGGGAGGGGTGGATGACTGATCGAATCTGTTGAAGAATAAGTTCAGGTCATTCACCCACTTTTGGTGCCCCGTAGGCTGTTGGTTGGGCCCCTTGTATCCAGACATCGCCTTGAGGCCCTTCCAGACCCCGCTGATGTTCGTCCTGTAGACTTTTTCCCCCTCCCTGATCTTCTTCCTCAGCTCCCTCTGCACAGTCTTCAGCTCCTCCTTGTTTCCTGATTTAAAGACCCTCTTCTTCTCCTTGAGGAGGGCCTTTATTTCAGGAGTGATCCATGGTTTGCAGTTGGAAAAACACCGTACAGTCCTGGTGGGTACGGTGTTCTCCACACAGAAGTTCATGTAGTCCCTTATGCAGTTAGTGAGACTGTCAATGTCCTCCCCATGGTCATCACTGAATACTTCCCACACAGCAGAATGAAAACAGTCCTTCAGAGCCTCCTCGGCTTCCTCGAACCATCTTTTTACTGTGCGGGTCACAGCTGGCTGCCTTTGTACAAGAGGTTTGTACACAGGCTGGAGGTGCACCAGGTTGTGTTTAGATCTTTCCAGGGGAGGTAGAGGTGATGAAGAGTATGCCTCCTTGGTGTTGGCATACAAGAGATCCAGTGTTTTATTGTCTCTGGTGTGGCATGTGACGTATTGGGTGAATGTGGGCAGAGTGGAGGACGGAGGGGCATGATTAAAGACACCAGAGAGAAGGAGGAGGGCACTGGGGTGTTGTGTGAGCAGCCTGCTTGTCGCCGAGTGGATGACGTCACAGGCCGCCTCAGTGTTAGCAGAGGGGGGAACGTACGCCGCTATCACGATAACATGCGAGAATTCCCTTAGTAGGTAGTTTGGCCTCATGCTAACAGCTAACATCTCAATTTCCTTAGTACAGGTCTGCTCTTTAATAGTGATGTGCCAAGGGTTACACCATCTATCATTAACAAACACTGCCAGACCTCCTCCCTTCCTCTTACCGCTCTCCATTGTCCTGTCCGCCCGTATGATTCGGAACCTGTCCAGTGTAGCATTCGTGTCCGGAGTTAGCTCTGTTAGCCATGTCTCCGTAAACACCATGAGGCTACACTCGCGGTATTCCCTCTGATGGTGAGTTAGCGCTGATAGCTCGTTCATCTTGTTGGGGAGAGACCGTATGTTTCCCATGATGATGGAGGGGAGGACGGGTCTAAAACGTCTCCTCCTGGCGTGACGCTCTGCCCCAGCTCGGCATCCCCGTCCCTTCCTCCTCAGCTCGCTGGGAACCTCGGGTCTCTCCTCCGGTAGCAGCACCGTCGTGTCCCTGAACGCTAACAGCTGATCCCTGGTGTAAACAATGGGATCATGGCTGCGTGCTGGATCCCCGGACACGGTGGTGAAAAGTGCAGTAAACAGCAAATATAAGACGACAAACTCGACGTATCTAGCTGCCATAGTGCATAAAAAATTAAATAAATAATAATAATAATAAACTATACAAATTGACAATATTTGTGTTTTTGAAACATGGAATCACCCAGTAATATGTGTAAAATATGATATCTGCAGTAAATATATGCTTTTCCTGCACGTCCTCTCTGCCTGTCTGCAGCTCCTCTCTGCGTGTGCACGTCTCAGCTGCTGGGGCGCTGGAGAAACTGCCCCAAAGAGGCGGGTCTATGAAGCAGTTAAACTGCCAATGATGCTTTAATGCTGACTAAAGATATAAATGAGTGACATACAATTTAGCCAATCAGCGTCCTCAAATAGATTCAGTTTGGGGCAGATTTCGTTCTGCCCCAAGCTGCGCGTTCTCGTCAGGACTAGTCTCTACAGGAGAGCACTGCTCCTCCAAGACCCGTTTGAGAGGAGAACTGAGAGGAGAAACTACTGAAAGAGCTGATCCCAGATCAGCCTGACCTCACAATCAGACAGCAGACTAGCAGGAAAGAGAAGCAGTACATGAAGCTTCTCTACTAGCTGTACACCAGACAGGTTTGACTCGCTGGATGACGTCATGCTAATAACTTATTTATCTTTTTAAAACAACGGGGACAGAACCAGCATGGACAGTTAGGGAGTGAGGGACATGAAGCACCTGTCTGAGAAATGGATATATAGTTATATATAAATAATTATATATATATATATGTGTGTGTGTGTGTGTGTGTGTGTGTGTGTTTTATATTATAGTGAATATTATTATATGATATATATATTATTATATTATACAGAATATTATTATATGATATATATATTATATTATACTGAAGGTGTGACTAAAATAAGATGTCCTGACGTGTTTGTCAAAGTGTTATTTACTGCTTTTTTTCGTGTTGGAATAAATGTTAAATATTTAACTGCAAAGTAGTAATGCGTGTTTGATACCTTAATTTGTTTGCATTAAATCATTCTGGGATGTTTGCTGAAATTGATTGGATGTGGCACAGCCCTACCAAGAAAATGTTCCACCAGCCGCCACTGGTGTGACGTGTTACCCATACTTATGCTTTGTTGTTTACATTTTACTTAGTTGGTTTGGTTGCCTTAAACCTAAATTTACATCTGCATCCATGCAGAGGGTCTTTAAATGGCAGTGCTTCACAGTGTGAGACCTACACATGATAGAATGTGAGACTGCTTGACATGCTGACTGTGGATCAGATCAATATACCTATTAATTATATTTATGTTTTAGTAATTGCAAATCTTTCCTTTTTGTTACAGTTGGTGATGTGTCTGGTCTATCACAGGAACAAACAACCATTTAATCAGATAAACAAAAATGAATAGTCATCCTACTTTAGTGATGCAGTTTATTCTATAATGTGCTGGTAATTTAATATGTCAGTATAATCTTTAAACAGCTCGCAAGTCACCTTTTGATGTGAAATACCTTGTTTAATTACTATTTCTTGAGTAGCTTGTAGTGTAGTGTCTCAGTCACTCTGAGTTGAATACAACATCTCTGAGAAGTTAGGTACTCTGAAGCCACAGGACACCAACCCCACTCTGTAGCCAACAAAGGACTGACACAGATTCACATCCCTCACCCGCTCCAAACCACTCATTTCTCAGAGACATTCCCCACCTTTCAACCTTAAAAGTTAGGAGCTGTGAAGCACAAGTGTGCTCACTCCACTTCAGTGTTGAGGATTTTTTCATGTCCACATCATGAATTGAAGCCATTAAAAAATGTGTAACCCTTCCTAAAAAGCTGTGTAACCATGTAATAAAGTCACATTGTGTACAGTGTGGCTTTATTACACAGGACATGCACAAGGTCATTGTATGAAATGTACACAGAGAGATTAACAAATTATAAATTCCCCTTTGGATGATTATGTCAATTCAGATTGTTGGTACAACTATTTTGTAAAAATACTGATTGTTTCATATACATTCACAAACCCAAGTTATCATGCTTTTCATCACTTATTGTATAAATGATCATTTTAAATCAACTTGTCATAGGTCAAGACAGTGTATCATGTATAATATATTCTTAGATAATTCACAGAAAAATGAGAACCAGAACCATCTTTAAAAGGCTGAAATGAACTGCACATTTGTGTCTCAAAGGCACTCAATGCAACTGCAGTCCTTACCACTTTAAACAAAAGTAAATCAAACGCATTTCATTTCCAGAGAATATTTGCATTACTGGACTGGCAATAGTTAGCAATTACTGTCTTATCCTAAGGACCAATCACTGTGTAGATAGCTGGTCCAGATTGTGTATCCATGTTGGGCGCCTCCCAGAAGGTTCACAGGAGTTTTGGTGCCTTTTGGAAGTGTTCGCCACTTTGACATTTTTGGAGGACGAAAACTACTTTCCTACTTTTACTCGAGAGGTAAGTTCCATATTGTATGGTTCTTTTTCCATTTGTTGGTAACACTACTTTGTAAAAATACTGATCGCTGCATATCCTAAACTAAGTTATCATGCTTTTCCACACTTCATTTATATACAATAATTTTTAATACATGTATTATAGGTCAAGAAAGTGTATCATGTGTAATATATTTGTAGCACTAACGTGTTACCACCGTGGGCTCTCCCAGCACAATGACACGAGTACACGCCGATCGTACTGCTTAATGTTCTTTATTTCAGACTTTATGGTTCAGGTTGGTCACGGCCGTGCGCTCTCCTGCATCGCCTCCGAGCGCACTCGCCAGGTATGACTCGTCGGGAGGATCTGTCGTCCTCTCAGTCCATCCCCAGCCTGTGTCTCCTGTCCGCACTCCTCTCGCCGCTCCAACCCTACTAGTGTTTATATGGGCAGAAACACACAATTCCAGATTGATTCCAGCTGCGGCTAATTAAGCCTCTTCTCGGCACCCTTCCCTGAACCACTCCCCCCCCTGCAGTGAGCCCACACACGCCCCGCCGCCACAATATTCTTAAATGTTTCACAGAAAAAGTTTTTCCTGAAAAAGAAGCCTTGTACTTCATTGCTTCTGAGGAAAGATAAAGTAATGTTTCAGAAAAAATTCATCAGTGATGAGAAAGCTGTGTTCTAAGATTAGAATGTAAGATCATCTGTTCAATACTGTATGTACATTGGTACATCATTTCATTCAAGAAACTTTCTTGAAAGAAAGTTCAGTTGCCAGTGAATTATAAGGCAGGACATGTTTTATTGTTACAGTCTCTGCATTATATTAGAACTATAACTATAATTGAGGATATATGACAATAATATAACTATAATTATAACTATATTAGAACTGTTACATATTGCCATGAAAGGTGCAGCCCAACAATATTTTAAAGACATAGTTTGACACTGTGGTAAATGCACTTATTAGCTTTCTTGTCAGGGGTTAGATATGAAAACCAATGCCACTCTCATATTTGTAGACTAAAAACAAAACCAAATGCTTCCACTCTTCATGTTCAGCTAAGCTTAGGCTGTTGTGTATAGAGATTGACCTGATCATGTGACTCTCAGCAAGACAGTTTTACATGATGAATACTCTGCTATAATACATCGTGTACAGAGTTATGTTTAATTCTATAGATTTAGATACAGTAATTGTTTTCAAAGCAAGCCTTTTCTTAATCAAACCCTTAAAGTAACAATGCATATCGTCATCAAGTGTTATAATTGCTGAGATTATTAGTGTTGGTTGTTCATGGTATGTGGTGACAGTTGCAACATTTATTAAACTTGTATCACACTGAATATAATATAATTAATTAATTAATTCCCTTTCATAATATTTTAACCAGGTTATGGGGTAATTGCCAGCAAAACCATTGAGCAGGGATACTTCTAGCCTGAGTGTGTTGGAATACACATCCCTGGTCTGGAAGGAGAGGCCCTGTTCAAAGAGTACTCTGAAGCAGATGCAGCATTATTGTATTTCTACTCCTTTCGGGGACAGACTTTCTGGTAAGTACAATTGCATGAATGTTCTAACTATATATACTTCAACTTCATTTCATATTATTTCTAAACTGTAATAAAAGTAATTTCACTATGCAGTGTTGATGGCAGTAAGAACACGGAGGATTCATCAATGATGATCACATCAAGCCAAACAGCAAATTAAAATAGTAAGTAATGCAGTGAAGTTACCCTTTGTTTTGTTTTTTATCATCTGTTTTAATCATATCATATATAATATATGATATGATTAAAACGTATGAGATGGCCAAATCGCAAAACCTCCCATCTGCACTTTGAGAGGCACTGATACCTAGTCGGTATTGTTAACACATAATATAGTAATATAGTCCAAAAACAGTGTATTATGTATTGGGTACCCTTAACAAATAACATTCTGCAAGAAAACAAGTTTTTTTTTGTTTTCTCAAAAAAGTGCATTTTTCAGATAGGAGGTTTTGCTCTTCGGCCATATACATATACTCCTAAACATAATATTATTTGACATTAACACATAATTAATTAATTAATTAATTAATCAGCCTGTTAAACTGACTGTAATTCAGGTTTTTCGTGTTTATGTGACCAACAGATACTGGATGAACAGGAAAGCCCACATCTGTGTGCATTTCCAATCACACAAATAAACCCAGGAGAAGAAATTGTCTATTACTACGGAGACCCTAACAGCCAATGGAGACATGTATTTATATATTTATATTTTCACATTTTGTTACATGCCACTCAGGGATTTCATCATTTAACTAAGTGGTGAGGACTTCTTTCACCCTTAATAATAGTGTAAATATGCTTTGCAGCATATGGTTGAAACCTCAAATATAAAGTGACCCTTATATGGTGATGATTAAAACTGTCAACTGTCAAAACAATTTAAACGATTAAAACTTGCATACTTCAAATGATTAATTTCATATTGTAAATGTCATTTGTTTTAGGAAACCATTGCTTCTGTTGGGGCAATAATATTAACAGGAGCCGTAGCCGCTGGACCAGTTTGTTGACTAGTTACTGCGCATGTGCGCCAAAAATAAGTTCGCTGAATTCAGGTTTTAAAATAAAACATGTATTTAATAACAAATGCAATCTGAATTAACTATCGATAGTAAATGCTCTCGAGAACAGCTTTCACACACACTCCAAACAGGAAGCTTGTTACCTGAAGGACGAAATGAGATGAAGAGATCGAAAGACCCATTTGAATCTCCTTTCATAGTCCGTAAAATATCTGTCTCAAATACTATTGGCTTAAATCCAGCTGACTCCTCCTAGCCTCAGTCAGCTGACTTCCTCGTCGTCTCCTATTGGTCTCCGTCTGTAGCTCCTCCTTCTTGGGTCCTCGCTTGGGTCCTCTCTCTGATCCTGGTGTCCTCTGTTAAGCCTGACTTAAAATCCCTGTCTATCCCTATCGACTATTCTTTACAGATTAATACATTCAATAATTGTCTCTTATGGTTCAACACTCCTATTGTAAACATACTGTAAACACACTATACACTTGATAAGCATTCTGGTACTTTCAGATACTTTGACAATTTTTACAAGCATAAATGTGGCATACCACATGCTTCCTATACACATACTGTAAAGAGAATACATCTCATAGATAAATATATTGCAACTCTTTAACCCATGGTAACATTCTTATTATTGTGCTTAATACTGAAATCCTCCACACTTCCTGCTGTGAAGAGCACACAGAAAAGAAGGTAAAGACATATGGGGCGTCTTTCTTCACCTGTATTCACTGAAGAAATTCTGGGCTCTCACTAAAGTAATTTTTTCAGTTATGTTTTCGATACAATGTATTTTGTTATGTATGTTTTATGTTGTATTGGCATAATCTTATTGGGGTTCATGTAAGCGGAGCATCAGTGTAAGGGTCAAATAATTGGTAGTTCATCTATGCAAATATTGAAATATTGAAAACTAAAAGTTTAAGCGTCATTCAATAACATTTAACAGGGAACCAATGTCATTTTGTACAGGCAAAGAGAGGACTAAAATCATTCTATGCAGGCGTTGCTATTAATGGATACCATTCCTGCTTTTGTTATTGTTATTCTACTATAGCCACTGCTGCCGTTATTACTAGTGTGGAGGATTTCAGTATTGAAGTATAGAATTAGTGGGATTTTAGTATTAGAATTAGTTTAGTATGATGATTAGAAGGTGAATAGAAGTGTCAAAATAATAAGAATGTTACCATGGGTTAAAGAGTTGCAATATATTTATCTATGAGATTTATTATGTTTACAGGAGGTTTACAGATAGAGGATATTATATATTACAGTATATTGACACATTGAATGTATTAAGCCATATGTATAAGCCATAAAAGTATTAAACACTGAAGTATTGAACACTGTAAGAAAGGAAGTATAAAAGGTCAGATAGGGTCAGATTTAGGGAATATCTAGGGATATCTTCATGAGACATGAAGTGAGGAGCATTGGAGACAGGAAGACAGAGAGTCATAAAAGGCAGCAGGAATGTGGAGAGGACAATGCAGAGATGAGCTTCAAAGGACGTCTCCAGCTGTGAAGGCACCAGAAGGGCTGAAGAAGGAGAGAGAGGAATCGAATAACAGCCAAATGGTTGTAAATAAAAGCAAGGCATCGATTGGTTCAGGACAGTGGCCAAGATGATCAAATGTTTGAGTAACACCGATTGGCTCACCTGCAGTTTTTATGACGATTTGACCCCCCTGTCTTTTCTGCAGTATAAAAGCTTTGTTTGAGGGAACAGAGGTCAGACCCACATGATCCCTCCACAGAACATCCTTTGATGTGAGACCTGAGAGGGTGAGAGTGTGTGGTCTCTGTTCTCGAGAGCATTTTACTATCGATAGTTAATTCAGATTGCATTTGATATTAAATACAAGTTTTACTTTTGAAACCTGAATTCAGCAACTTATTTGGTGCACATGCGCAGTAAGAAGTAAATAGAGAACCAGGCCATTTGCTGGGCTCCTGTAGCTTGACGATATATTCATATGCCTCAACAATTTGGAAACCACGAAGGGACAAAGGGACATTAGGGGCTTTGAATATTCGACTCTGAGAAGGCTGACATGACGTGAGATCAGTAGACACTTTCGGAGTGCGCACGACTATAAGGTGAGCAGAGCCGTTTTAGTAAAAATCTGTTTAGGTAGACTATAGGAAACCTTAGGCGAAAGTGTCTGCATGATTGACGTTACTGGAAGCTGGACAGAGGAGAGGAGACCGCAGCCAACTGGTAACTGTATTGATTTAACTTTAAAGTGGTTGTAACTCTGTATGAATAGCATCTGCAAGCTGAATTAGGAACATATGTGTGCTTTGATTACACGTTGTTCTTTGTTGTGAAATCCTACCGGTGAGGCCTGATTTGCAGGTAACCCCGAGAGAGGGGGATGTTGAATTATATGTAGTAGCATTGATCACGCTATAAGTGTTAGCTATTGGAACTAAGCAGCTAGAAAGAAGCGTGAGAGCGGTCGAAGTTCTGGGCTTTGGTTCTTCAGGCAGACTAAATTTGTGTTTCAGAGGTACGTGAGGTTAAGGCGACGGTCCCCTCGCGATTTGCTGGGCAGGTTTGGGTTTAAAGAACTGATGACTCTAGTGCGGGAGGGAATAAATTATAGTTTCGAGGGCCAAGATCTCGGGTTGAACAGGGTGTGTAATTGGACGATACTGAATTTATGATGCATGGACGTGCACGTGGTTCAGGTCCGGTGAACATACGTTTAGACTGCTGCAGAGGCTGGCCGCTACGTTAAGTTAATTGTAATGATGGGAAATAGTGCATGGTACTAACTGTGTATCTTAGACAATTAGGGGTGGCTAACGTGGGGTTGATCTCTTAGAAGAGTAGCAGAGTGTTTGTAAGCTATGGCGAACTGGAAGGCGTAGTTAAGACTTCGTGGGCCCTGTGTGAGCTTGGCGAACTGCGAAGTTTTGCTCGTTTTTTGGGTCTAGTGAACAGGCGTTAAACTACTTAAATCGAAGAGACTGGCTGCTACGTTATGATAAAACCTAAAGGGGAAACAATACATGAAACTGTGTATTTAGTCGTTGCATTGTGCAGTGCTAAGATAGCATTGTGTTGTGTGAATGATATGGTAAGCTGGAGACTGATTGCAGCTCTGGTGCTACCTTAGATCGTGTGTGAGGAGACTATTGATTATAATATCCGGTATGGTGGTGAGAAGCCACGGCCAGGACTAGTTTGAGAAGGTGTGTGAATGTGGCATATTGTAAGAGTTGAGACTACGGTGCTTTGTGTGTGCTGAAGATACGTTTTGACCGTGTAGCTCAAGCTAATAACAATAGCCGCTAATAGCATTAGCTTCTTTGTTCGTTTTCGCGCCAGTTTTTTGAGGAAAACACCATAGAAGAAGAGAAGATAACTTCGACATCTAGCGGTTGGAGGTGTAATTGCATGATAATTACAGTAAACTCCACTACCCAGAAAACCTAGAGGTGAAATAATTATAGAACCATGGTACAAAGATCAGTACTGAAGAGGCCAAGAAGATCCAGAAGAAGACACCCCCACTCTCAGGACAACATTAGAAACACAGAGCACAATAACACTCATTTAAGATACCCAAAGACGTTAACTAACATGTTCTAAGTTTTGTTTTTACAGGTGATGAACTCAGAGGCAGCTGCTGACAGGAGAAAGCAGTCTCCTGTTGTATTACCAGGTAGCTGGCTGTGGATGAGGTCCATAGGTGCCAACAAGTTGGATTGGACCATGAGAGATCCATTTTAGAGAAGTTTACATAGATGACATAGGGGTACCAAGGGGGGGTGTCTAATGAATTTAAAGCTAGAAATCAAGTAGGAGCCGGTTTCGAATCAGCATTTTTTTTGATGGTCGACAATCAATAAAGATGTGGATTGGATTAATTACATTTACTGTAACCAGCAGTATTTTATAAACGTCACTCGTGATGCCATAGTGGGATTTCATGAGCCGGTAGATAAGACTAGTTTAATGGCCTTGTAGAACAGAATGGCATTAAATATGATTTTAGCAGTGTGCAAAATGTTTGGATTTGCTTGTAGTACTTTCATTCTGAACAACACAGTTCCTGATCATCTTCACTGGGATCCTGGAAGACCTGATTGAGTCCAGATGGACTTCTGAAAACATCCGGTGAGATATTGAAATTTTGAAAAATTGACTGTATATTGTTTTGTCAGTTTGTTTTGGGATTTTTTGTTTTATAGGGTAAAATTGGGATTTAAAGATACATTGAATTAAATATAATTTTTGTTAAGTGAGCAGAAAAGCTTCTCAGAAATCTTCTTTCTATTCCTCATTGTACAGGATGAAACCTGAAGATGTCCTCTACCTGGACCAACCAGCATCACGACAAGAGCCGCTCACATCAGCTACAGTCCTTGTCCTCTGTTGATGCCGTTGTATTCGTTGTCACGTCCGAGGAGCAGATCGGAGACTCAAGCGCAGACAGACACGGGAGACGAGGTTGAGTAGAATGCCGGGTTCTTTAATGAGCACCAAGCAGACAAAAAACAGGAACTTAAAACAACTCCAACCGGGAGCGAGCAAAAACTGACAAAAAGGCAAAGTGACAAAAAGGCAAAGTGACAAAAAGGCAAACTATGAGCAAATGTTGGAACATGGAGCAGACAGGGGGACGAATTAAGGACGATCTCACAACCAGCACAGGGAAAGCAGGGGAGTATATATGTGTGGGGTGATTAGGAGATTGAAGGCAGCTGGGTGGACTGGGCAGGTGAGTAGGATGAGTGCAATCAGGGGAAACATACACACACACAGACACAGGAACACAGGGGCAAAGCCTAAACTGTGACAGTACCCCCCCCTCAAGGGACGGATACTAGACGTCCAAAGTCCAGAAAACACAAAAAAGGGCGGGCGGAGGGGGTCCGGAGGAGGGACGGCTCAACATCGAATAGGGTGGGTGGAGGGGGTCCGGAGGAGGGACGGCTCAACACCGAATAGGGTGGGTGGAGGGGGTCCGGAGGAGGGACGGCCGGATCCAACCTGCCACAGGGCTCTGGGGGACGGGCAGGAGGGCGGTCGGACGGGAAGGAGGGATCCGGACGCAGGACCTCGGGCGGGCGACCTGACTGGCGGAGTTGCTCAGGGCCCAGGAGCTCAGGCGGGCGACCTGACTGGCGGAGTTGCTCAGGGCCCAGGAGCTCAGGCGGGCGACCTGACTGGCGGAGTTGCTCAGGGCCCAGGAGCTCAGGCGGGCGACCGGACTGGCGGAGTTGCTCAGGGCCCAGGAGCTCAGGCGGGCGACCTGACTGGCGGAGTTGCTCAGGGCCCAGGAGCTCAGGCGGACGGCCCGACGGGCAGAAGGGCTCTGGACCCAGGATCTCGGGTGGGTCGGACTGGGAACACTGCAGCTCGGGCCGGGGCTCAGGGGAGCCGGACTGGGGAGACTGGGGCTCAGGGGAGCCGGACTGGGGAGACTGGGGCTCAGGGGAGCCGGACTGGGGAGGCTGGGGGTCAGCCGGGGAACAGGTCTCCAGAGGCTGGGGGTCAGGGGAGCCGGACTGGGGAGACTGGGGCTCAGGGGAGCCGGACTGGGGAGACTGGGGCTCAGCCGGGGAACAGGCCTCCAGAGGCTGGGGGTCAGCCGGGGAACAGGTCTCCAGAGGCTGGGGGTCAGCCGGGGAACAGGTCTCCAGAGGCTGGGGGTCAGGAACCGATGGTCGCTGCGGCACGGAGGCGGCAGCGGCAGGAACCGGAGATTGCTGCGGCGCTGAGAAGACAGCTGGAGTCGGCCGGACCTCCGACAGGACACGGGGAGCTGGAGTCGGCCGGACCGCCGACAGGACACGGGGAGCTGGAGTCGGCCGGATCGCCGACAGGACACGGGGAGCTGGAGTCGGCCGGACCGCCGTCAGGACACGGGGAGCTGGAGTCGGCTGCGGCCTAGTGGAGACGGGAACGGGGGAACGCTGCGGCCCAGCGGGAACGGGGGAACGCTGCGGCCCAGCGGGAAAGGGGGAACGCTGCGGCCCAGCGGGAAAGGGGGAACGCTGCGGCCCAGCGGGAACGGGGGAACGCTGCGGCCCAGCGGGAACGGGGGAACGCTGCGGCCCAGCGGGAACGGGGGATCGCTGCGGCCCAGCGGGAAAGGGGGAACGCTGCGGCCCAGCGGGAACGGGGGAACGCTGCGGCCCAGCGGGAACGGGGGATCGCTGCGGCCCAGCGGGAACGGGGGATCGCTGCGGCCCAGCGGGAAAGGGGGATCGCTGCGGCCCAGCGGGAAAGGGGGATCGCTGCGGCCCAGCGGGAAAGGGGGATCGCTGCGGCCCAGCGGGAAAGGGGGATCGCTGCGGCCCAGTGGGAACGGGAGTCTGACCCTTCCTCCGTCTCTGCCTCTTAGGAGGGAAAAGGCAGCTTAGCTCGAGGTTAGCCTTCTGTAAGCTCAGGGGCCCTCCCCTGGCCAAGTGGGTTCCCCAAAACTGGACAGACGGGTGTGGTGCAACGTGCACCAACCAGTGGTCTGCAGAGTCTGCCATGGTCCTCTTAGGGGTGGAAAGGCGGCTTAGCTCACGGTTAGCCTTCTGTACGCTCAGAGGCCCACCCCTGGCCAAGCGGGTTCCCCAAAACTGGTCTGCTGAGTCTTGCATGGTGAGATCGTTCTGTCACGTCCGAGGAGCAGATCGGAGACTCAAGCGCAGACAGACACGGGAGACGAGGTTGAGTAGAATGCCGGGTTCTTTAATGAGCACCAAGCAGACAAAAAACAGGAACTTAAAACAACTCCAACCGGGAGCGAGCAAAAACTGACAAAAAGGCAAAGTGACAAAAAGGCAAAGTGACAAAAAGGCAAACTATGAGCAAATGTTGGAACATGGAGCAGACAGGGGGACGAATTAAGGACGATCTCACAACCAGCACAGGGAAAGCAGGGGAGTATATATGTGTGGGGTGATTAGGAGATTGAAGGCAGCTGGGTGGACTGGGCAGGTGAGTAGGATGAGTGCAATCAGGGGAAACATACACACACACAGACACAGGAACACAGGGGCAAAGCCTAAACTGTGACATTCGTAGACTTTTACAGGGGTTAATTGATACTGTGCTTAGTGAGACAAAGATGTAGGGAAATTGGTTAGGTATAGATGATGAGGATGAATTTTAACGACTGATGATATGACTGTTTAGTTGGGGAAACTCACTCTTAGACCATAAAGGTAACACACTCTGAAGAGTGTGTTAGGGGGGATTTGTGGAGGATTTCAGTATTGAAGTATAGAATTAGTGGGATTTTAGTATTAGAATTAGTTTAGTATGATTATTAGCACCTCTTATGGTGAATAGAAGTGTCAAAATAATAAGAATGTTACCATGGGTTAAAGAGTTGCAATATATTTATCTATGAGATTTATTATGTTTACAGGAGGTTTACAGATAGAGGATATTATATATTACAGTATATTGACACATTGAATGTATTAAGCCATATGTATAAGCCATAAAAGTATTAAACACTGAAGTATTGAACACTGTAAGAAAGGAAGTATAAAAGGTCAGATAGGGTCAGATTTAGGGAATATCTAGGGATATCTTCATGAGACATGAAGTGAGGAGCATTGGAGACAGGAAGACAGAGAGTCATAAAAGGCAGCAGGAATGTGGAGAGGACAATGCAGAGATGAGCTTCAAAGGACGTCTCCAGCTGTGAAGGCACCAGAAGGGCTGAAGAAGGAGAGAGAGGAATCGAATAACAGCCAAATGGTTGTAAATAAAAGCAAGGCATCGATTGGTTCAGGACAGTGGCCAAGATGATCAAATGTTTGAGTAACACCGATTGGCTCACCTGCAGTTTTTATGACGATTTGACCCCCCTGTCTTTTCTGCAGTATAAAAGCTTTATTTGAGGGAACAGAGGTCAGACCCACATGATCCCTCCACAGAACATCCTTTGATGTGAGACCTGAGAGGGTGAGAGTGTGTGGTCTCTGTTCTCGAGAGCATTTACTATCGATAGTTAATTCAGATTGCATTTGATATTAAATACAAGTTTTACTTTTGAAACCTGAATTCAGCAACTTATTTGTTGCACATGCGCAGTAAGAAGTAAATAGAGAACCAGGCCATTTGCTGGGCTCCTGTAGCTTGACGATATATTCATATGCCTCAACACTAGTAGTCGTCATTTTTCCATCTGCTTACTACTCTCATTATATAAATAGTTTCTGTCATATGCATTTAATGAGTTGTAATTCTGTTGTTGTTCATTCTGTACACATGACATCTATCACACTTCTGTCTATCCTGATAGAGGATCCTCCTCTGTTGCTCTCTCTAAGGTTTCTCCCTCTTTTCTCCCGTTAAAGTTTTTTCCTGTTCTGATGTGAGGGTCCTGGGACAGAGGATGTTGTATGTGTACATATTGTAAAGCCCTCTGAGGCAAATTTGTAATTTCAGTTGACAATACTCTCAGTTCCATTGTTACTGTATTACTGTTTAGAACAGAACTGTTGTTGATTTATATTTAGAAAGACAAATATACATATTCATTTATTTATTTCGTTATCCCTATACACATTAGCCAGATGTTTATTATAGTAGTCAAATGATTTACTATTTAATGTTGGTTTATCTTTGTTCAGCTTTATTGTCTTTGTTTTTAACCGTATGTGTATTTCTGTGCATGTCCATTGAGTGCAGTTACTTGGCCATTAAAGCTGATGCTGATTTTGATGCTGATTCTGATTTTGACAATGCTCCACCATTTGACAGCCCTCAAATATGCGTTCTCTTTTCTCCAATAAATACTTCATGTGACACATATAGTATTAATGAGAAACAAATCATTACTTCAATGTAGGCAAGGAATAAAAAAACTACACTACAGCCAAAACCATATATCATAATTGTCTGACATTGTGTTTTCACAATACCTCCTGGATGTCGCTCCATGCTATCTAAGAGGGAACTTGTGTCATTATGTAGCAGTCACCCGTGGACCTCTTGTCATTCCATACAATACAAGTGTGGACCTTTTTCTTCCTGTATTATGAATCAACAACAATAATTCCAATAAATAAAGCTTGAGGACATAGATTCATTATAAAGTTGTTTGAAATCCAGTGCTTGTAAAAACTGTCCAAGGGTAAGTCCAAGTAAAAACTGTCCAAGGGTAAAGTCTAATAATACATATTTTTTTCAGCAATTTATATAAAGTGAAAAGAAAGGATCCAAATGCTGACCATTTTATTTCTAATTTCATCCAGTTTTTTTCCTCTTAGATTTTGAAGTGCTCATTACTTCCTTGCCTTCTGGGTAACGCTTCATTTTAAGTGTTGAGATTGAAAATTGTTACACCATCCACTACAGCTGTGCCTTTATGTATATTTTTCAAAAACACAACATGTTTGAAGAATGATAAAGAATTATTTAGTTTAGATTATTTTTTTCACAAGTACTATTAATTTAGCTTATTTCTTTTCATACATGGAGTTTTAATGTCACTCCATGCTATCTAAGAGGGAACTTGTGTCATTATTTACCAACCAACGGTGGACGTCTGTCATTCCATACAATACAAGTGTGGACCTTTTTACTGTAATGTGAATCCACGTATAGACTGAGCACACTAGTATATTGAAAAATGTATTTATATCCAGTGCTTGTGCAAACCGGTCAGGTAAGTATTGTGGAAAGGCTGATGACAAATTAGTTTTTAGTGCACTAAAACTGAAAAGAAAGAATCTTATTAAGTATTTAGGTACTTAAGTATTATATTCTTAATTTAACCCTGGTTGTTTTTGTATTTTCTTCCATTCTTTTAGATTCTAAAATACACGTTGCTCTCCTGCCTTCTGGGTAGCCATTTAAATGAATAGTGCCAAAACGAAAACTTAAGATATCCACTAAAGTTGATTATTTTGTTACCATTTTTCTGAAACAAACATGTTTCAAGAGACTGGTGTCTTCACTAAGTGGCCTCTTAATTCACTAAGTGGCCTCTTAATAGCCTTACAGTCTGAAAGACAGGCTTGGGGCTGCAAGCCATTCACACAATGGAGGAGTGTTTAAAACGACGTGTGTGAATGAGTCGTTAAAATCCCATCCCCATCCTGCTGTGCATGGACTTTAACACTCACACATGTTCAAGTCCCCACTTGGCTAAAATTAAAAAAAATATACCAGAGGTTTTTGGACATGATTTTAGCTTGATTTAATTATCTTTTAAGCTCCAGCCCTATTTTGAGGCCTCTGCTCAAAAATGTGCTGCCCACACTAAAGAGAGTGTAGCTCTTTAACTACAAGGTCTATTTGAATACTTTTTGGATGAATAAATCAGATACAACAGTGTGATATTAATATTTGATGAGGAAATATTGTGTATATGTTACAAGTTTATACTATATGAAGATAGAAAACAGCATAGACTGAAAATCCTTAGGTTCGCCTGCCAAAAAGCACTACCATTGTCAAAATGTTATTGAAATAATGTAGTTACCAGCCTAAAAACACTCACTCCAGCATCAAAGTACATATAATAATACGTATCCACAGCAATGTTTACCTTGATTTAGTGAGGTATGCCTGATTTATAGAGGTTTGGAGATAAAATTTCAGCCGAGATTCACATTTTGGTTGCAGCTGCAACAGCTGTTCCATTGTACTTTTATATACTATATAACTATATATTTCACTTGTTTATCACTAATATTGGTCAAGGACAACATCATACAGCAGTTTGGCACAATTTTGAGCAATTCTGAGCAATATTTGACCATTCTGGGTTGTTTTCACTTCTCCTCCATGCAATTTTCTCGTCTCTGTCTGAGTCAATGGAGCCCTGTATAAGCCTATGGTGGGTGGATTTCGTCATATGACCACTTGTTTGAACCGTGTGGATGACGTATATGCAACAGGGAGGTTCTTGAAGTGATTGAAAGAAGTTTTAGCCACTCAAAATCGAGAAACGCGCCGGTCACCCCCCGAGCGAAAAATGATTCGTCGAACGGGCGAAGGACCACCATCTTGCCATTCTTTCATTAAGAACCTCCATTTTAACACTGTAGACAGAGAATGAGAAGGTGAGCACATGTTACAATGGGATTAAAAGGATTTTCTGACGTTTTCGCCCAGAAAAGCACCTCAAGGTGAGTAACGGTTCAGATTTTTCGCAGTGTTGGAGTGTGTCTTTGAGCGGTTTTGTTGAATGTAACTTTTGAACGGTTTGGAGCACAGGAATGTGGATAACATCGCCGGCTTCGGCGTGGAATGCTCATGCTAGCTCATGCTCTGTTTTTTTCTGTGGCACCTAGCTTTCGGGTCGAAAAATCGAAGCGGAGACCATAGATCGCTGAATCATGGTGAGATTTTGGTCATATTTTGGCAGATATTGTAGTTCTTTATGGCGATTATCTACAGTTGTGTTTGGAGTGTGTAAAAGTTGACTTAGATAGTAGTATTGCTCGGGTTTTGCTGATTATTGAAAAAATAAATGTTTTTTTTAAATTTCTTTTTAATCAAGCTATGGTTGTTTAATCGAGATGTAGGCGACACTCTCTGAGCTCCAGGCCCAAATTTGGGCCTGTGGAGCTTAATTAAGGCATGACCATCAGGGGACCTCCAAAATGTCCCCTGTTTGCGAAGCCGTCCCCTGTTAGTGACTGTGTAACGACGCCTAAGCCCACTGTTGGATAGGTAGGCAAGTGCTCACACACACACACACACACACAGTTGGGTCCGCCCACCAAATGCTTCCTGTGTCTTCACCCACAGACATTGAAGATACAACACGGTCTTGTTTCCTGCTGCAGTTTACATCAGGTAAAACAACACATTTGAATCTATCTATGCCTGTTTGTGTGTGTGTGTGTGTGTGTGTGTGTGGGAAGATAGATGCTTTATTACAAATGTTTTCTTCTACATTGTTTTAGAGTTGTTAAGAATAAAAAATACAGATCAAACTAACGCTGCTTTTACTTGCAAAACAAAGTAAAAGCTAATGTGTTCTTGCAGTAAATACGAAAAAATATATTCTGAAACTGTAACAAATCAAACACATTTTTGACCCAATGATTATCAAATTGATAATTAACACAAGATGAATGCGGATCAGAAGTCTTTTTACTTTCACTTTCAAAGGCAGTGACGTCTATTGTAAAGCAACAACATAATGAAAGATGGTTTAGTTTGTCTGAGGACAGCGATGTTTAAAGTGGAGCATGGTATTGGTCCAAAGACAACTTGTTGATATTTAAATACTTTCCAAATGACAGATTCACTGAGCTAACAATAAAGAAACAGCATCCTTGGGAAGCCAATGCTCTGCACTCAGGCGGGGGAAAATACAGGAAAATGAGTGGGACAAGCCTCACTGAAACAGACGATCCTGCTTCGGCCTTAAAAGAGGAGAAAGGTGAGTTGAAGTTTATAGTTTTTGGCGGAAATCTTGATTTGACTTGGTGCCAATCACAAAAACATGCACATGCTTTAGAGGCCATTCATCACGTGTTTGTTGTCTTTTTAAAAGAAGCCGACTGGGTGGACAAAAACCGAGCTAAGCTCATCCAGGATGTCATTTTAGTGATGGCAATAGCGGATGAGATGTTTCAGCGGAACATAATGCATAAAGAAATGTACGACAACATCAGGGCAGCCCGGACCAGCCAGGACCAGATGAGGGAGCTCTACAGGACCCTCACATGTGTAAAAGCCAAATCTGCTTTCTATAGAATCCTCCAGCAAATTCAGCCAAAGATATGCGAAAGTAAGTGAGGTCGTTCTGGTCTAAACATGATGATAATGGAATCTTTGTAATTATTAGTTTAGTAATACACCTACTTGTGCAAACATTTCAGCAACTACTCAGCCATAAAACATTGACCCAGGCATATTCCGTCTATTTATGAGCATAGCTTGTAGATAAAAGTTACAATTTTAATACATGAATAAGATGTTCAAATATAAGTTCAAATGCTGAAAAAATTGCTTCATCAAACATCACTGCACTCTTTCATCGCAGCAGAAGATGTCATCAAAGAAGTCATCAAAGAGCACAAAGAATATATGAGTGAAAAGTTCAGATATGAGTTTGAAGGCACTGAAGAAGATCATGAGAATAAACAATCACTGGACAAAATTTACACAGAACTTCACATTGTACAAGGAGAGAGTGAACGTGTCAATTTAGAACATGAGATCCGGGAGATCGAAGATAAGGCGAGGTGTCAAACAGCCGAGGACATTAAAATCAACTGCAATGACATCTTTAAATGTACACCAGAAGATAGCGTGTCATCCGGGCATGACAGAAGGAACGTGATCAGGACCGTGATGACAAAGGGAATTGCCGGCATTGGAAAAACTGTCTCCGTGAAGAAGTTCATCCTCGACTGGTCAGATGGGACAGCCAATCAGGACTTGGACTTCATCTTTGTGCTACCGTTCAGGGAGCTAAACCTGGTCAGTCATCAGCATAGCCTTGAGTCACTTGTGAGAGAATTCCATCCAAACCTTAAAGACGTAGCAGTTGCCAGAATATTTGAAAATCACGTTTTGTTCATTTTTGATGGTCTCGATGAAAGCCAGCTTGAACTGGATTTCGGAAAAACCGAATTATTGACGGATGCCACGAAGAAATCGTCAGTGGACACTCTGGTGACCAACCTCATCAGGGAGCACCTTCTTCCCTCCGCTCTTGTCTGGATAACCTCCAGACCAGGACACATTCAGCGCATCCCTCGCCAACATGTATACAAGTGGACTGAAGTCAGAGGATTCAACGATCCACAAAAACAACAGTACTTCAGGAACAGAGTTGAGGACAAGGCAGTTGCTGAAAGAATAATTAACAGCATCATGATGTCCAGGAGCTTATACATCATGTGTCACATACCTATCTTCTGCTGGATTGCGGCAAAAGTTCTTGTGTATTTGCTGCTAAAAATGGACAGAACTAAAGATGGAGACATAACGATACCCACATCTCTCACTGAGATGTACACACACTTTCTTTGCATTCAAATGCAGGTAACTACCAAAAAGTACGACAACCAGTACGAGTTAGACATAGAGGACATCGTCAAATCAAATGAAGAATTCATTTTGAGATTAGGCAGATTGGCATTTGAACACCTGATTGAAGGAAAAATCATATTTACTGGCAATGATCTGAAAAAATATGGCATCGACATACACAAAGCTGGACTTCGCAGTGGGTTGTGCACAGAGATACTCAAGGAAGAGAGCGTGTTCAACAGAAAGAAACTCTACTGCTTTGTGCATCTGACAGTTCACGAGTACTTTGCTGCTCTCTATGTGTACCGCAGCTTTGCAAGTAAAAAGATAGATTCCCCACACCTCAAAGAATTCCTGCTCAAAGACTCAGAGGAAGGGCTCAAGTCTATCTTGGATGCAGATCCAGTTGATTTACCTTTGCCTGAGCTGATGGAAATTGCAATAGCTAATTCAACACTGAGAAAGACAGGAGAACTGGACATGTTCCTCAGGTTCCTTATTGGCATGTGTCACAGTTTAGGCTTTGCCCCTGTGTCTGTGTGTGTGTATGTTTCCCCTGATTGCACTCATCCTACTCACCTGCCCAGTCCACCCAGCTGCCGTCAATTTCCTAATCACCCCACACATATATACTCCCCTGCTTTCCCTGTGCTGGTTGTGAGATCGTCCTTAATTCGTCCCCCTGTCTGCTCCATGTTCCAGCATTTGCTCATAGTTTGCCTTTTTGTCACTTTGCCTTTTTGTCACTTTGCCTTTTTGTCACTTTGCCTTTTTGTTAGTTTTTGCTCGCTCCCGGTTGGAGTTGTTTTAAGTTCCTGTTTTTTGTCTGCTTGGTGCTCATTAAAGAACCCAGCAGTCTACTCAACCTCGTCTCCCGTGTCTGTCTGCGCTTGAGTCTCCGATCTGCCCCTCGGACGTGACAGAACGATCTCACCATGCAAGACTCAGCAGACCAGTTTTGGGGAACCCGCTTGGCCAGGGGTGGGCCTCTGAGCGTACAGAAGGCTAACCGCGAGCTAAGCCGCCTTTCCACCCCTAAGAGGACCATGGCAGACTCTGCAGACCACTGGTTGGTGCACGTTGCACCACACCCGTCTGTCCAGTTTTGGGGAACCCACTTGGCCAGGGGAGGGCCCCTGAGTTTACAGAAGGCTAACCTCGAGCTAAGCTGCCTTTTCACTCCTAAGAGGCAGAGACGGAGGAAGGGTCAGACTCCCGTTCCCACTGGGCCGCAGCGATCCCCCTTTCCCGCTGGGCCGCAGCGTTCCCCCTTTCCCGCTGGGCCGCAGCGATCCCCCTTTCCCGCTGGGCCGCAGCGATCCCCCTTTCCCGCTGGGCCGCAGCGATCCCCCTTTCCCGCTGGGCCGCAGCGATCCCCCGTTCCCGCTGGGCCGCAGCGTTCCCCCGTTCCCGCTGGGCCGCAGCGTTCCCCCGTTCCCGCTGGGCCGCAGCGTTCCCCCGTTCCCGCTGGGCCGCAGCGTTCCCCCGTTCCCGCTGGGCCGCAGCGTTCCCCCGTTCCCGCTGGGCCGCAGCGTTCCCCCGTTCCCGCTGGGCCGCAGCGTTCCCCCGTTCCCGCTGGGCCGCAGCGTTCCCCCGTTCCCGCTGGGCCGCAGCGTTCCCCCGTTCCCGCTGGGCCGCAGCGTTCCCCCGTTCCCGTCTCCACTAGGCCGCAGCCGACTCCAGCTCCCCGTGTCCTGTCGGCGGTCCGGCCGACTCCAGCTCCCCGTGTCCTGTCGGCGGTCCGGCCGACTCCAGCTCCCCGTGTCCTGTCGGCGGTCCGGCCGACTCCAGCTCCCCGTGTCCTGTCGGCGGTCCGGCCGACTCCAGCTCCCCGTGTCCTGTCGGCGGTCCGGCCGACTCCAGCTCCCCGTGTCCTGTCGGCGGTCCGGCCGACTCCAGCTGTCTTCTCAGCGCCGCAGCAATCTCCGGTTCCTGCCGCTGCCGCCTCCGTGCCGCAGCGACCATCGGTTCCTGACCCCCAGCCTCTAGAGCCCTGTTCCCCGGCTGACCCCCAGCCTCTGGAGCCCTGTTCCCCGGCTGACCCCCAGCCTCTGGAGGCCTGTTCCCCGGCTGAGCCCCAGTCTCCCCAGTCCGGCTCCCCTGAGCCCCGGCCCCCCCAGTCCGGCTCCCCTGAGCCCCGGCCCCCCCAGTCCGACTCCCCTGAGCCCCGGCCCCCCCAGTCCGACTCCCCTGAGCCCCGGCCCCCCCAGTCCGGCTCCCCTGAGCCCCGGCCCCCCCAGTCCGGCTCCCCTGAGCCCCGGCCCGAGCTGCAGTGTTCCCAGTCCGACCCACCTGAGCCCCGGCCCGAGCTGCAGTGTTCCCAGTCCGACCCACCCGAGATCCTGGGTCCAGAGCCCTTCTGCCCGTCGGGCCGTCCGCCTGAGCTCCTGGGCCCTGAGCAACTCCGCCAGTCAGGTCGCCCGCCTGAGCTCCTGGGCCCTGAGCAACTCCGCCAGTCAGGTCGCCCGCCTGAGCTCCTGGGCCCTGAGCAACTCCGCCAGTCAGGTCGCCCGCCTGAGCTCCTGGGCCCTGAGCAACTCCGCCAGTCAGGTCGCCCGCCTGAGCTCCTGGGCCCTGAGCAACTCCGCCAGTCAGGTCGCCCACCCGAGGTCCTGCGTCCGGATCCCTCCTTCCCGTCCGACCGCCCTCCTGCCCGTCCCCCAGAGCCCTGTGGCAGGTTGGATCCGGCCGTCCCTCCTCCGGACCCCCTCCACCCACCCTATGCGGTGTTGAGCCGTCCCTCCTCCGGACCCCCTCCGCCCGCCCTTTTTTGTGTTTTCTGGATTTTGGACGTCTGGTATCCGTCCCTTGAGGGGGGGGTACTGTCACAGTTTAGGCTTTGCCCCTGTGTCTGTGTGTGTGTATGTTTCCCCTGATTGCACTCATCCTACTCACCTGCCCAGTCCACCCAGCTGCCGTCAATTTCCTAATCACCCCACACATATATACTCCCCTGCTTTCCCTGTGCTGGTTGTGAGATCGTCCTTAATTCGTCCCCCTGTCTGCTCCATGTTCCAGCATTTGCTCATAGTTTGCCTTTTTGTCACTTTGCCTTTTTGTCACTTTGCCTTTTTGTCACTTTGCCTTTTTGTTAGTTTTTGCTCGCTCCCGGTTGGAGTTGTTTTAAGTTCCTGTTTTTTGTCTGCTTGGTGCTCATTAAAGAACCCAGCAGTCTACTCAACCTCGTCTCCCGTGTCTGTCTGCGCTTGAGTCTCCGATCTGCTCCTCGGACGTGACAGCATGTCCCTACAATCAACACAAGAACTGCTTCAAGGCTTGATTGAGCAGAAAGAGAACCACTCTGAAGCTGTTGAGGAAATTAGGACAAGTCTTTTAAAAATAGATTTAGAGGACTGCTCACCTGAGAGATGTCTGAACCTTGTTCACTGCCTGATCGAGCTGAAAGACAATTCCCTGCATGAAACCGTGCACAAGTATCTAACACCAGACCACAATCCAGAAACACAGCTCTCATCTGTTCAGTGCTCAGCTCTGGCCGACTCAATTCTGATGTCAAATACGCCTCTAGATGAATTCAACCTGATGAAATACAGACCATCTTATAGAGGTATTGTTAGGCTTGTCCCAGCCATGAGGAACTGCAGAAAAGCAAGGTGGGTTGGTTACTTCTGTTGTGGTATATCTGTATTGCATACAATCATTTTGTCACATTGCAATAAAAGATGATGATGTGTGACATTTGAGCTGGCAGTTTTTTTTAATAAAGTACACAAGTACACAGAATGCATCCCTGCATAGTGGCAAATGAATAGCATGCATCTAAAACTTGATCTGGTCTTGATTCTTTTTTAAATTTCTACAGAATCTCTGGCGTGAGGCTTGGTGTTTGGGGTTGTGAAACAATCTCCTCAGCTCTTCGAATGCCAAACTCCGTGCTAACTGAACTGCACCTGATAAATAATGTCTTTGATGACAGAGGTGATGATATCCTGATTGATGGACTGCTAAACTCTCAGTGTAAACTAGAAGCTCTGAGGTTAGTAAAACTATTATTCTTATACTTTAATATTTTCTTTTGTGATACTATTTGTCTTTTCTTTTCTGATCTCTTTTAGTACCTTCTAGATATGTATTTGTAGAAGCAGTGAAGTACATAAAACAATAGATCTTTTTGTCATAGTTCTATAATTCCTTTTTTTTTATTCGCATTTTGTTTGTAGCTTCTCTGGTATTGTAGGTTCACAACCAGTCTGTGAAGATATGGCATCAGCTATCAAGTCATTCATCTCAAATCTAAGGGAACTGGAGCTGAGTGGAAACGCACTGGGAGATTCCTTATGCTCTTTGCTTTCTGTTGGGCTACACAGCTCTAAACTGGAGAAGCTCAGGTCAGTCTCAGACTTTCCCAAAAACATTGAAGTATGAATACAAGGTACATGTAAATTCTTGGCTATGTCTTATGGCAGAAATTATGTATTTGTTCAATAAAGACATTATCCACACCGTAGGAACAGCTGTCCTGCTAAAACAGTCATGTTGTCTTTGTATGAATACTTCTTGATAGATCATTGTTGTTAAAGCTATATTACTGTAAGCAATATTTACCACATTGACACTGAATCAAATATCTGTGCAATGTAAAAGTGTTTGCTAAACACCTCACTGCATACTTTCATGCAGCTGCTGTCAGTGTGCTTTGGATCACAAGTCAGTTTGGTCCAGCTGGAAAGTACATGTTTCTAAATGTAATGCCATTTTTTATCATCTCTGTACTAAAAGACTCAACAGAAATCCTGGTATTAGAAGAATCTGTGAGGAGTTGATGACGGCTTTCACATCCAGCCCATGTTACCTGCGAGAGCTGGAACTGAGTTACACCAGTTTTGAAGACTCAGAAATGGAGATCCTCTCTACTGGGCTGATGAGCACGAACTGTTCTCTGAAAGTGTTGAGGTGAAAGACTGCATTACGTTGCACATCAAGTCTCAATGACAGCTGCATTATCATGCAAATCCCAAAATCCAAATACAATAGATATTAGGAAGTATGTTAATGGAAAATGATGTCTGACAAGGTGAATTTTGAGTAGAACAAACATAAACTCATATCATCAAGTCAGAAAAACTAAATTGTTTACAGATAATTGATAAAACAACGTGCTACACTAAGTAAAGGTTTTCATCTGTAAATATTTTTAAATAGACTATTAAGCAATTAAATGATATTCCTTCATTTGTCTTTCAGTCTCAGTCACAACAGGCTCACTGAGAAAGGCTGTGAGATGCTGGCCTCAGCACTCGGCTCCAAATCTTCCCACCTGACAGAGCTGGACCTGAGCTACAATGACCTGCAGGACTCAGGAGTGATGGCGCTGTGTACTGCACTGAAGATCCCAAACTGTTTGAAAACGCTAAGGTGAGTGTAATGAATAGCTCTGTTTCACTGGTGGACTCAGTAAATATAACCCCTTGGTACCCCTATATCTGAATGAAGCGCCGCAAAAGTGCCCTTTAAGAAGAGAGATCATGATGAAGTGCCCTCGAGGGTGCCTTTCCAGTGGAGAAAACATGATAAAGTACCTTCTTTGATACCCCTTCGGTCGCTAAAACATGATAAAGTTCCCTAGAGTGTGCCTTTCCAGTGGAGAAAACATTATGAAGTACCCTCTTTTATGCCCCTGCTGTTGCTAAAACCTGATAAAGTGCCCTCGAGGGTGCCCTCCCCTAGAGAAATGATGATAAAGTTTCCTCAAGGGTGCCTTTTAGAAAACATGATCAAGCGCCCTCTTGGATTCTCCTGCGGTAGATTAAACATAATGCAGTGCCCTCTTGGATGCCCTTCCAGTGGAGAAAACGAGATGCAGTGCACTAATGGGTGCCCTTAAATGGGAAAACACATGATATCGTGCCATAAAGGCTTTTTATAAGAGTGGTGTTGATTCAGGGCGTTTTGGAGGTTGTGCTGCTGTTGAATTGTATTGCGTCATACTGAGAACAAACATTTTGTCCACCCTGTACATCTCGAGGATGGAGTAAGTACATGTAGCGTGTGAGAGAACGAGTGTCTCAAATTTATCTCTAAAAATAACATTTGCCATGTTAAGGGTACAACTTCTTTTCTGCTCCTTCACACAAAGTGTCACATTGTGTGATGTGTGGTGCTACACGTCAAGTCATATAAATGACTAATCTAATGGGGTGTGTGTCATGTTAACAAGTGAAAACTGCTGCTGATAAGGGCATGTAACACAAGCCTAAAATGTAATTTGCCTGATTTCTGTAGGCTGTCATTCTGTAAAGTGACAGAAGATGGATGTGCCGCCCTAGCCTCGGCTCTGAGGTCTGACCACTGCAGCCTCAGGGAGCTGGACCTGAGCTTTAATCACCTGGCAGATCAAGGAGTCAAGCTGCTGACTGAAATACAGAAGGATTCACGCTACAGTCTGGAGAAACTCAAGTATGCTCAAACAGGCTGTCCACTCACTTCTATCATTACTCCAAGATCTTTTTTTAAGGTTCCCTTTATTTGTGGTCGATTTGAAGTGCATGTGTGACAATATTGTTGATGTTGTCACCTGCTGTCCCTCTGTTTCCCATCAGCGTGGACCAAAACGAAGAGTTCTGGTTTGACCTGAAGCTCCTGAGAAATTGTAAGAATGTGATTATTGTAATGAAATGCTAAAGCTGTGATGTTGTAACATGAATGTATCGTTAAATGTGGATATGAGGATATCATGGTAAGTGGGGGGCACTTATCTACACAGGACTGTGGTTCTGCCACTGTACTATATTGTTGTGTATTTATTAAGTGATAGCATACAAAAAAGTGTCAGGCGGGAAACTCCAGGTCTCTACTGGCCCTCAGGGGGCGACTCTTCTGGTTTCAAAAAAAGTTTCAGATTGTGAAAGGCTGCTACCACAGCGTTTTCCTTTCTGGGATTTGTCAGTGTTTTCGTCTTACAACTTTAACTCTATCACAGTGTGTTCTAAGTTCTCAACTGTTTTGGTTGCCTAAATATTCAGTGTTTAGTTTTACTCCACCCTCTTGTGTCACTTCTGGTTGCAAAAAACAAGATGGCGACGGCCAAAATGCCTAACTTGAGGCTTCAAAACCGCAGTCCACAAACCAATGGGTGACGTCACGGTGACTACGACCACTTATTATAGACAGTCTATGGTCGTGAAATAGATAAATCATGGACAGGCTGAGAAAAAGAATGCCACTCTGCTTTGAGTGCTATTTGAGATATAACACATCTCTAATTGGATAGCACTAAAGCAATAGGAGATCAAGAACCACACTCACACAGCAGTAGTACTCCACTAATGCATGGTTTCTCCTGTCTTCATTACAGATGCATGTGATCTGACACTGGACCCTGACACAGCAGGCGTGAATGTTTTGGTAGAGGAGAACAAAAAGGCAACATATATTCAAGAGAAGGAGCCGGATCCTGATAATCCAGAGGGAATTGAACACTGTCAAGTTCTGTGTGAAGAGGGTCTGACCGGTCGCCATTACTGGGAGGTTGAGTGTGATTCAGCTGATGTTGGAGTTGCATACAAAAGTATGGACAGGGTGAGCGACAGTTCAAGTGAAGGTTTATTGGGGCGAAATGAAAAGTCCTGGTGCTGGTGTTCTAAAGGGAGCTTTTGTCATAACGATCCCTTTCCTACATTTATGGAATATGGTATATTAACAAATACCATAGGAGTGTATCTGGACTGGCCAGCGGGTGTTTTGTCCTTTTTTGAGGTCCTTCCTGATAAACTGACCCACCTGTACACTGTCTGTACGACTTTCACTGAACCACTCCATCCTTGTTTCAGTTTTCCAGACGGATCAGTGAACATTGTATGTATATTTAAAAGGAGCTGCTCCCTGCTGGATACATGCAAAAACAGTGATACAATACCTGTCATAGAATAATTCAAAGAAATTAATCTGTACGATGGTCAAAAGATAAGCCTGAATAATGAAGGATTAATACACAAACCCATTAGAGCAGGGGTGTCAAACTCATCTTCACTCTGGGCCACATCAGCATTACGGTCGCCCTCAAAGGGCCGGTTGTAAATGTAAGACTGTGTAAATGTAACTAGTCCTAACATATTGGTAAATAACTGTCTCTGCATTTGATTATTGTTTATTCAAGTGTTAAAATATTGTACATGGAGTTATATAAATGTAAAAATATATTAAAGCACATTTCTGTTATTATAACTTAAATCCTTTTAATTTAGGGTTAATAAACCCACATTACTATCAAACTATTAAAGAAAATAGCAAAGACAAATATCAAACACAAGTTATAATACGATAACTTTGTTCAAAGCTTAAAATCCTTTCAAGGGTGCGTTTGCACAATCCCACGTGAAGTATTTCATGTGTTGTAAAGTCACGTTTAGAGTATCTTCAATGTACTCACATATACATGTGAATACATTTATATGTAACATGTAGAGTAACCTATGAAGAGCTGCTTCTGTGACTGTGTGTTTAAGTATCTCATCATTATGACTTTCTATTTCATAACTTCGACTTTCTATCTAATAATTATGACTTTCTATCTCATAACTTCGACTTTCTGTCTCATAACTTCAACTTTCTATCTCATAACTTCGACTTTCTATCTCATAATTATGACTTTCTATCTCATAACTTCGATTTTCTATCTCATAATTATGACTTTCTATCTCATAACTTCAACTTTCTATCTCATAACTTCGACTTTCTATCTCATAATTATGACTTTCTATCTCATAACTTCGATTTTCTATCTCATAATTATGACTTTCTGTCTCATAACTTCAACTTTCTATCTCATAACTTCGACTTTCTATCTCATAATTATGACTTTCTATCTCATAACTTCAACTTTCTATCTCATAACTTCAACTTTCTATCTCATAACTTCGACTTTCTATCTCATAACTTCGACTTTCTATCTCATAATTATGACTTTCTATCTCATAACTTCGACTTTCTATCTCATAATTTCGACTATGGGGATATTTTTATTATCAAGTCTAACTTCTCATTCTTTTTTCATTTTTTACTTTTTTTTGCTGGCGGATTCGCGGGCCACATAAAATGACGTGGCGGGCCTTGAGTTTGACACCCCTGGTCTAGGGGTATGATTCTCGCTTCGGGTGCGAGAGGTCCCGGATCCAAATCCCGGACGAGCCCAGAATTTGTATTTGGCTAATGTTGACTGTTTAATTAAGCGAGCCAAAACTTTGTACCTTAAAACAATGTTTCTTCCACAATTTAGCCAATGTCGTGCCCGTACCGGTGTTGTAGCATTTGGGCAAAAATGTAGCTTCTTAGTAGATTACCAACCATTTTTTATGTGCCAAGACACGCTGACTTTATTCACATGCCTAACAATAGTGAATTTTGCCAGACAGACATCAAACGATGATATGTTTTAACTTACCAGAGCTGCTGTTCACTATTTAAAGACAAAGTCCATCCTCTTTTCTTGGTTAATAAAGAGTTTAATCTCACGGTTGTTCAGTACATTCGTGCGTTTTAGTTCCAGTAAGAAGTCCTTCTGGATTCATGGACGCCAGTGAAGACAGTCAAGCCTCCCCAGTTGTATTTCTTGAATACGTTTTAATGCGTTTGAGGCTGAAAATGTCCGCTCGACAGAGGCAGCAGATATTGGGATTGTCACCGCCCAACATGTTATGCTAGCCCACTGACAAATCACGTATGGCTAGGCCAGCTAGAAGGCTCTGACATGTCAAAGAATACGCCCAACATGTCAAACTAAAGATCTGATTGGTTGAACACTATGATAATCAACAATATCGTCCCCATTCACTTAAACTGCACATGGATTCACTTGTGAGTCTGCAGGCCTGGGGCCTCTGTTCTACCTAGAGACACAGAGGGGAAATCTGATTGGATAAAAGCTCTACTTAAAACAAGCTGCACTGGAAGCAGAGCAACTGAGGAAGACAGTAGCTGTGCAATGAGAAAATAAGATAATGGGGAAAATATTTTTATAAATTATAATACATGTAGTGTATTTAAGAAATGTATTAAATTATAAAATAGCTATAACTTTGTGATTCTGTTCAGGCCAGCAGAGAAGGCTTTGCAGGCCCTGACGGCCCACTACTGATGTGTGTCAGGTAGCTTGTGGTATTGGTTTAAACACATTCATTTTGCAATACACATTATAAACACATTTTCAATTAGAATAATTCAATTCTTGAAATTAGATTTCAACAGCGGGTCCCTCTACAAGACAATGTCTGTAGATCAGGTAATAATGTGGCCATACCTTAAGGCCCTTACCTTTTCAGTTGATGTTGTGCATCAGCATTGCATATTCCCAAACAAATTTGCAATTAATCAAATAACCCCTAAACAAATTACCGTACAGTGAAAGCTTTTAGGGCCTCTCGGGGTCCGGGCCCTGGAGCAGTCGGCCATTTGTAATCCAGTTTTTGTTCAGACTGCAGTTCCTTAAATCACAGCTGCATTCTGAAAGTTTTGATTTGTCAGAATGTCTGAAATGTTGCCACAATGAGCCAGGTTTCACTGGAAGGACATCAGCATGCTGCTCCGATGGAAGAGTTACTTAATTCACATGAATTAGCTTAAACCTGTAAGAAGATGCACTCCCTATCAAATGCTGCAGACCGATTACATCTGGGTGTGATGGAGTGTAAATGTCTGAATAAACTAGTGTATTTTTGTGCAATTACTTCAAATGTAACCACTCAAACACAATCAAGCTTCACTGAACATCTGTGATCACAAATACATATGAACAGAACTTAAATTCTTTAAACGGGGGCCCTTTAAGTTCTGCAGCAGGTGGAAGAACAGCAGAATCTTGTTGGAGACCGGAGAATAACCATCTGCCAGGTTTGATTTTCCTCACACTGACCAGGAGTGTGGGCTCCACTCAATAAGCACAATGTTTACTCAGAAGTCATAAACACCGACTGCTGAGCCGGTGTGGTTCTCCTCCCGATCGAACAGGGTTTCCATCAGCTGACGAAAACAGAACTCTGTTCATTTCATTTTCTGTACATTCTGTTGATGTATGGCAATGTTTTCCAAAAGCATCTTTGGTAGCACTTTATAATAACTACACACTATGAAGCATTAGTTAAGCATGAGTAAACGCTTAATTCGTCATTTATAAAGCATTGTTCCTACATTAATAATTCATTAGTATGCAGTTCATAACAACAGTTATAAATGTTTTATTCTTGATTAATAAGCTTGTCTATTATGTGTTCTATTATTGTGTTTTCATACTTTATAAATGATGGATTCCCCATTTGTAAATTAAGTATTATATATTTTACAAACCAATAATTAAAGAGTTGTAGATGATTAATAAGATCATTTATAAAGTGTTAGTAAATGATTAATAACTTATTTAGGTTTACATTATTCATGCATTTATATATATAATGATTTAGATATGCACTAATGGTTAGGGACTATGCTAATATATGCTTTATAAATGCGTATTAATACTGCAATTCATGATTAATTAATGATTTATTAAGGTAGTTACTAGTCCTTAGTCAGGTATTTTGTGTGAGCTCATCTAAAGTGAGGACTATATATGCCTTATAAAGCATTTATTAAGTATTTTGTGTGAGCTCATCTAAAGTGAGGACTATTCATGCCTTATAAAGCATTTATAAATGACATTGAAAGGCCAGCAGTGCCTCAAAACTCATAGTTTTTTAACAGAAAAGGCAAATAGACACAACACAAAGTGATCAAGAACATATCAATATTTATTGCAAGATGCAAACAATATACTGTTAAATACAAACCTCTCAGGCTTCATTCATGTAAGAAACAAACAAAGACATTCTCCTTCAGGAGAACATGGCTGGATATAACACATTTGTAAATATATGACTGGAGCTAACCAGGAGCTTTGCATATTAGTTTACATTTACTTATTTAACTATTCATTTCATACCAAGCATATCGATCTCATTCACATCCACTCCACATATAACAGCTAGTTAGCCATCTGTCACCTGGATTGCTCTATTTACAACGGAGGTGACGCGTTAGCGTGCGCCTGTCTCAGGACCTCTAGTGCTAGCTGGAAGGCTAGCTGGATACTCATCGTCCATAATGTGTAACGTTACGTGCCAGCAAACTAAGAAACAAACAGACGGGCATTGGAGGCCCGTCAGCAGTCATTCTTTCTGGCGGAGGTCCGCGCGCCCTTTCAACTTAGGTCGGAGTTTACCATCGCATAAGTGCACTTCCGTATCAGTTCCTGAGCGAAACGTTTGTCCCACGTTGATGACGTATGAAGCGGTCTTTTCCTTTGTCCGTCCCACATTGATGACGTTTTGAAAGCGGGATTTCACTCGATTTCACTTATTTCTCTTATTGCAAACAATGAGTAGATTCGGCCGGCTGCCATCGGGACATGCAACTGAAGAAACGTGTGAACATTGGAGATCGATATGCTTAGTTAAAATGAATAGTTAAATAAGTAAATGTAAACTAATATGCAAAGCTCCTGGTTAGCTCCAGTTGTATATTTACAAATGTGTTTGTTTCTTACATGAATGAATGCCTGAGAGGTTTGTATTTAACAGTATATTGTTTGCATCTTGCAATAAATATTGATATGTTCTTGATCACTTTGTGTTGTGTCTATTTGCCTTTTCTGTTAAAAAACTATGGGTTTTGAGGCACTGCTGGCCTTTCAATGTCATTTATAAATGCTTTATAAGGCATAAATAGTCCTCACTTTAGATGAGGTCACACAAAATACTTTACTAAGGACTAGTAACTACCTTAATAAATCATTAATTAATCGTGAATTGCAGTATTAATACGCATTTATAAAGCATATATTAACATAGTCCCTAACCATTAGTGCATATCTAAATCATTATATATATAAATGCATGAATAATGTACATCTAAATAAGTTATTAATCATTTACTAACACTTTATAAATGATCTTATTAATCATCTACAACTCCTTAATAATTGGTTTGTAAAATATATAATACTTCATTTACAAATGGGGAATCCATCATTTATAAAGTATGAAAACACAATAATAGAACACATAATAGACAAGCTTATTAATCAAGAATAAAACATTTATAACTGTTGTTATGAACTGCATACTAATGAATTATTAATGTAGGAACAATGCTTTATAAATGATGAATTAAGTGTTTACTCATGCTTAACTAATGCTTCATAGTGTGTAGTTATTATAAAGTGCTACCGCATCTTTTTTTTGTCTTTCTTACTACCTCAATATGTGACCGGTATAAATTACTGTGTTTAGTTAATGGTTTATTTGTGGCAGGTCTACACTCTGTATACGTCAGGCATGGGCGACCATGTATGTAATAGAAAGGCTTTGAAGAATTGGGCATGAAGGAGAGTCTAACCTCTGCTCACCATCCTTCAAACTGAAAATAATGTGAACGGGGAGTGTGTGTGTGTGTGTGTGTGTGTGTGTGTGTGTGTGTGTGTGTGTCCCAGAGAATAGGCAAGTGAGCCTCATCATTCTCTGCTGTTTCCCTCTTTCTCCTGTTAAACAATCCGCTTCATTTATCTGTGTTGCAACAAATAATGCTGTGGATGTAGAAATGTCTGTTTTTAATATTACGAATTATTACATAATGCAACTGTTAATTCATTATTATCAGTAATATTTTGGTGTTCAGTTAACTTGCGGTCCGACAGGCCTCTCTGACGGGGAACTTAAGCCGAGAGTGCTGGTCTACTGCTGCCTCCATCGGATAGTTTGTTTGTGTTGTTGTGTGACTTTGGTGATTAATAGCATTAGTAACAGTAACACAAACGATCAAGGCAACGGTAGACCAGCAGCTCCCATGTTCAGCCAGGTAAAGTGACCGTTTTTATCAAAGGAGTCTTGTGGTTCTGTGCTTCAGTTCCTCGTGAGAAAGAGCTGTCTGACAGCAGGGTAAAGAGGTGAAGAAATTCTAAACATAGCGTCGACTTAAACTGATATTGATTTTTTTTTTGGTGTCTAAAATACATTTTGCTGGTACTGCTGTCTGTTTCTCCAAAGTACATCTAACCCTGCAGTGTAATCCACTCACTCGGACGAGTATCGCGCATGTGCTAGTGTGAGACTGTAGTAGTGAGCATCCGACTGGATACATGACACACCAGTTGTGTGAGAGTTTGTAAACATATGTTTTGATATAGTTTTGCTGTTATTAAACGTGGCCACCATCCACTTGAATTCAACTAAATTGAACTTGTAACATCTCGCAGTAGCTATCAGCTACATCAGCTACATCCATGACATGCGCTCTCTGGTACTTTTTCTGTTTTTGTTTGTTTGTCTTGTTTCCAGCTCTCCCTCTCTGATCACATTCAGTAGAGAGGAACTCTTAAACATCCGTCTATCCACTGGCCAAACCTTTTCGCCGCATTTCATCGAACCAGAAAGTTTTTCGGAGATTTTAGTTGGGGGAGCAGCGGCTCTACTCGGAATTTATCGGAGACGCCGACGAGGGAAGCGAGCAGGAGCGCTCGTTAACCTGCGCCGACGGGGACTCAGAACTGTGCTCCCGTCAATTCACCTGGCAAACAAGATGGATGAGCTGCTGCTCCTCAACAAACTAAGGACTTTAGCAGATCCGCCGCCCTGTGCTTCACTGAAACCTGGCTCGGTGAGCACATCCCGGAAAGCGCACTACATCTGCCGGGCTTCCAACTCCTCCAAGCGGACCGCGTAACGGCTCTGTCGGGGAAAACGAGGGGAGGTGGAATCTGCTTCTACATTAACGAAGGTTGGTGTACAGATGTCACAGTGTCAAAGGAATCATGCAGCCCTCACTTGGAAACACTTTTAATAGTCTGCAAACCTTTTTATTCACCGCGGGAGTTTTCCTCATTCATTCTGGTCGGTGTCTACATCCTCAGGCCTGTTAGTGAGGCGCTCCAACACCTGGCTGAGCAGATCACCAACATGGAGCACAAACACCCAGACTCCCTGCTCATTGTTCTTGGGGACTTTAACAGAGCAAACCTCAGCAAAGAACTGCCAAAATACAGACCGCATATTAAGTGTAGCACCAGGGCAATATATAATAATATATAATATAAAGGACCAGTGGCGGCTGGTGGAACATTTTCTTAGTAGGGCTGTGCCACATCCAATCAATTTCAGCAAACATCCCAGAATGATTTAATGCAAACAAATTAAGGTATCAAACACGCATTACTACTTTGCAGTTCAATATTTAACATTCATTCCAACACGAAAAAAAGCAGTAAATAACACTTTGACAAACACGTCAGGACATCTTATTTTAGTCACCCTCACAGGGAATTCAGTATAATATAATATATATATATCATATAATAATATTCTGTATAATATAATAATATATATATCATATAATAATATTCACTATAATATAAAACACACACACACACACACATATATATTTATATATATATATATAATTGTTTATATATAACTATATATCCATTTCTCAGACAGGTGCTTCATGTCCCTCACTCCCTAACTGTCCATGCTGGTTCTGTCCCCGTTGTTTTAAAAAGATAAATAAGTTATTATCATGACGTCATCCAGCGAGTCAAACCTGTCTGGTGTACAGCTAGTAGAGAAGCTTCACATGTACTGCTTCTCTTTCCTGCTAGTCTGCTGTCTGATTGTGAGGTCAGGCTGATCTGGGATCAGCTCTTTCAGTAGTTTCTCCTCTCAGTTCTCCTCTTGGAGGAGCAGTGCTCGCGCTGGCGCTCGCCTGTAGAGACTAGTCCTGACGAGAACGCGCAGCTTGGGGCAGAACGAAATCTGCCCCAAGCTGAATCTATTTGAGGACGCTGATTGGCTAAATTGTATGTCACTCATTTATATCTTTAGTCAGCATTAAAGCATCATTGGCTAAACTGCTTTATAGACCCGCCTCTTTGGGGCAGTTTCTCCAGCGCCCCAGCAGCTGAGATGTGCACACGCAGAGAGGACCTGCAGACAGGCAGAGAGGACGAGCAGGAAAAGCATCTATTTACCGCAGATATCATATTTTACACATATTACTGGGTGATTCCATGTTTCAAAAACACAAATATTGTCAATTTGTATAGTTTATTATTATTATTATTTATTTTATTTTTTATTTGTAGCTCAAGGGGGGGCGGCGCCCTAGCGCCCTCTATGGACCAGCCGCCACTGTAAAGGACGCATATCACTCAGTACCCCGTGCAGCTTTGGGACTCTCTGATCATTGTCTGGTCCATCTTCTCCAGACCTACAGGCAGAAACTAAAATCTGCAAAGCCTGTGGTAAAGACTGTGAGGAGATGGACCAACGAGGCAAAGCTGGAGCTTCAGTCCTGCTTTGTCTGCACTGATTGGAGTGTTTTTGAGGCTGCTGCTACAGACCTGGATGAGCTTACTGACACTGTGACATCGTATATCAGTTTCTGTGAGGACATGTGTGTGCCGAAAAAAACCTTCTGCACATTCAACAACAATAAACCTGGTTCACTGCAAGACTCAGGCAGCTTCATCGGGCCAAGGAGGAGGCCTACAGAAGTGGGGACAGGATCCTCTACAACCAGGCCAGGAACACACTGACGAGGGAGATCAGGGTAGCTAAGAGGAGCTACACTGAAAAGATGGAAAAAAAGTTTTCAGCCAACGACCCCTCGTCAGTTTGGAGAGGCCTGGAAGTACTCACCAACTTACAGGAGACCATCCCCCCCACTGAGGCCATTCACCGACTGGCTGACGACCTGAACGTTTTCTACTGCAGGTTTGATAAGCCCACTCTCACACCCCCCACCTGCCCCATCATCATCAAACAACCATTTACACCCCCTGCCTCCTCCTCACCTCTCCCAACCGACCCCCCACCGGCACTGAGGATCTGCGAAGAGAATGTGAGTCGGCTCTTTCACAGACAGAAGATCAGGAAGGCTCCGGGTCCAGACGGTGTGTCACCCTCGTGCCTGAAAGTCTGTGCTGACCAGCTGGCCCCCATCTTCACACAGATCTTCAACCGATCACTGGAGCTGTGTGAAGTCCCCTCCTGCTTCAAACGCTCCACGATCATCCCGGTGCCCAAGAAATCCTCCATCACAGGATTAAATGACTACAGGCCCGTCGCCCTGACGTCTGTGGTCATGAAATCCTTTGAGAGACTGGTGTTGACCCACCTGTAGAACATCACAGGGCCCCTGCTGGACCCCCTGCAGTTTGCCTACCGTGCAAACAGGTCGGTGGATGATGCAGTCAGTATGGGACTGCACTACATGCTGCAACACCTCGACTCCCCAGGGACATGTGCAAGGGTTCCGTTTGTGGACTTCAGCTCAGCGTTCAACACCATCATCCCAGCAATACTCCAACCCAAACTCTCCCAGCTCACTGTGCCAGCCTCCACCTGTCAGTGGATCACAAACTTCCTGACAGACAGGACGCAGCAGGTGAGGCTGGGAAAAATCACATCCAGCACCCGGACTATCAGCACTGGCGCCCCCCAGGGATGTGTGCTCTCCCCACTGCTCTTCTCCCTCTACACCAACGACTGCACCTCAGAGGACCCGTCTGTTAAACTCCTGAAGTTCTCAGACGACACAACGGTCATCGGCCTCATCAGGGACGGTGATGAGTCTGCGTACAGACGGGAGGTCGAACAGCTGGTCCTCTGGTGTGGTCAGAACAACCTGGAGCTAAACAAGCTCAACACTGTGGAGATGACAGTGGAGTTCAGGAGGAGCCCCCCAACACTGCCCCCCCTCACCATACTCAACAACAGTGTGTCTGCTGTGGAGACCTTCAAGTTTCTGGGATCCACAATCTCCCAGGACCTGAAGTGGGCCCCCAACATCAACACCATCAGGAAAAAGGCCCAGCAGAGGTTGTACTTCTTGCGCCAGCTTAGGAAGTTCAACCTGCCTCAGGAGCTGCTGATCCTGTTCTATTCAGCCATCATCCAGTCTGTTCTCTGCTCCTCTATCACTGTGTGGTTTGGATCGGCCACTAAACAGGACAGAAACAGACTGCAACGGATTGTCAGGTCTGCAGAGAGGATCATTGGTTCCAGCCTGCCGTCCATCCTGGACTTGTTCACCTCCAGAGTCAGGAAACGTGCAGGAAAGATCACTGCAGACCCATCACACCCTGGACACAAGCTGTTCCAACTCCTCCCCTCTGGTAGGAGCTACAGGGCTCTGTACGCCAAAACCACCAGACAGGAACAGCTTCTTTCCACTGGCCGTCACTCTCATGAACAATAAATAACATTGCACTACTACCTCTGTTTGCACTATTGTATTATATATATATATATATATATATATATACACTTTTATTTGGGGATATATTTATACTCATATTGTATATAGCTGTTAAATGTTTATACCTACATCTGTCCTACTTTTTTTTGCTGCCCTTTTTTATTCTTATATATTTTTCCTTGTTTATTGTAAAATAGTGTATTGTATGTACATTGAGAGCTGAGTGGAAACCGGGGACAAATTCCATGTATGCGCACGCATACATGGCCAATAAAGCTGATTCTGATTCTGATGCAGGGACAGAAGAATTGCATGGATAAAATGTATACCAGTGAAGAGACGTTGCATCATATAACCCACTCCTAAACTCCAGCATCTATTATGTAAGATCAGGCTCCCATCAGCATTGTGTTCATGTTATCAGGGAATCAAACCCAGGACCTTAACAATATGCTACAATATAACGAAGAGCAGGAATTTTGAACCGTCTTCCATTCAAACGTTACAGTAACTTTGCATATCTTAAAAACCTCTATGTAATGCACTACCATGCCAGGATGGCAATGCAATTGTGACAAACCGAGCATGATGTTTCCTGTTACGGATTATCTACCTCAAACAATGCTCCCAAAGTTCTGAAGGAAATGAAATGGCTGACATGGTACATAATATGTAGTAAATGGACTGCTTCGGCTACGTGCAAAAGCAGGTACGGGTGAAGGGAAGCGACCAACGGGAGATAAAAAATGTTCCTCACACAGCGCTTCCCTGGATATAAAAAGACCGTCTTGTGTACTGTAAATGTGAGCGCTTGCCAGCCAACATTATGCCAGATGGCCTCCTCCTGAAGCATAGCTTAGCCATATGTCAATCTGCAGTAATGGCTCCCATCAGGTTAGCAGAAGGGAGAAAGGTTACACGCTCAGCCCTAGGCCTCAACTGCTACCAATCTCCCTGCATTCATCAGAATTCAGATTGAAGAGACTGATACGACACACCTGGATGATTACGTTATTTCATTATTTCATCATTACGATTACGCCCTGAAACACTAAAATTATGTAAAACTAAACCATTTCTATAAAAGATTGACATCAAATATGGAAATATGAGATTAATATTAACATGCGGGTGATGAATGACATTTCTTCCTTTTGAGAGACAAAGGATGAGAAATGACGCCGTCCTTTCAATCTAACTGATCAGATTGGGTAAAATGTCTGAGTGTCTCATTGGTCTTTTCTCCCTTGTCCCATCTCCATCTCTGCGGTCCGGTCCTCCCACAAATCTGCCAGCAGCCGCTTTGGCTTCCAAATGTCAGATTTTCACAGCGAGCTCGTGTTTGCATGGGAGGATGACTGAAAGGACTTCCATTCAGCAGCTCAGCGGAGAGATGAAAAGGCAGCACTTTGTATGGCTGAAGCTCCGCTGAATGCTCCAAGGACGTATCTTTGTGCTGTGAGAGAAAAATCTCGGCACCTTCATCGAAAGGTTTAACAACTCAAACTCAATATGTCACGGTCTCCATGGATGCAAAGATAAAGACTTTTCTTTTTATTAAAAAGGTGCACAGTAGCAACTTTTCATCCTGGCAGATTGTCAGTTTGAGGAGAAAAAAAGAAGTCAGAAACCTTGCATTTGTTGTTTTGTGTTGAAACTATTTTACTTCTGTACGGTGAATAGACATCAAGTCAAAACACCTCGTCCAAAATGGTCACACATGCAATCATTTCTAGTGAGTGTGCGAGTTAAAATTTCAAGTGGAAAAAGTATGCAAGTATATAATAACAAAATGTACTAGAGTATAAAAGTAAGTAGTGTAGTATACAAGTAAAAGTAGCTACTCACTAGACAGTCAAATGGGCTCTTTAGTCATTACATTATTATATCATATAATATTAGATTCGTTATGATGCGTTGAGATGAGGTCATTTCATTTATTTTTACATTGTTAGGTGGTTTAATTTACTGTATTACAACTCATTGTATTTATACACTAATTTTAAATAAATGTATCAAAGTAAAAAGGACAATATTTTCCTCTGAAATGTAGCGGAGTAAAACAGAGCACAAAGCAAATTTTAGAGGTGCCACAATTGCAGACAATGAAAATTGGAAAGACGAGAGTGGGCACAAATTTGAGTTTGTGTGAGTTGAAAATATTTGGGGAACTTGGGGAAAACTAGAATTAGCGCCTCGCGGTTGTAGACCTCTGCTAATCAGTCAAGTTGCAGTTTAAAAATGTGATTATTAGCATATTGGTTCCTAACTATGGCCATAGACTGTATATAAGAAGTGGACTTTACTGTGACATGAAGCATTGGTTTGTAGATTGTTTTGCAGACTCTAGTTCAGGTCATTGCCATCTTAGTTTTTGGCCGTCGACGTCTTTATTCTTTTTTTGCAACCAGAAGTGACAAGAGAGGTTGGAGCTAAATATAACTGAAACTGAATAAGACATTAACTTCCATGAAGGGAAAACACACTGTGAAAGGGTTAAAGTTTGAAGAAGAAAACACAGACAGCTCCCAGACCTGACAGCGCCGTGGTACTGACCTGTCAATCACCTGAGATGTCGCGTTCATGACAATGGGACAGACGTGAGGTAACAGCGACTTTGACTTTTGACCTTTCAAGTCTAATCAGTTCATCAATACTTCCATTTAATGTATGTTGCATGTTGTTTATTACCACGACATGGCTAACCCAATCCACAGCGCTAAAGGGATGTAAACAGTCTGGGTTTCAAAGTATTAAAATAACAGCTCTGTAATTGTTTTATGATAAAGGAAATGCATTCAACACATTTGTTAGAGCTCGAGGATACAACCAATGTGTTTTGGTTGTGTATCGATGTCGCTGAATCTCTGACTTTTATTGGTTTTCTGATACATATCGATTCATCTTAACATTAGTTAGTTGACCCAGGTGAAATATGTTAGCCATGACAGTATTCAAGTATATATTACAACATTAATAGTGTAAACATTATTACTCTTTTGTTGACATATTTAAGAAGACGGTATATTTGGTGACCGTAAGTACATAATGACGTGTAGGACTTGACAGTTCAGGACTCTGACTGACTACACCTGAGATTTACTTGGGACTTGTGAATCAACAGCTTCACTCCCTCTGCATGAATGAATCATGTTTCAAAAACTTTGGCTTGGTTAATATATTCAAAACTCTCAAGCTGCTCTCATAAATACATGCAGGGCAGATGTGAAACAGCCTCCACTGAGAAGCATCAGCCAAAATGCTTGTTCTCAAAGTCTGATTTAAAAACTAAAGAAAACTAAAAACTAAATCTCCTTCATTTATATTTCATTTCCTCTGAAAAGCCGGAGCAATCTGTGCAGCGATTAGAGTGAAACTGCCTCAGCAGTTGGCAGCTTTTGTGTGTTCTTGTTTTATGGTTTTCTAAAAGAGTCCTCATTGTGCACGGAGAGGTTGGTTTCTCTGCTTTTGAGATGCCACCATTTTAGCACTGCGATTCACCTCTGAGCCTGTTGCCAAGCAACTCCTGACACTTTGGGGATGTGAATGCAGGAGCTACCGTGGTATTTTCCATATTGTTTTGCACCGTGCGCCTTAGGTTTTCATGTCGTCCACAGGACCAACCCGTGCTCAGCTTATAGAAACATAACTCCTATCTGGGAGTATTTTACACAGAACAGACAAATGAACAGACGTTGAGTCCCCGCTTTGGGTGCAACTGACACATTTTGTGATACACACAAAGTCCATTCAATTAATTAAAATTTGTACGTCTTACGCATTTTTTAATTACACTTTTACATGAATTATAGACCACTTCTGTACATATGTACCAACTCTAAGTCATATCAACCAGGGTCTAATGGTAAACAGAAGTCACGTTCGGTTCATAATGTAGTTTAGGAGTTACAGTTCAATACATAAAAACTAATGCACGCCGATACGTTTCATTTCATTTATGTTGAACAGACTGTAGTGCAAGTGTCAAAGACGCAATCAGGCTTGACTAAAACATTGCTTTCCTAACTTTTGTAAAACAAAATGTAACAAATATAGATATAAATCTACTGAATTGTTATCTACTAAAATAATGGCATCTGATACCAGATCAGCGTATGGGCATCGATACCCGATCCAGCTATTTGGGTCAGTATCAGTATTGGTGCTTCTCTATTTTTAAGTTTAGTTAACATCATATGATGAAAGGCATGTATTTAAATTTGGTAAATTATTCAAAAGGATTCAGATTCTATAAATTGATTGATACTGGAGATGTGAAACCCAACCCTACATATAACTAGACCCCCATCAGTGCTGGATTTAAGAAGAATTTGACAATTTAAACTATTAAATAACAATTTATCATCCAATATTATGTTTCTAACATGAACACCTTACATACAGATATAATAATAAGTTGCGGAAAAAGTAAGGCTTGAGAAAGTTTCTTTTTTGAAAAGAGGAGAGAAACACTGAATTGTCAAAGTGCCAATACCTTGTGATGCATTTTTTTGTAAAGAATTTTCCAGGATGGCAGGAATCTCATTCTACCTACTTCAAGACTCTTAGTCTACGCCAATTAGACACTTAAAGTAAAACGTGTTTCCACATCTTGCATCTGCTCTGTGCTCTGTGTCTGTACCTGCTCTACGGTGTTGTTTCCTCGGCTGTGAAGTGACTTGTAGACGCCGCACTGCTCCACTCTAAACAAGAGCTGCGTGCCGAGCTGCTGCTTTCAGCCTCTCTGGTGGCTTGATGGATGTAGCGCCGGCCTGCTGCCGCTTTAAATACTTCAACTGCGTCTGCTCGAGAATTCTGCCGGAAAGGATGGACATGCTCCCTGTGCAGTGGGCCGGAGGTGTGGAGGGGGGGGGGGGGGGTTTAGCAAACACTTTTCTTTCTGTCTTTTACTTGCATCCCCTGATCAAATGCTCCGGCTCTGAACTGTGAACCCTGGTCATTCCACCTGAATCAAAGGTTGGTGCAGAAAGATGAAAGGAAACATACAAAAAACGTACTGAGAACTTGTAGAGCAAAACTTTAAATTAGATTTTGTTTTTGTTTTGCACTGACATCTTGAGAAGTTTCTTCAGTTCTTCCCTTGACCGTCCATGTTTAGCAGTTGCCACTGTTTTTTTTTTAACTCTTGTGAATTATTATTTGTTGGTTATAAAGGGGTTTATTAGTTTAAGGAGGAGAATTCTCTCATTTAATCCTTTTTTGGTTGTTGTGAAAAACACCAAATTGGCTTATCAGGATGTTTTTCACATCAATTGACTTCAAGTTTGTGCCACAAGGTCTTTGTCAAATACTGTACATGAATGAGAACTTCTTAGTTCTTAGAGTGAACATATTTCTATTTAACAACCATCTTCGAATCTTCATTTTGATCTCAACTACACACCTGTGAAATTTCTGCGATGCTGACAACATCTGTCCACAGGCAGAAATATTAACACCTGGCAACTCACACGCAGACTCACAAGGGGATCATGTACAGAGTCACTTTTCCTTCAGTCCCTAGCAGACAGAAATGGGTCTTGGCCCTTTGCAATGTCTAAGAGAGGAAGGTGGAGGAAAATCTCACAGTCTGAATTTAAGATTTCTCTGTATAAACAAGGGCGGTTACATTTCCGGCCTCTCCGTGGCAGAAACAATCAGCTCTATTACTAAATGAGTTTGTTGAGGACATTCTTAATAAGGTCAAAGGGTCAGAGTCAACTGGATCCGTTCTGTCAGAGATGCTTTCTGTCATTAAACCTGGAGCTCCAGCTGAAGAGCCTCCTGACTCCTTAGACTGCTCAGTGGTTTTAGGTGCCATTTCCCTCACCCTTCTCTTCCACATGGACTCATAAGAGAAAAAGGAATATTTACTTAGTTTATAGAGGCTTTGCAGTGACATCAGAAATCTCCTAGCAACTACATGTGGTATAAGGAAGGTCCAGCAGACAGCGTACTGTGTGAAAGATAAGAAAAAATATTTTAAGGTTGGGTCTCTGGCTGTTTCGCACTTCTGTCTTGGTTCTGGTAAGGGTGTGGATTTAGATTAGGTTTAGGTCTGGCTTAACATGAGATGTGTAGTGGTGAGGAATAGGTTTAAGGTTAGATTTAGGAGAAGATCTCATCCAGAAATCATCAAATCCCTCCCCTGATGCACTGCCAGCAGGCTCGCTGGGTGGTGAGACCGAGAGAAGCAATGCCTTAGAAGACACAAAGGGCTGTGTTGCCGTTGCTTCAGCTGTGAGAGGTGAACCAGTTTGACGGCTTATCAGACGCCAAACTAGAATGACAGCACACAGATTTCCTGCGATCCAGCTTCAGCCCTTCTCCTCTTCTGTGTGCTCGTAAACAATGTCTGCTCTAGGATTCCTCCTCACATGTATTTTGTGCAATAACCCTGTCAAAATTCCTGCTGTGCTAGAGGAAGTTTTAGCTAGCATTAAAAAGCTAATGGCTCGCTCTCGGCTCTGCCGTGAACGAGCCATTAGCTGAAGTGGTTGATTCATGGCATTCGTGGCATTCTTGCCAGCGTACGGCAACATAAAAAAGTCGGGTCCAGTAATAGTAGCTGCTTATAGTTAAAGAAAAAGAACGGGAATTGGTATACTGTCATTTTATTCCAAAAGTCTTAAAGAGAGCCAGGGAAGAGCATAATAAAGCCATGTATGTCCAGGTTAAAGAATAACCGCTCTAAGAAGTACAGCAAACTCCTGAGGACCCACCAGCACCCACAATGAGGCAGCGGTCATTTCATCAGTCAACACTACACTTGGCATTCTATTGGTTGGGGAATTTCGACAGGGTTGTTGCACAAAACAAAATCCAAGACCTGAGGACAAATCAGAGAGCAGATGTTTCACGAGCACACAAAAGCAGCGTGAGGAGAAGTGCTGAACTGGAGTGCAGGAAATCTGTGCAAGTGTGGCATCCTGGACATTTTAATGTATTAGTTTGTGGTTTGTGTTATTAACTTGCCCCCCTCACCATTATTTTCTGGTTATTCTAATTTAATTATTAATTTAATTGTGACTTTTAAACTGACCTGCTTTCACCTTAAGTAGCTGCAGGACGATATTCATTTTCGCCAGTGGTGGGCCGTCAGGGCCTGCAAAGCCTTCTCTGCTGGCCTAGACAGAGTCACAAAGTTATAGCTATTTTATAATTTAATACTTTTTCATAAATACACTACATGTATTATAATTTATAAAAATATTTTCCCCATTATCTTATTTTCTCATTGCACAGCTCCTGTCTTCCTCAGTTGCTCTGCTTCCAGTGCAGCTTGTTTTAAGTAGAGCTTTTATCCAATCAGATTTCACCTCTGTGTCTCTAGGTAGAAGAGAGGCCAGAGGCCTGCAGACTCACAAGTGAATCCATGTGCAGTTTAAGTGAATGGGGACGATATTGTTGATTGTCATAGTGTTCAACCAATCAGATCTTTAGTTTGACATGTTGGGCGTATTCTTTGACGTGTCAGAGCCTTCTAGCTGGCCTAGCCATACGTGATTGGTCAGTGGGCTAGCCTGACATGTTGGGCGGTGACAATCACAATATCTGCTGCCTCTGTCGAGCGGACATTTTCAGCCCTCAAACGCATTAAAACGTATTCAAGAAATACAACTGGGGAGGCTCAACTGTCTTCACTGGCGTCCATGAATCCAGAAGGACTTCTTACTGGAACTAAAACGCACGGATGTACTGAACAACCGTGAGATTAAACTCTTTATTAACAAAGAAAGGAGGATGGACTTTGTCTTTAAGTGAAAAACAGCTAGTGTAAGTTAACTGCATCTGCAGTAGCTTTAATATGCTTGTTTATATATTATTATTCATACAACTTGTTTTTATGAAGATGGATTTTTGTTTGGTTTTATATGTGATAGGAACTATTGTTAAGTCCAAAGTTGCTCTGGGGACATATTTAGTTGCTAACTTGGCGACTTTCTCGCTAAATCTGGCGACTTTCCAAACCCTCATGGAGACTTTTTTTGTCAAAAGCTACTAGCGACAAATCTAGCGACTTTTTCTGGTGTTGTTGGAGACTTTTCTGGTGTTTTGACTCTGAGGTGAAAGCACGTACGTTCTGCACTGTCGTGAACGAGCAGCGGGTGCTGCCGTGAGCCGCCCCAAAGCACTCACAGGCGGACTCTCTCTCGCGCAGCAGTCACAGCTGCAGTCAGAGCAGAGAGGAGACGCAGTCTCAGCGTATTCATATATCTGCACTATGCAGTTGGTGCATTTATAAGTATTGAGCTTAATTTTTACACGAAACAAATAATAACCATAGCTGTGTTTCAGCTGCAGGACAGCAGTGAAGGCCCAGGTATAAAATGCACGGCCCGCCACTGATTTTCACCAATAGGGGGCAGTATCGTTTTTTGCTATGACTGGTGTTGTAATTCTTGTCTAAGAAGCAAGTTAGACCAGCCGTAAGAAAGGACAGTCAAGATCGCAGATACGAAGCAGATATTCATCTGAGACTGTCTTCTTGTTGTATTCACAGGTGAGAGAAGTACACAAGCGTCATATACATTTACGTTAAGTTTGCTCGCTTTTGCGGTGCCATGTTTCTATGTTTATAAAGTGTTTAATGCGGAAACATAAGGCAGCTAACTAAGGCTAGCATCATTAGCTAAACGAGGCTATTCACGTGCTAGCGGTTTAGCGCCATTGTGACGTCAGTAACCTGGCCTGATGATTGTATTGTTCCCATGTAAGATTATATACAGATAAGTGGTGTGTCCCGTGACAGATATAAGCAGTAGTTTGTTAGGCTGTATATTTCAGGTTGTGTGTTGTTGTGTGCTGTATATTGATAGTTTTACTTAAGTGTGTTCAGCTGTAATCTTTGTGTCTAAGAGAAGTAAGTTAGACCAGCCGTAAGGAAGGACAGTCGAGATCGCAGATATTCATCTGAGACTGTCTTCTTGTTGTATTCACAGCACAATAAATTTATCTGGAAACTGAATGGAAATTGTCATCCTCCAGTGTGTAACACAAGCAGTAATATATCTGAGTGCAAGCCTTCAGTTAGAGCAGAAATCCAAGTGCAAGCAAGCACTATTTGATTGCCTTGACAGGGTTTTGAGGAAGAGATTTGAGGTGATTTGAGGCGAAATCAACTCCATATGCTTCCCCTTGCTTTGTTGACCTAGCCAGTGGCCAGCCACGCAGTCTTTTAGCGCATGTTAATGCCCCCCATTGGTTAGCTCAGAGTCCCCGCTCTGCACCGCTCTCACATGGCAGTTACAGTGCAAAGCTTTCAGGTCTGGGGACAGGGATGAGATCAGGACAGTCCAGCGCGACCTGAAGGTGAAGCTCAGAAAGTGCAAGGACACCTACAGGAGGAAGCTGGAGGCCAAACTCCAGCAGAACAACGTGAGGGAGGTGTGGACCGGGATGAAGCAGATTACTGGCTTCAAGGTTGGAGGGAGACAACCAGGGGGCTCCCTGGAGAGGACCAACGAGCTAAACTCTTTCTTCAATAGGTTTAGCTCACAGCCCTCATCTGTCTCCTCAACACACCAAACCTCCCAAACACTGGTCTTGGCCCACCTCCGACCGCAGGTGAAATCATCACTGGACCCTCTGCAATTTGCATACCAGCCTCATGTGGGAGTGGACGACCATCTACCTGCTGCAACGAGCTCAGTCGCACCTGGACGGACCCGGTGGCTCTGTGAGAATCACTTTCTTTGATTTCTCCAGTGCATTCAACACCATCCAACCAGTGCTGCTGAGTGAGAAGCTGCGGGTGGTGGGGGTTAACGTGTCCACTGTCTCCTGGATCACTGACTACCTCACAGACAGACCACAGTTTGTCCTACTGGGCAGTGTGCTGTCTGATACGGTGGTCAGTGGTACTGGAGCTCCACAGGGAACTGTTCTGTCTCCCTTCCTGTTCACCTTGTACAACACTGACTTCCAGTACAACTCAGGGTCATGCCATCTGCAGAAGTTCTCTGATGACTCTGCAGTGGTCGGGTGTATAAGGGATGGACGGCAGGAGGAGTACAGGGCAGTAGTGGATGACTTTGTGGAGTGGGCCGGTAGAAATCACCTGCTGCTGAACGTGGCCAAGACCAGAGAGATGGTGGTCGACTTCAGGAGGAAGACGGCTCCACAACCGCTGAGAGTTCTGGGAGAGGACGTGGACATGGTGGAGGAGTACAAGTACCTGGGTGTCTCCATCGACAACAGACTGAACTGGAAGACCAACATCAACGCTGTGGACAAGAAGGGGATGAGTCGACTCTTTTTCTTGAGGAAACTTCGATCCTTCAACGTGTGCAGCAAGATGTTGGAGATGTTCTACCAGTCTGTTGTGGCCAGTGCACTTCACTTCTCCGTAGTCTGCTGGGGGAGCAGCATTGGAGCCGGAGACACCAACAGACTTAATAAACTGATTAAGAAGGCTCCATCATTGGCTGCAAACAAGACAATCTGGAACAGGTGGTGGAGAGGAGGACACTGAAGAAACTATTATCCATATTGGATAACCAGGACCACCCTCTCCACCACCTACTGCAGGGACAGAGGAGCACTTCCTCCAACAGACTGATCCAGCTCCGCTGTCACAAGGACAGATACAGGAGAACATTCCTGCCCTCTGCAATAAGACTTTATAACAAATCACCTCTGAACAGATCATCATCCTTGAAATGACTACAACAACGCTACACGGTTGTTGCTTTTTGTTGGTGATCCTTGCACTACTGTTCAGTTTGTTTAGTTTACCTAGTTGTTAATTTAATACCATTCTAATTCAGTGCATTTTTATTTTTTATTCTATTTGATCTTATTTTTTATTATTCTATTCCTTCAAATTCAATATCTGCTCTGTTATTTTATTGTACTGTATATATTGTGCATTTCCATACGTTATATTTTATTTTACTCTGTAAATTGCTGCTGCTACAATCTAATTTCCCCCTGGGGATGAATAAAGTTTATACCTATCTATCTATCTCTATCAAAGCATTCAGGTATCAGCTCATCATCTTAGTCAGCGCTGATTGTCACTTTCTCAAACAGGAGATCCTCACATCATCTTGAGTGAGCCCAGACATCCTGAGATGGACTCTGATTTTGGCTGGTATCCTGAATCTCACTCTTTCCATCAGTACCTTTGGCTCACGGACCGTAGATTGACTGGTACATTGAGAGCAGGCTGCACCTGTGGCATTTTGGAAAACTAGTGACTCACAAATGAGTGTATGTTTTTGTGGTGACAGCACATTCACGCGAGCTCAGATCTGAATATTCTCTACTAGTGTATTATGTTACTGATGAGTCACATCCCTCTCGTTCCAATTTGAGTGATTGCCATGTGTTCATTTCAACTGAACTGCTCTCGCGATCTCCTCTCGCAAAGAATGATGACCTCTCCACGCAGCCCTCTCAACCCCCGCTGGATAAACTCAAAAACACACGGTGGTGTTTCCGTTTGCGCGCCAGCAGGATGCGATGTGTGCTTGACATGTTTCAAAGTTACATTGTCGTCCCACTCTCACCCAGACGGAGCGTAAGAGTGATGCCAGAGATACTCAGCACTCAGACGAGGGTTATCAAATGATGCTAATGAAACAAAGAGGCCTGCAGCGCCTCAGGATCAGCTCCTGTTCATCGTGCTTCGTGAACGTGACTTTTTTGCTGTGTCATCACACCTCATAATTACACAACCAATGTCAGTATGATTAAATTGCTTACTGGAGCACAGTGAAACAAATTGCTGTTAGAAGTAAAAGTCCTTTCAATTCAAAATGTTATATAATTACTAAAGTACTGGAATAAAATAATATATTTTTGGTATGTTTATGTCATTGGTACATAATTACATTCTCAAATTCTCTAAAGTCAGTTGACTCAAAACCATTATCATAAGGGGACCTGACCACAAGCAAGAGACAACAAGTATGTCTCCTGGTGAGCTACAATGTATTTACTTGTATTTCTTCAAACCACTGAAAGGTTTATCTGTCTGTATGCAAAGATAAGGGATGCTAATTTAGAGTTTCCTGAACGATCATTAATGGTTAACCTGACAGGATTAGTGGAGCCTGACTGATACAGGATTTTCTGGGGCCAATGCAGATTCCGATGCTAGGTATAAAAAAAACAACAACACATATATGTCTATATATTTACATTTAATTTATCTATATTGTATTTTGTTATTATTGTTTTATTTTTTTCTTGTGACTAAATTGTGATAAATTGTATTATATATACACACACACACACACACACACACACATATGCTTTGCAATGGTCCCTCAAACGTGGTCATCAAACACTTGAGTCAAAGAGATGTAATGGAGGCAGGATATTTTACAGCTACTACCACTGCCTGAAATAAAGAAACTAAATATTCGTTTATCTTATTTCTGTGCACTTGTTGTATTTCAGCTCATTGTGAGGAGTCTTTACTGTCGCGCTAGTTTCTCTCCACCTCTTCAACTGTCAAAATTCTTCTCGGCGTTTAACACTTTAACAGAATAATTAATCAATCCTTAGCTAAAATATAATTGAACAACAGCAAAAGAAGATAACCGTCATGAAGTCAGCAAACATACCATAAGCACGGTATGCATATTTGTCACTTCACATAGAGTGCCTTGTAACTGCATTTTGACATTATTATTGTTAGGCTATAATAGCTCTTGAGGCCAGATAGCAGCCAACTAATGAAAAACCAGATATAAATAAAGGTAAAATCAAAAGACAGTGCGAGCCGTGTGAGTCATCCTGCATGTTGTGCAGGTACGGAGCAGAGGGTGCTCTCTAAAGCACCTCTAGCTCTTCACACAAACCCATGTGACCAATCCAGTAAGAGCTTTTAAGCTGAAAAACGTTAACCGGATTACCATCGGCCTACAGCTGTGAGACGTGTAAGACTGCAGCTGTTGGAACTGGCATCTGCTTCAGCCACACATGTCAGTGGTCTTGTGTGGCTGAATACACAGAGTGATGCTTGGTGGGGGGGTCAGGGGTTCAGTTTCCACCAGAGACACCAGTGTTGTAATGCAGCTGTAAGGTGCTTTCTATAAGTATCTGATACAGTAACAATACCATTATGAATGTGCCTCTTGAAGAGCAGTGTGAGCAGAAGTGGGTAATGTACCATGAGTGGGTGTAGGACAAATCAAACGACCAATCAGGACACAGTAAGATTAGGGTTGGAATTTATCTTAAATTGGAGGCCAAGGAGGGGCGGAACCTGTACTGGCCGACCAATCAGAGCAATAAGGTGGTGAAGAATGAATGACATGAAAGATGAATGTCACTTGAAAATATAAAGGCACTGAAACAGTATTCAGCTTTTAACCTTTAACTGGACAGACACCTCACTGACTGCATGTGCTTAAAAAAGTCTATTGCGCACACACACACACACACACACACACACACACACACACACACACACACACACACACACACACACACACACACACACACACACACATGTCTGTTGGAGCAGGAAAAAGCTGAGTTATCATCCATTACCCATCCCCTATAAAAAAACAAAAACAAGCAATAAATCTGAATGAACTCTCTCACTCAGTGTTTCCCACAATCATTTGTGAGACTCTGGTGACTGGCCATCGGGGATACCGGTAGGCCGACGGAGTTGGACTAGTCCAATACCGGCCCACGTCCATCACCAACCGGCCCTCCCTCTGACATCGCCAGACACGACTATATTCTATGCTTCACAGAACACGTTAAATTTACTCTAATACCCAAAGTCAACAATCACTGACTGATATTTATACTACTCCTCGCGATCTGTATTCACACTCATGGTTTCCATCTTCTTTACTCATCTAATCTCTTCCGTCACTCTAACTTTGTTTTAGGTGTTATTAAATGTCAATCACTCTCGCCTACTCAACACTTGCGTCACTCGCTCGCAGACGAAGCTGTTTTTGAGCGCGAGCCGGCAGCATGGCACCGGTACCCAGCATGCAACACTACTGATACCACTGATGTTCACTCCCCATCGTATGTTCTGTTCTGTTCATTTCTACGTGTCTTTTGCTTTCTCATTGTTTGTCACCACTGTAATATTCGTAGACACTTGTATTACATGTCCTTTCTTTCCATAGAATAGGTCATGTATTTCACGTATGTGTAGAACATATTTAGTCTTGCTGATCTGACACTAAACCGCAGTGAAGAAGCACAGAGGGGAGGCAAACAGTACCTCTGCCTCAATGAAGGGGGCGCGCGAGAGCCCACGGGTCGGGTTCATGGTTGTAGTTCCGTTACTCTTCTTCTACACTTCTCTTCTTCTACACTTCTCTTCTTCTTCTTATATTTTGCTTTGACCGCAAACATTGAAGTTTAAATATCTAAGCTTTAACAATTCTCAAAAAACAGGGAAATATGACCAAATCAACAGCAATTCAACGTGGGACAGGTAAAGTAACCTTTGATGTGTTGGTTGTTCTCTTTATTAATCCGTGGTTGTTACAGATTATCGCGGGATCTCTCGATTTTCGCGGGTGGCGCCCGCGAGCGCTCCGCTTCTGAAACACAGGTCGGGGGGGCAGATCGTTGCGCACGCTCCTGGTGCAATCAAATATGTACCTTACCTATGTGTGTGTAAAGAATGCTGATATGAAATATGAAAAACAACCAACAGTCAAAGTGCAAGCTTGCCAATTGAATGATGATTTAAGCTGCTCTATATTAGGTTCATATATTTATAAATCTGACTCTGAAAGAGTCAATGCCTCACCAGCCACCGACTTCACCGCACGTCACTGGTGTAACCATCTGATACCAGAGTTCAGCATATTCATCTAGCAAACTATACCTACCTTGGAGTGTTACAATAGCCAGTATCATTTTATTCCATGTGTCCATCCAGGCAAATTGGTGGATCCAAATGTTATAAAAAAAAAACATATGATTTAATTTCTTTGTAATCATCCAAAATAATGTTAAGTGTATGGGTATTTTTCCAAGTAGGCCACTGACTGGTCGATACGTGCGATGCATTGAGTGGGCAACGCGCCGTGTATTGAGTGGGCCGGTCTGACACAGTAACTCCCGGGCCACTTTTTTCCCCCAGTCCGCCCCTGCCCAGGACCCTCTAGGGTCATTTTTCTACATTTTGAAGTTAAATGCATCAATCTAAGTATCATAATGAAAGGGCTGCAAACCAACAAAGCAACCAAGAATGCCAGTGATGGTGGAAAAAGGGCATGGAGGTTCTCTTTGTGGTGGATTGTTGGCCTATGAATTTTTGTTTACTGTCATTTGAGGAAATGTGAGTTTCTTGTGGTTTACAACCACAAGAAACTCAGCAGCATGTTTCAACGGAGAGAAAAGAGTCAAGTTGGTCATATTTCCTTGGTTGTCCCACTTGGTGGAGAACATAAACACTTTGCCCTTAAGTTAAATAGCAGGCCTGTGCTTTTTTTTTCTTTCTTAATTGAACATTTTAACTTTGGTTACGCAAAAGAAACTTTTCTCTAAGGCTAATTTAGGTGTTTGGGGGTGGCGACCCTGTCTGACTGTTCTTTGAAGTAAGACAGAATATAAGGGGCTATGCTCGCCGGATGTCACCGGCTGATAATGGGCCAAGTGATATTGCTTTTGTTTGAGCGGGACCCTGGAGGTCCCCAGTGCTCAACTACATGTGGATTAATAAACTGATAAGCTTAATGAATCCTGACTATCAGAGCAGGTGGAAAAAAGAGTGGCTAATGGAAGTAATTACCTTGCCTGATCTGTCCGTCGGAGGGCAAGCCGGTCCTAATTCAGATGATTAATACGAGGAGGAATGGAAATGAAATAAGCCATTTGTAAAAACATTATCTGCATGAACACGTTAGCATGTCTAAGTGAGCGGTTTATGAAGCGCTGAACAGGGGACGAAGCGTTGGGTTATTTTCAACTGTCCAAAAGCATGACACACACACACATCACACGTTTGGACAAAGTGTTGACCGTTTGGTCTGCCAATTTGTATTTGACCTATTTGTGTTCATCTTAGATCAATACCGAGCCTCTAAAGGGGCTGCTTAATTGGACGACACGGCTAATTAACTCAAAGTGTCACTCACAACTGTTGGGAACGAGAAGGAGCGTGTTTGGTTATCAGCAAATATGAAACTAAACTATCAACATCAATGGAGTTATTAACATCAATAAGTTCATTAGCCAAACTATAAACTGAGTCTCATAAATGAGTGTTCACTCAGAATGTCCACAGTCAAAGTGTTCTACACTCAGAGCGAACAGTGAAGGTTGAATTCGAGCACAAGCCACAACATCCAGCTGTTATCACACACATATGCACAAGTAATCACAGAAGACTGCTCTTTAAAATATAACAGAGTTTATTAAATCCAAATAATAAACGATCAAATCAAATAATATCAAAAGCCAACAAACACTATCATACAATTATATGTCTAATACCTAAAGTCAAGTGAACAAACTGCGGTGAGAGTATATATATATATATATATATATATATATATATGTGTGTGTGCATGTATGTATATGGGGGGTGTATGTGTGTAGAGGAGGAGTGAACTACTCAGACAGTGGTAGAATGTAATCTCAAGCGGGGCCCCGTGGACTACAAACAAGATGGCGGAGTCTAGAGAACTACGACAAAATAGGGGGAGGTGGCTACGTATGTAACCACGTGGATCGACGCACAATGTGGGTTGAGACAATAGACTACGTACCCACGTGTCTGAGATGGTCAGCTAAATCAGTATGTGTGTAGAAAGAAAGGAAAGACAAACTCTAAAGCACGGCACTCAGCGCCGCCGTAAGATGTAAGAACAGCTTCTCTGTCAGGTAAAAACTCTGCGGTCGGATTCGCATCCGGCCAGCCACATCTCTAAATGTTCATACAGTGATAGTTACGGTTCTAAATCCTACTCACGGAGCCGGTTTAAAGAAGAGAAAACAAAACCCAACAAAATAAAATAATCCCCAAAACAAAGCAGATCTTTATCACCGCGGTGAAATACGAATATTGCTTTCTTATCACCCCGGAACCCGGCCGGCGAATCGAGGTTCGGCCCGCCGTGGTTCTGGTCTTTAAAGTAATAAAATCACAATCTCCAAATCCACGAGCAGTAACTGATCTAATGCAACACGGTTACATCAGGAAATACACAGTATAACGGGACTCAGCGGTCCGCGATGCTGCACAATAACATGTTCTAAACACTACAGTGACTTAAACAAAGCAAGCTAAAGGAATAACACACTAAATGACCTAATGAAGCCCAGACACCAGATAAACTCTTACTATGAGAAGGTTTCTTTTGGTCGGATCGGTCCTTCGAGTGGTGAATGCACTCGGTTGCGCGGCTCCAAGCCTCTGTCTCTGCAGAGAGGGGGATCTTCGGCGAAGAAAAAGGGAATTGTCGTCCTTTGGCCGGCTCTTTATACATTAATGGTGGGAGAACGGGTCGTAGAAGTTATCCGTTCTCTCACTACAGGATCCAAAAACTAAAATATAAACACAGTCTATGTTCGTCCAGCGAATTTAACTTGTGACCTAACAGGATTTCTTGAGAGGCAAACGTTTCCTTGGAACATCCAAACACCAAAGCAAGTTCGGACGGAAGAGAGCGATTTGAAACTCACGCTTGTTTTTAACAAATGCCTGTCCTCAGGTAATAAAACCGGTGGGGGGTCCCTTTTGGCCAATGAGGGGCCAGCATTAAGTTTTGGCTGGAGCCTGTCCTTATCAGCACCCAGATCAGGCCTTTTGTTGAAAGAAGGCCAGCGTACTTTTCTTTGTTTGAAAGCACATGGCAAGCCCTAGTCAGCCATGAGGTCAGAGTCAGACCCCAACACAACAAATGGCCGACCTATGAGTGTGTGTGTGGGCCGTCTCTGTACAGTTCATTTTCCTTCAGGAGCCAAGTCCTTCACTGTCCTTCAGTCTAACTGTAATTGAAAGACATGGACTGAGCGCTCACACGAGGACTCCAGGGATTATGCCTTTACCTTCACTGGTCGACCGACAGTTTGAAAGATGTGGGCTGGTGACAGCTTAACACCTTTGACACAAACAGTGGCTGGTTGAAGTAAACGGCTGCAGAGGCACTATAGTCCCTGAACAGGACTGAAACTCATTAATTATGCACGGAAAGAGAAACATGCAGCGGGGCCTCCAGTCACATCACATCTGTCTCATCTGACGTTTCAAGAAAATCAACGCCAGAGCTGCACAAATCAATATTCTTGTGTCAGCAATGGATCCAATCACTATATATAATGTGAAATGAGCCGTGCATAGTGATAAACCATCAGGGAATCATCACTTGAGTCTGCAGTTCTTCTTCTGAGCGTCTGTTAGCTCTTTGTTTTGGATTAACAGCGGCAATTTAATGCGGTGTTCACACAAAACGCAAAGCGAATTTTCACGTTGCGTTACTCGCGGGACAATTTGTGTTTGTGTCACTCCCACTCTACGCGCCAGAGAGGATATGGCAATTTAAGCCAAAATAAGCAATTTAGCTGTGATATTATTGCAATAAACGGATAAAAAGGATGCCGAAATAACTGCATAATGATGCCGATTTGTAAAAAGTCATGCTTTGGTAGGTCTGTCCGCAAGACCAAAAAGACAACTTTTGAAATGCTTGTTTTCTGAATGGAGCTCAGATCAGCATAAATACGGCAGGGTAGTTATTGTTTGTACCATATGTTTTATACTAGTGGTGTAACGGATCACCCCTCACGGTTTGGCACACATGTGAACTGCAGATTATTACTTTTTTTTTTACAGTTTAATCATCATAGTGTGAAATAAAGTTTTACTGCTGCTCATATTTTTTCAGCTAATACGTCTCTAAATATCTATGCAGAGTTGCAGTGAACAGATATTAAGCAGTAGTGTGTGTTAAAAGCATTTGACGGTGAAAGTCATGGCGAGCGGAGGAAATTCAGAAGCCCCCGGCGCCATTTAAGTCGTATGTTTGGCTTCCCTGTTACTAATAATGACGGGATAAGGGTGGTGGACAAAATGGTATGTAGGCGTTATTTAACGAGAAAGACACACGACAACGGAAATACATCGGGCATGTCCACACATATGAAGCGCCGGTATTGAAGCGCCACCATCCTGGTGACGGGGGCCAAGGCACAACAACAACAAGGTATCATCGCGGCATTGAAGAAAGTGTTTGTGGCAGAATAAGCTATTACAACATCTATTGAGGTCTTTATTGCTGCAGACATGAGGCCATACTCCGGTGTGGAAAACAAAGGATTTCAAAATCCTTTAAAGTGCTTGAGAAAAAAAACGTGATACGATCCGAACCGTGAGTTTTGTGATCCGCTGCACCCCTATTTCATACACACACATCTACGGCTACAATATTTGTTTCCTTCATTTCTGATTCAACCACGTCAGGACGTCAGTGATGACAGGAGGAGAATGTCAATACTGAAAGTTTTCAACTTGCGTCTTTGCATTGACTATGTATGTAATCTCGTTTAGTGTGAACACAGCATTACTGTTTTGTTTCATTCTGAATGCTCTCATCAACTTTGGTTCCAGCTCCAGCAGACTGCATGAAACTGAAAATGCAATATATGCAACTTTCCCAGAAGAAAACAGACAAAGCTAGCAACTAGCTTGTGAGTACGGTGGAGCATTTAGCAGCTCAAGAAAGCAGTTCAGGGAACAAAACAGCTCAAAGATGAGTAAGTATTGGAACTTACATTCACCAGTGGTCTATAAGAGTCTATCAATCAACTAATTCTCAATCTTCACAATCTTTGAATTTAGTGAGGCATGAAAACCATGCTGACTACAGTAACGGTAGATGCCATCCAAAGTTCAAATATTGTAGCTATCTTCAGAGACAGGATTCTAAACCAGATATTACTTTGTTACCTCACAAGAGAAGAAGACACCGTGTATATTGTAAGAGCAGAATGCAATATATACCATACATACTTGGGAGACTCTTTACAGTCCCAATTATTATTCCAAAGTTGACACCAACAGCACAACTCTAAATTTGCTATTAAAGAAAGCGTTTTCCTAAAATACAGATGAACAACATATGGCCATTGAAAACACTAGAATACACTGTGATGGAAAACAATTCAATCTATAGAAGCTAACAGTCACTGGTTCATCTGTTAAGAATACATGATGTAAAACATTCTGATAGGAATGAACAGGTACAAATAAGACCAAGGTTGTAAAAAGAAAGAAAGAGTGTGAAGGAAGTGTCAAAAAAAAGAACTTCAACTTGATTCCAAAAATAAAATAGTGTAGACTACATCGTACTTGAGAAAGACCGATATGAATGTAGGTGTGGTGCGATCTCATTCTCTCATTCACTAAGTGTCGTCAGCAGAGGACCAAATGAGCTGTGTAGCATCATTAGCCATGCAAACTGCCAAACACTCCCTCATGAAAGACAACCTGAAGGAGCGGCCCCTGGAACTGTGGGCGAACGTTATGGATGGAGGGCCAAATGTTGCTGCTGAGGGAAATGAGCGCTGGGCGTGGAGGCTGATAAGCCCACACACTGATCACTCTTCGGCGGCGACACGCCTAAAAGCACTTGATTCTCAGCTGTGTTAACAGTCCATGTCGCCAGGGTGGAGTGGATGGAGAGGAATTAAACTCAGATGGATATTACAAGTGTTAAACTCGTAGTCACCAAGCGGGAAATCTCAGTGTAGGACATTATATGGGTCATTAATATATAGCTGCCAGGAACCATTAAGAAAACTACATTTTAGTTACGTCGGGAATAACATTGAAATTAGAACTGGGAACGGCCTGCTGCTATGTCTGGTTTGTGCAGCAGGGAGAAGGATGAATACGGTTTCTCCAAAGCTGGAGGACAAATATCAGTGGCATGCTGGGCACCATGTCTCTGTCAGACCTTTTATTCACAATGCAGCTCTGCTTATCAGGGTCTAAAAAAAGAAAAATGTATCCACAATAACTGGTGCAGGTGAATGATGCTGCTCACTCAAGCCTTAACCTAGAATTTAAAATAAATGAACTAGCTTAGGGCCCCACCTCAGCGTTGGGGAGTGGTTGGTGGAGATTAGCCTGGATGAAGCGGTTTGGGGAAAGGCTAGGTTGAGGGTCCACTGCGGCTGCCGGGCCTTGCAGACCCCCAAGAAGCCCTCCCAAGGAAGCAAGGCTGCCTGCCCGTTGCGCAGGTCGTTGGAGCTGTGGCGAGTGTAGATTTAGTAGGCGTGGTGGAGACTAGGGTTAGACTGGCTGAATGAGACGTGAATTCTGAGCATCGCAGGAAGCCAAAGAAGCAAGTGGAACGTGGATTCTAGGGTGCGTGCCAGGTGGACGGGAAGGCGATTGGAGCGCAGGGTGGCGACGCAGCGAGGAACGAGATGGGAGGTTAGCGGAAGACCGCAAGGAGTCGGCGGAGGCGTTCGGCGCTGGAGGCCTTTGAAGAGCAAAGCCGACTGAGAGAACGTTGTGGGGGAGCAGGGGGAGACGGTGAGTAGTTTCGCAAAGAAGTTGATGCCGCTGAGGTAAACCTTGATATTGGATGTGGTCTTGGATGTGATCTTGGTGCGGATAGTCAAGAGGGCATGGTAGGTGAAGCTGCATGGGGAGGCCGTGTCGAAGGAAGGGAACGCTTCTTCTTCTATCTCTTCTCTCGATGTCGGACGGGTGTCTGCAGGAGGGCGGAGCTTCTGAACTTCTGGGATGGGAAGTGAGAAAGCCACGGCGTTGTGGTGGCCCGGACGTGGGCTGTATCGAGAACGCACCCTCGACGGATGGGTGTCTCAGCGTCCTTTGGTGATTGGATAAACGACCGCTAGGTTGTCAGGAGTTAAGGACTCGCTGGCCCGATCGCGGCCCCACGTGATGGCTGCGGCTACTATTGGTCGGGTTTGGTAGCATGAAGGAAAAAGCGACTTGCATTGCTTGCGAGGTCCGAGGGCTGATCTATGGCAAAACGTCTTCCATCGTGGAAACCCCCCAAAACGGCAGGGGGAGCGGCATCGTTGTGTAGACCAGTTGTGTGGACCAGTTGTGTGGTCCGTCGCTGGAAGTAGACGGCGTGGGGCACTGGAAGGTGCCCCACGTTTGTCGGAGCATAAACCGCTCTGTAATCTACATCTCTCGTCTCGCACAATGTGTCTCCAACGCCAACATGGCTGTTACCATCTCTTGTACACAGAATCAGAATCAGCTTTATTAAATTCCATGTATGCGTGCGCATACATGGAATTTATTATAACAAAATTATATTTCCCGGACTTTTGAGGGCGCTGACATAGCAAAATATGACGACAAACAGCCGAAGCCTCATTCAATAAGGAAGCTTAGTTTGAATGTAAAAGAATGACATTACATTATAACGTTGCATTTATGAAAAAGACACAATTTTATTGACGGTAAACACGTAAAATGTATCAAAATAATAAAGTAAACCGCAATCACAATTTGAAATCCCCAGATTCCCTAGAGAATAATTTGTGCACGGTAAATTTGGCAATTGTACATTAAGTTATTTCTTTCTTTGTGTAAAAAACATGAATCAGCTGTTCTGATGAGTGCTGCACACGCATCTATTTCTTACTGTACAATAGCAAATTCCCCTCCCGTATTGCTTTCATTTCCATTTAGGCTAATTCTGTCTAATAAGGCTTCTCTTGGAGCTTTCATGTACAGAATAAAAAGTACTTTAAGGGTACTGACAACGATACCCAGCCCAGTGTCACGGTCTGTTACATAAACCAGAGAATTATAAAGTAACGAGACGCTGCAGAGAAAGTTGGTCTTCCTTGTGTCGTCTACTCAAACAACAAGAAACAGTCACGGCCGCTTGTGACGCAAACAGAACATGAATGCGGACTGGGAAAGGTGTCGTCCAGGAAACAGCAGTACTGTATTTTGAAACAGTCCATACAATTCAGTAAATAGTGAATTAAACAAATGTCAATTAGATGGAAATCTGTATGAGAAATAAAGAAAAAGAAAACGCAGTAATCTATTTGACCTTGACCGATCTGATCACTGTTGAATATTAATACGTTGTTATGAAGTGCACCTTTAAACACACACTTCAAAAAGCACAATCCCTACCTTCATCTTCTCCATTTTTACTTCTCAACTACCTCGCCTCCCTTCTTCCTCTCGTTAGCTGGCTACACACTAATTACAAGTAGCTGGCGAGCTGTTGTTGAAGTTTGCGTTGCGTAGCAACAGCAGTGATGTAAGGCTCCTCGCAGCCTTTGAGCTCCTGTGCTCCGCGTCTCTAACGACGCTCCGGCATGTTTGGCTTTGTGCTGGAAGCAGGAAATAAATAAGGGTTCCAATCAGAACACTGGTTCATCCGTAAATGAGACCCTGCCTCCTAAGTGGTGTCCATGAATTCATTTTCCATTACCGGGAAAGAGAAAAGACCAACTCCCTCTCCTCTAATAAGGACTAACAAGCAGTGAAAGCAGAGGAATAGTTGCTGTGGTGTATAAACATCACATCAGATAAGAACCGGGCGTCTCTCGCTGTCGCTACCGCAAGACCAGCAACAATAGACGAAGGATAGAAAGACTCGGCACAAGGAGTGGCGGAGGAGAAGCAGACAGGGGAAAGGGGGGCAAGATATTTCGGGGGGCTGGGATGGGTCTCTCTGAGCAAGTGCGAGGCAGAGCTCCTCAGTCGACACCCAGCCCGCTCTCTCGTCTCGTCACGATCACAGAGCGGGCGAAGCGATGAGCAGAGATGACCCGCAGGTCTGGTCTATGGCCTCGTCTCGATCTGTGTCCAACGCAGAGAGATTGAGCCCTCTCTCTCGTTCGCTAGAGCTCTCCGTCTCCTGCTCTCTCTCTTCTCTCTCTCTGTCTCTCTTCTCTCTCTCTCTCTTCTCCTCTGTCTCTCTCTCTCTCTCTCTCATCTCTCGTCGTCTCTCTCTCTCTCTCTCTGTCTCCTCTCTCTCTCTCTCTCTCTCTGTCTCTCTCTGTCTCTCTCTCTCTCTCTCTCTCTCTCTCTCTCTCTCTCTCTCTCTCTCTCTCTCTCTCTCTCTCTCTCTCTCTCTCTCTCTCTCCTGTCTGCTCAGACACAATGTTGGGTTAATGTTGGGTTAATGTGTCAAAAGGTCTCTCTCTCTGTCTCTGTCCCTTCTAAACTCTTATGTCTGTGTTTGCTCGTGTCTCCCCTCCTCTGTCAATGTATTTGGGTAACATGGCTAGTGGGGGGGGGGGATTCAAAATGAAACATAAGGCATCCGTGTTGTTTGTCCATCAAGAATTGACTGGGGCTGACAATTAAACCTCAAAAAATGTTTCCGTAGAGTATCTCAAACTGCAGATTACTGAACGTTGGCACCACATGCTTGCTCAGATTCATACTCTCCTTCACTTATTCTGTCATCAGATACTTCTTCATTTTAAACGTAATTTTGCCAATGTCTTGTATAAGTGCTTGTAATTAGACAACATAGAACAATTAAGAGCTCTGACTTTTCTTTCTAAATGAATCGTTTGGTAAAGAAAATTAGTCCCATTAGAGCACTTGGACCCAGTTTTTTTGTTTGAATAAACAATTAATTGATTTTTAAAAACGATGCTGCATGGTTTCTGTTGATTAGAGACATATTTTGTAATTTTCTAAATTTGCTAAGTATGATCTAAATACATTCCTTTGATTTATGAATGGAGGTTAAATTCGTATTCTGAATAATTATTTTTCTTTGGGAACTTTCGTTATTAATGAGATGAGGATCAGCTGGCACAGTCTTTGACCTCACGTTAAACTCACGTTAAACTCACTTTAGACTGATTATATGTTACTATTAAGTTTGTTGTAAATAAATCAAATAACGGCAATAGCATCAGCGTCTGCAGAGTTATCATTTGGACTGTTTAAAGTGTGAGTCGAGGCACGGAGCCCCGTAACGTGGCCGAGTGTAGAAGAACAAAGAACAGGCCACCACAAATTGACTAATTGTTTTCAGGTTGAAGTGGTTGAAGTGTACTCCAGGGAGTGTCAGTACACCGTGACGTCACTGTTGGGTGTGGTCACAGGTGCAACACAACAACAAACACTGACGGGTGTTTAAAGATCTTTACCGCTTTACTTTCAAGCTGAAATCGGTGATGTTTTGCCAGCTGTGAAATCGTCACATCTTGACAATCTCACAAAACACACATGTCACATCTACAGCCACACATTTTCATTTACAGTCTTCCTCCAAATACATATGTAATACTGTACTCGCTTCCTCTGCATTGTATTTCTCTCTTTGTTCCTCCTCTCCATCCTGCACATACACACACAAACGTACACACACACACACACACACACACACACACACACACACACACACACAAAGCATGACTCAGTGCCAACTGGAAAAGGCCGAGATCATCTGAAGGCTTTCTGTAAAGCAAAGTTGCCACTCTAAAAGCGATTATGTTTCATTACAGTGGAAATGGGAGAGCAAGGTTTCCTGGCGCCTAAAGATCAATAACACCTCCCCCTCCCTAACATACACTTACAAACACACACACACTCTCATGTCTGGCTACTTGATAGTCTGTTGATGAAAATGCTGAATCTCCTCTGAGAGGAGAGGATGATGATCATTGTTTTGTTTTTTAAATCTGTTGTGTATTCATCGTCTCCTTTCATTTGCATTACTCATGTACTGATTGTATTTGTAACTCCCGTGTATCCGTTGCGTTGTCGTTGATTGGCCGTAGGCATGAATGTGTTTGGTGTGTGGATGGAAGCAGAGCTGCTGGTCCACGGTGACTCAGGGTTTGCTTAGTCTCTCTTTCTGTTTGTACTGATTGTAGGATGTGAGCCGCATGTGATACCGACATCAATTTACAATGTCAATAACACATAATGACTAACATGACATCTGGTTTTGTCCCTTCAGCACAACAGGTAGTACAGCACGAGTCATCGGATTGTAAATGTGATTGTGTGTTAATGCAACGTGTTTTTCCACTCGTGTGATCTATGTTACGAGTTCTCATCAAAGCCTTGTTTAGGATTCAACAGTGTAGATCTATCGGGTGAGAAAAGGTTCAGTGAGACAGTCACTTTCATCTCTTAAAAGTTGCAGTTCACGATAAAAGCGTAAAGTGTAAATGAACATGCCTTCAGAACGCATAATGTCAACCATCCCGAAGTCAATGCTAACCATCAAGAATTGTAAATGTTATCCTTGTACTTTGTTAGTGTCATCTATAGTGGTTTCTTGCAGAAAGCGCGTAATATGAAATAAATGACTGTATTTTTATTTAAACATTTGCTTGGATTAAAAATAAGTCTTGTCATTCGTAGTTTTAATGATAAGCTGCTTAGAGGTAGTGTTCTTAATTCATCTCTAATATCTGTTTTATGTTGATTTAAAAACATCTCCGTCAAACAACTGGATATATTGAAGTTTCTCACGTTACACAAGATTACATTTGAACACATCGTGACACCCAACATGCATGAGAACAACTTACGACACAATACGAGTCTGATTAAGTTAGTTGCTCCAAATGTTTTTACGCTTGTTGCTCCTGGGCTTATTTTGGACTTGCTGTGATGACATATTGTGGGATTCGTGTCTTCTTCACTCTTCACACTGAAGAACCTCCACACTGACACTTTTTCAGTTTGGGTCGGCAGCTGATCGATCCAGTAGGTCTCTGCGCGTGGCGGTGGAGCAAAATGAAAAACTATGAAGTGGCTTTAACCCAATGCAACCTGTACCGGCCCTCGGGGGTCGGTGTGGGGGCGGGGGAGGGCGAATTCCGGTTCAGCTGAACCGCAGAATGCAATTTTCAGTAACAAATATAATATTTCCACAAAAATGCAGCATACCGTTTGAACGAAGAATCTCCCATGAATCGAAGCATGTGTAACACTTTACACACTCAAAACACAATAAAGCACGATCTACGACAACATTCCTAGCCTCGTGCTAAATATCGACACTTTTCTCGTTCATTTTGGCCGAGACACGTAACCAATAGCATTCGATCACGCTTCGAACGTATATCTCGGATTTCCTCTCCGGGACACGCTTCAAACATTACCGGGGGACAGCAGCCCCCAGCATCTATCACTTTGCCAAGCTGGGGCCCAAGTAGTGTCATGCATTCTCCCTTTGTATATAAACCTGTATCTAATAGAAAAGAAAAACAATAATCAATAGCTTCATCAGTGCCACTTCTTAGATGCCACGTACATCTACTTTGTATAAAAATGATGCTTCATGACGAATAAGTGAAACGCCTCGGTTTGTAGGATACATTGAAAACACGAGGAAGAACCGTAAACTGGAGCCTTACAAGGTTTGTGAATCAGAATCAGCACCAACACACCGAGGCAGCCGTCCGCGGCGCCATCTTGAGCAGTACATGTACAGTTTACTGGAAGCCCCAGATTACAGGTTGTGTTTCTTTAATGGAAAAAGGGACTCAATGGAATTAGACCGGCAACCACTACATCCCAAACAGTCACTGTGGTTCTCCTTCGTCTTAACTGTTGTTATCAGCCAACACAAATCCAGCCAAGCAGAGAAAATACCATCCTTAAATGACATATAGGTTTTAATAAATGACACCAAATATTATTCAATTCATTCAGTATTAATTCTACTTATTTGCTCATTTTCACGGAGGCACCCATCCGTAGTTATGCGTCTGCCACTGTGCTCACTGCTGTGCATACAGATGAAGACTCCAGCAGCCATTTGACTCGTTTGTAATGAAGCACGGGCCATTGTAGCTATTTGCCTTCTCATTTACTTTGAGTGTGGTGGATTATAAATGTTGTCCTTTAATTACATGTCAGCTGAGAGGCAGTGAATGCAAGGAGATAAGCCGGGAATAGACGCTATCGGGCCCTTTCAGTGGTTTCCCAGTAATTTGGCGCCTGAATGCACCGCGGCACAAATAAACAACAAGAACCAAAGGCTCTCGTGGTGTTTAATGTTTTAGTTCAAATCCATTAAAGGGACGTCTGGCTACAGTAGGACATTACTTAAGCTGCAGCACAACAGTATGCAAACACACAGCAGCTGTTACAACCTTTTGAATTCTTTTAGTGTCAGTTTTACTGATTCATAATGAAAGAATGCATCTTTTGCAGTTAGATAATGCAAATAAACATATGAAGATAAGTCAACAAATGGCAGCTTGAACAGTGTGGTAGGTTCAGAAAATGACATCACTTTGCTGTTAATTAGCCTTTTTAATTAAACAAGGAAAAGACAACACCTGACACTGAGATATCATATTTTTTACCTGTTACACTTTGTATTTATTACAAGCGACATATATTGCTCAAACTGTGCTAAAATTAAACATAGCATCCTATCTATCATATTTCATTTCTGCTGTGACTTGACACTCAGCTAAGCCCCACCCCCCGATGCTACCAAGCTTTTAGCCACATTACCATGGAGCCCACACTGTCACTAACTGCACTCTTTGTATAAATATTACCTATTTTTTGGAACATTTTTGGAGAATTTCAAAGAGAAGCAGACAAGAGGGTCTACAATAAGGATATATCCAGGATGTCAAACTGATTCAGCAGTGAAAACGGGTCAAACAGATGAAGATAGAAGCTAAAGCTACAGATCACAGTGTAAAAGTGAATCACCACATCACCTGGAGATCCAGACAGACGAAGGAACAAGACTGTTCCTGTGAAGACGGGTAGGTTTTTATTCACGGTTACAATTATTAAAAACTAAAGCAGCATGTGTTTACACTCAGTACATCATGTTCTACCGATCCGTAAGAGATGTTGGTACAGGCCAGCTCACTGGAGGCCAACTGTGTCAATCTTTCTCAAACATAATTCAATCATATGGTGCTTTCACACACACACACACACACACACACACACACACACACACACACACACACACACACACACACACACACACACACACACACACACACACACACACACACACACACACACACACACACACACACACACACACACACACACACACACACACACACACACACACACACACACACACACACACACACACACACACACACACACACACACAGAGAAACAAAGAGAGGCATAGAGAGAGAGAACTTTCTCTTAATGAGTGTCAGTTGCCTCTCACCATTTGCTCAGTCAGTTGGAAGGGAAACTTATCTCAAGTCAGATATACAGCAGCTAGAAAAGTAGAGAAAGTAAAGACGACGACAACACAAGCAACACAACTTTTCCTTAAAAATTGCAGCATAATAATAATGCCTCATAATAAAAGCCCTGGCTTTATTGAGACGGTCTATGGATCTCCTCTGCTGCGTTTCAGCACCCTGGACAGCGCCGCCACAACAAACGCACCCTTCACACACATAACAAGCACTACCCGACTGAAAAGAATCCATAATAATTCACATTGATGCAGAGTGAACAGTCTTGGATTGCTATTCCTTATTTCATGGGCTATTAACAGGGCTTAGATTTTTGTGGTGACGCATATTTAAATACAAAAAGTGAAATAACAAACAAACATGACGTTGATGAACATGGAAACAGTGGGCCAGCCTTACCCGTTTGTACCTTTCATTCACACACACACACACACACACACACACACACACACACACACACACACACACACACACACACACAGACACACACTCACTTAATAATACAACGGTATACAGTACACCCCAGACTAAAGGCCCATTCATATTCTTTGTTATTAAGTTGAATCCAGAGCCTATAGAGAGCTATTTGTGCGCATGTGATGTCATCTCAATGTAAAGTTCAAGTCCAAACAACCTCCACCAGATCACAAATCCACCGTTCTAAATTTAGTTTGCCGCTCGCAACTCCTGATGCATCGGTGTGCGCAGGCTTCCCTTAGAGCGTCTGGCTCATTAACATGCCGCTGGGGGCGGAGCCTATGATCTCTCACCGTGTAGCGACGCGGAGAAAGCGGAGCGGGATGAGAGGCTTCAGCTGATCAATGGGAATGTCTGACATGACATATTCAATACTCCCCCTGTTTATCATCTGCACCTCTTCAGTGCATCCCACTGTGAACATGGGTACCTGGGAATGTTGGACATGTTCCAGTCCCTCTGTTCGATAAACTGTAAATCTAAATCCCAGTCCCTCAAAGTCCAAGGTCCAGAACCTAGAGATATTCAGTTTAATATTCATACCCCCTTTTTTTCATTTACTCCTTTATCAAAATAACTGCCGGTCAATTTTCTGTCGATCGACTAATTAGTCGACTAATCGTTGCAGCTATACAAAAAAAAAGGAACAAAAATGTCCTGCTGCACTGATCCAATCAAAAAAGTGCAAACTTCTCGCTTGAAAATAAAAATGAAATGTGCATTCTTTTCCATGAGACGATATGGTCAGTGCAGCCTCTGGCCCATTTAAACCCCAGGGGCCACACTGGGGCCAGCTGGTTCTTTAGAGGGGACGATGTAATAACCCTGAAGTTATTACATCGTTATTTAAGCGGCAGCATCGTGCCGGAAACAAATTGTGGGAAAGCAAAGTCACACAGGTCATCCGAACAAATCTAAGATATTCTGTCCAACCAACAAAGAAAAGTCTGATTTATGCTGCTATTGTATTGTGTTATGAAACAGCAAACCACAAAGCAACCACAGGCTGACATGCAGACAACAAGCGTTTACTCTCACACAGAGAGATCACATCAACAACTACAGCATCAATCATGTATCAAATACTTATCTATCTGCTGTACGTACATACAGGGTTAGTCACCAAAGCTAAGACTCCTGTACTAGACCTTCCACAATGAACAGGTGGTTTAGTAACCACTACATTTAAAAATGGAGGTTATTCTAAAGTCATTGTGTGGCTATATTTAGACAGCAGTAATGACAGAATACCTTGACTGTACACGCAGACGAGGAACAGTATCCTCCGTAACAATATTACCACTAACAACATTAACTTTGCAGCAAGGAGTTCCAGTAAATACACACATTCATGGCGGGACATGAGAAAGAAACACACCAGCAAGCAAACAGACAGACAGAAAAACTATTGTGACTCACGTTACTCCATGCCGAGGCCTCCTCTTTCCATCAAGAAGGCGAAGTGAAGCGGTCGATGTGGTATACTGTAGTTACTTCTGTGCTTGTTGTTCGTTGCAGTCGTTTAGCAATTAGCAACACTGGAAAACAAGTAGCGAGCCTTAATTCTCTCCGTTGTTGAAGTACATTTTTATAAGCTGACTTCTGGCTGGTTTCACATTTATTCAGCTGACAGTATTATCCATTGGACGCTGTAGTACACTGTAGTAATATTTAGCGTTAGTGAACTTAATTAACTTCACCTGGTGTCGTGTTTCTTTCAACCACACCGACTAGTTTGGGGGGCACTGTTTGTCTAATATTAAGAAACGCAATCAAAAGTAAGATTTAATTTAATTAAAAGGCAAAGAAAGTGACTCCGTGAATATGTTCTCAACGTTCTACACATGTTAACGTGGGTGACACATTAATTGGGTGTGTTTGCTTTAAATCACAGTTCATGGTAGTTGGTCTGATGTGTCCTTGAGTAAAGCTCCATCAGTGCTCCTCTGGTTGACCTCTGACCCCCCTCTGTGGGCTGATAAAAAGACACCGCATATATATCTCGATAGAAAACTGATTTTCTTCGACAGTGGACCAGATGTGTAAATCATTGGAATCTTACAAACCTTCAGAAACGGGCCAAAACAATATTATGAAATATCTTTAATGTAGCTGAAGAGAACATTTGCATAGCGGTGCCTCCATCCATCCCTCTTCCTGCAGCTAAATAAAGGATGAAAACTCAAAGCTATGGAGGAGTACACGTCAGTATCCCACATACTTACAGGAGTGAAGTGGTGGACAGGATGGCTGAAGGGCCGGTTTCCTGCGCTGCCGATGTGTGGACTCACTTCCTGCTGCAGCTGGAGTGTCTTTACAGCTCAATCCTCGTCTCATCTCTGACGTTTTTTTCTTTTTTTTTCTCCATCATCATTTTTTTGGTTTTGTCTCCCACAGCTGACACTGATATTTACGGCCCTTGTGTGTCCCGGCACTTACCGCCCCGTGACACTACACGCTGCCCTTGTGGTTGTCAATAAGGGGCTCCATCAACCTGAGAGTAATTGGAAGCGTTTTCGGAGTACGCATCGAGAACAAAGCCTGGAAAAGGAGCCCCCACTCTACCGCCTGACACACTCTGCCCTCGTCAACCACGCCGGTGCCATTACGTGGCCCTGATCAGGGTTTAAATGCCACACAGTATGACAGCCTCACAGCCCAGCATCTTGCTTACATTTACACAGTGTGTGTAAATATACAAAGGCCCATCATCGTCAGTGTCACAGCAGGTGAGCTTTTATCCAAATATCTTGACGGGGCATCGCTGTGTAAGGATAGTGTCTCCAATCACAAATGGACCTTTAATTCTGTCAGTTTCATATTAATAATCCCTGTATTTTCTCTCATGTCATGCCAAGTAGTTTTTGTGACTTTATTTTGGGGGTTTGTGGTACTACTGGTAGGCTATTTCTTAAAGGTTCTCTATACGCTATTCAGAGCATTTTTATAGCAGCAAAAATTCATATAGCACCTATACCCTCTGGCTCCTCATCAGGTAAGAAGCGCTGTTGCCGTTAGCACCGGACGTTAGAGGGGTTCGTGGAGCCTCGTAGTTTGGGCCACTGACGAAGCTGCTGTATTTGACGGGTTGGGAGTGAGAACGGGTCGACTAACCAGGTGGACATGTTACTTCCTGTGGATATTCATGGCCAGTAGTGAGTGAATCTTACACAGTGTCCCAATTTCATACCAAATAATTATCATATGCACTATATACTGTACAGTATATATATAGAAGAAACCATTTTATACTGACTGTAAATGTTGCACTGTATGCATTGATTACAATGCTGTGAGACAGCAACATGTTTTTCTCAAGATGAAATATACATTTTTAGTTTTTTGAGATCTTTCCGGAGGCGTCTCACCCACCATTGGGCTCTGAGTAACCCCGTCATTTTCATTGTGCACTGCATTGGATTGTGGGGCCACAGCGTATAGTGTACACTTTTTTAGTATGCATACTGACTTTTTATATCATATTAGTTTTGTCCCTTTATGAGTGCGAACACACAAACAGTTGTTGATGACCTCCTGACCTGATGACCTCCTGACCTTTCCATCAGCACCACCATCGGGCCAAATACAGCAATGAGCCTACAGAAGGGCCGAGATGCTGTCTTGTCTGCCTTGAGGACTAACGGCAACAATAAACAAATGATGAATGACAGAAATATATATGAACTACTGTGAGGTTGTCCGTGGGAAATGTGTTTTCTTGTGTTTCACTGAGGGACGTTTAAAAACAGCCTCTGATGCAATATTCATGTCACGAATTTGGTATTTTGGGCAGCTGGTACTGAACACCATGCCTCCTCCCCAGGCAGGGTAGTGGAGGGTGGAGGGGGAGGGAGAAGAAGAGGGAGACAGGGGGTGGAGGGGGGGGGGGACCTGTTCTGAAAAACACACTCCCAGGTCTGGCTGTTTACATCCCTTCGGCACGTCCGTGTCTGTTTCCATGGCGACGGGAGTAAAGATAGACGGGGGATGTGTCAGAGATACAGTGCGCCAAGTGGTGCCGATTGCCGGACGTGAGTTGAAGAATGAGCAGGGCACACTAGTGCACATTATCTCAGCCGGCCGCCAGACCAATGCAGCTCGTTGTTTTCCTTTCACTCTCACTGGGAGATGACATCGACAGCTGCACCAGGCGTGATGCTGGGGTTTGAAACACACCTGAATAATCTGAGTAAACGATAAAGTGCAGCTACTACAGAGGTCACATACAAAGTCAGTATGGTCATCGCGTATAGTTGTGTACTCATACATACATTTAGTACCTTCAACTCTGTCGCTCTGAAGCCTGATGTACCAGCGTCTCGTTTGTATCCGTTGGTGTAACGACACCACCCATTGCTGTATAACTGATCCACTACTTGAATTGGTACTTCTTTAGTTAAGGGGGGGGGGCACTACAAACCTGTTCATGTCTCTGTACAGGAAGATGACTAATCCAAATTTTGTCCGGATAAAGGTGGATCAACCTTTCTCTTCTTCGTTTAGGGAAAGAGACAGGTTTTGGTAAAATTGCATTTGGTAGCCTACGCAAGTTAAGTCACTGTACGTTAAGTAACACACAGGACACAAACAACGGTCTCCTGGTGGAAAGTCCTGTGTTTGTTTGACTTAGGCGACAACTTCCAGTTCTGAAAAGTGAAGCCAATGAGGAAGTGTCTTAAAGCTGCATTCTCTCTAGTGTCCACCAGGGGGCGACTCCTCTGGTTCTATAGAAGTCTATGAGAAAATGACTCTACTTCTCTCTTGATTTATTACCTCAGTAAACATTGTAAACATGAGTTTATGGTCTCAATCTCTAGTTTCAAGTCTTCTTCAATACAGCATGATGTTCATTTAGTACATTATGGTCCATTTAGAGTCAAACAGACCAAAAAGCAGGGGATGCTTTAGGGCGGGGCTACACAGTGATTGACAGGGTGCTAACACGGTCTGAGAGTTGTCTGTGTATTCTTCTTACAGCTTTAACCCTTTCACAGTGTCTTTTCCCTTTATGAAAGTTAATTGTAACATTTTGGTCGGCTAACAATGTCTTATTCAGCGTTTGGTTGTACTTAGCTCCGCCCTCTCGTGTCACTACTGGTTGCAAAAAAATGGCGACTGCCAAAATACCAAACTGAAGGCTTTAACGTGGTGCACAAACCAATGGATGACATCACTGTGAGTCCGTCTGTTACGAGGCGGGTAACAATTCAACATATGGAATGAATAAAGTTTCCAAGAATATGTGCGATTTGAAATAGGTCTGCAAATAAGTCGGTATACTAGGGGCATATTAAAACACCAAACGGGTGGTTTGATATGCAACTTCCAATCTTAGGGACTAAAATAAGTTTGTCCCCATGTTTCCTAAAAGTTGCACCAAGTTATTTCCAGGACACTTTTTGGGAAATTAAAAAGAACAATTAGGACCCATAAACGTAAGTGTTAACCAGGACCATGCTGTGTGCAGCCTAGAAAGGTTTTCTGGATTTCTATGAATGCAGAATTATCATTACATCAAAAACAGGAGTGTGAAAAAACAATACATAGATACTAGCTTGTTTGAAATCTTTGTCTGGACATGGCCTTTATTGGAGAATGGAGCTGCTCAGTTGTCATGGAGATGGTTCGGTTGTCATCGAGCGTCCTAAATATGGAACTGCAGTCACACGATGACTCGTGAACACTGAAAGCTGCGGAGTAAACTCGGAAGTGAACCTCGAGTTGACATACTTTTTGTGAAGCTTTGAAATGATTCACTACAATCTGGTATTTGTGTTTGTGAAACAGAAACAGTGTCAATGAAACACAGGTAGATATACGTTTGAATAAACATGAACCCATATTTCCTCTCAGAGGAAGAAAAGAGGTCAGACGAAGCAAAGAAAGAAAGAATCAGTTAAAAGATAAATAGTTTATGTGACTCTCACATGGCATTTACCTTTACTCTATACACATTGTTTTGAACGTGATATACAGTATGTCATCTTTTTCTTTTTTTTTACAGTTTGACATAATGGTGTTTTTTTTTCAGCATGCACTTTAGAATGCCAACAAAAGGCTCCACGAATAAGACCTCAGACTAGAATCTTCCTCACAGTAAAACATACAAAAACATGAACACGGATCAAAAAGCCTGACAGTTTTGAGGACACGATGGAGAAGCACAGCATCGGACTACCATGACTTTTACAGGTAAGAGTCACAAAAATACATGTTCTGGAGTCAAAAAAATAAACACCTTTTTTTATCTGCCTTTACGTTACGACGTCATCCTAAAAAGACACACAAGGAAGGTATTCTGTGGATTCAAAGAGTAAAGCAGCTTGTGAACTACACAAGCAGGATTGTGGGTACACGGTGACACTTGGCAGCCGACGTGACACAAGAGTTGTGTCCTTTTCCCGTCAGCTGTTTAGAGCTGCATCTTCACTTTTTCCTGTTCGCCATCTTTGTTTTTAACGGGCTGCTGAAATCACAGTGTGGATCGGCGCTTTTTTTTTTTTTTTTTCGGGTGCTTATTGCAAATCCGGTCCGATTGTTTGGGTACGAGAGATTGCTACTGTGCAGACGTAGCCATTCTAGAAGTCCCGCTTTAGAACTTGGTTGAACTTCTGCTACACTTTCGCTCCGAAAACTTTGGAAGAATCAAGTTATGCAGTTTTTTTTTTTATCATTTAGCCACCAAGAGTTACGAGGAATATTTCGGTGTGTGAGTAAAAACAAACGATCTGCAGCACAAACACAGGGGGGTTGTATGTTTAAATGCACGGCAAGGGGGGAGGGGGGGGGGGGGGACTGCATCACAGGGGAACTCTGTCACATTGATGTTTGTGCTAAAACTAACTGGAAGAGTGACGGCATTAGGTCCACTCATTTGGTCTCTGGCCTTTCAAACAGCAGTTCTGACCCTGGTGTTTTAGGATACACACACACACACACACACACACACACACACACTCACACACATACATTAACGCACAGCAGAGCAATTCACCAACTGAAAATCACCGAGGGAAACAAAAGCAGAGATGACCGTACTGTCACATTTATTCAACTTAGCACATTTGTCTCTCTATACTGTATATACTGAATGTAGAATCTCATATATGAACACACTCCATTTTTAGAACACAAAGTGCCTCGACCGATACATCTTGATACACTTATTGCGAGGGGGGCGGGGGCACCACAGCAAATAAAGTGATGTGACGTTGAGTGTCGCGGCCGACCACCTCGTTACTGACTCGCCGTCGGCGGACAGATGTGTGGACGGAGCCGCTTGGCCCAGGTGTGCTGTGTCGTTGTCTTATTTACAGGAGCATTTATCTATACAGTAGATGTCCAGTTTGCTTTGCTCTCCTTTTTTTTTTCTCACCTCCAACCGTTCCAAAACAGGAAAGCAAAAAGAGAAATCAGGTCCAATGTTATCAAAGTCCTCCCAGGATGTCGTTTGAGTTCCTCTTCCGCACACTGAGCCGCTGGCTGGGCGGCCGTCCGTCAGTCGGTTTTTTTGCGTGCCTCCCCGTCCGTATTGTCCTGCAGGAGTGGCTCCAAATGAGGGGAAGGGGGGGGTCCTCCCGCGGCAATAGGTCCTTGCACAGATGACTTTTCCCCCCCGTCATTCAAATAGGAAATGAATGGTCTAAATAAAATAAAATACAAACACATCCCTAAATATCAGAAATGCATAATCTGTCTTTGTTGAGCATCATTTAAGAAGAACATGCCATGCACAGACTGGCTATGTTCAATATATACACACACACACACACACACACACACACACACACACACACACACACACACACACACACACACACACACACACACACACACACACACACACATCTATGGTGCTCTTTCCAGAATTATAAAAGCTGAATTGAATATTGTAGTGATTCAAATAGGGGTGATTCAATAATTTGGTGTTCGGAGTGTTTGTAATTGTTTGACTTTTTGCTGAGCCATGTGCAAAATGCATCTTACTAAGCCAGTTGCTAGGCAACCATCTGCTACTGGTATAGACGCGCTGTAGGCATGGGCGAGGCGCGTCGGTCACGTCACGTTTATGAAATACAGCAGACGGATGAATGACAAAGCAGAGGCGGCTTCGGTTCAATACGAGGCTCCGTGTGAGAACTGTTCAGGTCAGTCCGTCTGGTTTGGGGATTGGAGATCAGTTAATGGTGATGGCTGATAAAAAAAAGTGAGGCTGTGCAGTTAAAAAAACAGAAAAAAAGTTATGTATCAGCTTTTTAGTTTTTTTGCAACAAACAAAATCTGCTCTTGGGGAGTAAATTTCCAAAAAAATCTGATGGCACAAGATGCAAATTGCAGTTGACTAATTATACCTATATCTTGGTAATGATTAAAATGCTACAAGCGGCCCTTTCAATAGTGCCATCAAGAGTGCATGTTTCTGCAACTATACACAGGTGTCTCTATTTAGGATTATCGAATAACCCCCAATTTAAGTACGGCCACAATCTTAACTCATGACCAAAAAGGGTGAGAGGGTTCCGCACTGCAACCTGACCCTCACAGCCGCTCAGAAGGTTTACCTTTACCCCTAAGACAGAACGCTGCTCTCTGCTTGTGTGACACCAGTAAAGACAACCTCTTTGCAGTTATCTGTGAGTAAACAACCAGAGACAGGCTTTGGTGGCGCGCCATCATAGTAAAAAACAAAACATCAAGGCAACGGGGAGAAAGTTAATCGGAAAAAGCAGCAGACGAGCAGAGAAAAAACACACAAAGACAACCCACATGCGGAGAGGAACAAACGCCCAGCTGGGCTTTCTGTGTTTTCAGTCTCCTCGGTGGATTGTTGGTGAAGCCGACGGCAAAATGAGACACAATGCAAGTCCTAAACCCCAACGTAATTACATTAAATAAAACAAATACCCCTTCAAATATATATATATATTTCCATAAGCTCTACCCTCGGTCGGCCTCGTCCCTTCTCCCCTTGCCACATTGCTTGCAGATGATGGTTACAGGATGATCCATGCAGAAACACGAGCCCCGGCAGCAGGTGAGGAGCGACAGACGTGCAGTCCTCCATCTCGACGGCCATCCCTCCCAAAAAATAAAAGTAGACAAAGCGAAAGACACCAGTCCCAGTTGTGTGAGGATAAAACAAAATTACATCTCTTTCTTTTTTTGGAAGCACGTCCTTTTTCAAAAGGTATCTAAATATAGCAACATCTAATATCCCTGATTATTTTACGTGTTTAAATGTTATGGCTGCTACTTCTGGAGCCACCAGTCGGAGTTCTTTTATTGCACTAAATTGAACTAAAGGGGACTCCGAGTGACATAGGAGGACTGACAAGTTAGCTAAGCACATCTATCTTCAAGAAGGGGGGGGGGGGGGGGGGGAGTTGCTCAGGCTTACCACTACCATCAGTCCTAGCTACAAAGTTAAGTACTTATCCACTAGTCACAACACCTAGAAGTTCAGATGTAGTACCAAAGGGAAGTGGTTTGTTTGTGGGGTTGTTTCAGGCCAAAGGGGGGGGGGGCACTGGACGTCTCACAGGATGGAGGGGATAGGGGAGCGGGAGCGCCGCAGCGGGCAGGGCGATCCGTAGGGCGAGTTCACAGGAGACAACCTCAGGGTGTTACCAGCCATGCCCGCTATGTTGTTTAAGCTCCGGGATTTCTCATAGCCTTCGGATGAGAGGGGTGGGGGCGCGACAGAGAGGTGGTGGTGGTGGTGGTGGTGGTGCAGGAACAGGACATGAACACACACAGGCAGGCAGGCGGGCAGGCAACGATCCGAGTCCGAGCCAGCCGAGTGAACCGGGACAAGACAGGAGACAGGAGTGAGACAGAGCAGCGGTAACATACTGTATGGTGAGTGCGTGCACAGCAACAGTTCCTGACAGTGAGGCGCATTGGAGTCTATGAAAGGCAAAATGTTTCGGAGCTGGACTAGAGGGACAAATAACCTCATTGGCTGGTACTTGGGGATAAATTAAAGTAATCTCGGACACAGCTAATATCGAGGAAAATGGTATCATTTAAAGATAGCTAAGCTGTATTACTCTTCGCTGTCAAAGTAGGCGGCTTAATCTGACTGGAAATAACAAGCAGCGGAGTAGGAAAAAACAAAACCCCGTCTGCATCAGCCTTCTAGTTGTAAGTCTGAGTCGAGCTATGACTCACTCATCATTCAGCAAAAAATGTCAACAAACCAGTGGGAAAACGGCTGGAAAGCAACCGTTGCTGGCAGTTACATTTCAATACAATCTAATGTTAGAATTTCAAAAGGATCTATTGGCAGAAATGGAAAATAGTATTCATAACTATGATTTCATTAGCGTAGAATCACCTTAAACTAAGAATCGTGTTTTCGTTGACCTTATAATCAGCCCTTCATATCTACAACGGGGAGGGGCTGATTCAGCTGGTTGCAATCTGCGACCTCGCCACTAGATGTCGCTAAATCCTACACACTGCTCCTTTAATTCCAGTCAATTCAACTAATCCCCCCAAAAAAGCAGCTACATGCCATTTTCTTGGAATGGATCAGACATTAATGTGATTCGTCACATCTGTGCTTTTCCTGCTGTGACAGCATGTGTTCTTTTTTAAACCCTGCTGCAGTGACTGTGCCCAGAGATTTCGTGACATTGGACCGAGATCCATAAACACAGCACAGCTACTGGCTTAATGCTGCGTTCATGCCATGTTGGATGGCAAATCTTCCTGTTATTCCATCTTGGGAGCTTTCATTATTCAAAGACACCCCGTTGCTAGCATTGTAGTCACAGCAGATAAAAGGGGAATTAAGCTAATTAGCTAATCTTATTGTGATACATTTAGCTTGTAAACAAGTGGAACCAGATACAAACAAAAACAGTGGGGCTACTTTTAGCTGATTTGATTGTGCTAATATTGGATTATATTCAGGGGAAACCTCAGCGAGAGTTACCTTCGGCTTGTTGACACTTCTGTAGTTTTTTTTAACCACGTGGGTTGTTGAAGTCCCCAATATCGTAAGGAACAGAATTACAACGGAGAGGCTTGTATTTAACAATCTGACATGATTTGACGTTAGCCTCACTAAAATATCTGTCTGCCATATTGTTTAGCTGGACTTACTGGCCTATAGCTAGCTAGGTAAGCTAGCTAGCTAACATGATGAAGTTCCAACACAATGAATATCATGATAATGAATGAATCCGCAGTAACTCTACCTTTTAGAAATGCCTGTGTGATTAAAATTCCAGTCTGCCAGAGTTCAGTGTGGAACCCTTTACTCAAATACAATATATTGTTATCCTTAAAAGGGTTGAATAAGAGAATCATATAAGTAGTCATATATCTCATGGCATCATCATTACTATTAGGAAATTGTTTAAAGATTGTAAATCTCAGTAATGTCTAATAGATGGTGATAACTTTAAGAATAGAGCGCTGCAGGGACAACATGTTTTTGTAGACCAACAGGAAGCTAGCATCGCACTGGTTCCCTCCACAAAACACTTTAATGATGTGTTAAAGCATCAATCAGTAGACAGAGTTAGCGTTTGCTATAAACTAACTACAACATGGTCATATGAGGGCGAGTAGCCTACACACAACTGGACAATGAGGGCGGACTAGTCGGCCTGATGAAGTTTTATAGTATCATTTAGCCACTTGTTAGCCTTTGTCTTGTCTTTTTTTAAGACACGAAAACAGCTTCAAAATTCACGAGGGGTATTTACTGACATATTTTATGTCATAGAACAAAACATTGAAATGTCCTTATTAACCTTTTTGCCACGAGTGCCCCATATATGCCGCACATGTAGTACGCACATGTAGTACAAATCACGTTTGCTAAACGAATAAAATTATATTTTATGACATATCATATACCTATATAACGATGAGATTCTGGCCGAAAAAAACATAGAATCATTTTACTCACTCAAAAAACAGTTATACACAAAGTAATTAAATATACCAGAAGTACTACTACAGTTTTACGTATTTTTTCGCCAGGAAACAGCGAGCTACGCACTTCGTTTTCAGATACCAAGACAAAACTAACTGCGATCATGGCCGACCCGTAGATCAGAAAGCACGAGGACTCGACAGCGAATCCACTCGTATCTTTCATATTCCTCTCCTTGAAACCATTAAAAACTTATAGCAAGAAAACCGACGAACAATGGCTCAACAACAGCTCCGCAAAATGTAAACGCTTCGTACCTTGAGATGATTTTCTTGAAGAAAAACGCTGGAAACTGCCGGTAATCCATTTCAAACGTGTCCGGGCATGTCCTCTCGTCTGCGTGTGTGTGTGAGAATGTGTTTCAGTGTGTTTGTGACGAAATGGCGGACTTTTACAATGCATGTATGACGAGATGGTCCGCCTTTTACTGTTGAGCCAATGATTTTACTCTCGGGGGGGCTCGGCGCGCCTTTGGCTTTTTAGTGGCTAGAAAGTCAGTGAGTCATCTCAAGGAACTTCCTGGTGCATTCGTTTCATTCTCCCGGTTCGAAAAAGTGGTCACATGACGAAAATCCGCCAATCACAGGCCTTAGGAAGAGCCACATACACACACACACAGAGACGAGAAAATTCCATGAAGGAGAATTATGAGAGCGTCAGAGAGCTCAAAATGGCTCAAAATGATGCCAAACTGCTGTATGATGATGTCATTGAACAATATTAGTGATAAACAAGTGAAATATATAGTTATATAGTATATCAAATTAAAATAGAACAGCTGCAACAGCTGGTTGCAAAATGAGAATTTTGGCTTGACCTCGCTTGATCTCGCATGATTTCTCCGTACTGAAGCCTTATAACGTGGGCCTGCTTCACTCAATCAAAGTAAAATCTGTTTTGTGGAGACTTCAAACATGTTGTGCTATGATTGTTGAGTATTTTAGGCTTCAATCTGCATTATTTCAAATAAATCAATCAATATCAATCAGGCGAACCTGAAATTTGTTTTCCATTTGAGCTGTGTTCCATCTTCATTTGGTATTAACCAGTAACATATACACAATATGTACACCTCTCATCAAAGCTCACCCACTTGAGTGTTATTAATCAATTTAAATTATTCAAATGGACCTTGTAGTTAGAGAGTAAGGCCCCTTTGAGTATGGGTATAGTATTTTCGAGGAGCAGCCAAAAAAAGGCACTAGGCCTTTTTAAGGATTCAGTACGGAGAAATCATGCGAGATCAAGCGAGGTCAAGCCAAAATTCTCATTTTGGAACCAGCTGTTGCAGCTGTTCTATTTTAATTTGATATACTATATAACTATATATTTCACTTGTTTATCACTAATATTGTTCAATGACATCATCATACAGCAGTTTGGCATCATTTTGAGCCATTTTGAGCTCTCTGACGCTCTCATAATTCTCTTTCATGGAATTTTCTCGTCTCTGTGTGTGTGTGTATGTGGCTCTTCCTAAGGCCTGTGATTGGCGGATTTTCGTCATGTGACAACTTTTTCGAACCGGGAGAATGAAACGAATGCACCAGGAAGTTCCTTGAGATGACTCACTGACTTTCTAGACACTAAAAAGCCAAAGGCGCGCCGAGCCCCCCCGAGAGTAAAATCATTGGCTCAACAGTAAAAGGCGGACCATCTCGTCATACATGCATTGTAAAAGTCCGCCATTTCGTCACAAACACACTGAAACACACAGAGACACACACACAGACGAGAGAACATGTCCGAACACGTCTGAAATGGATTACCGGCAGTTTCCAGCGTTTTTCTTCAAGAAAATCATCTCAAGGTACGAAGCGTTTACATTTTGCGGAGCTGTTGTTGAGCCGTTGTTCGTCGGTTTTCTTGCTATAAGTTTTATATGGTTTCAAGGAGAGGAATATGAAAGATACGAGTGGATTCGCTGTCGAGTCCTCGTGCTTTCTGATCTACGGGTCGGCCATGATCGCAGTTAGTTTTGTCTTGGTATCTGAAAACGAAGTGCGTAGCTCGCTGTTTCCTGGCGAAAAAATACGTAAAACTGTAGTAGTACTTCTGGTATATTTAATTACTTCGTGTATAACTGTTTTTTGAGTGAGTAAAATTATTCTATGTTTTTTTTCGGCCAGAATCTCATCGTTATATAGATATATGATATGTCATAAAATATAATTTTATTCGTTTAGCAAACGTGATTTGTACTACATGTGCGTACTACATGTGCGGCATATATGGGGCACTCGCGGCAAAAAGGTTAAATACCTTATTTATGGCATCTAACCAATATCCCGTTTGCAAATTCTGACTCATTTCCAGGTTTTACGACTCATTCCTGCAGCACTCTAGCTGCAAGCAAAGTTGTGGTTCCTTCTTTTTTAAGGTAAGACAGAATACTTTTTTGTTCTCTAACCTATGTGTGCTGTGACTGAATTGTGATAAACGTGCTATCTAATAAGACCACCAACAGGCACATCATGTATCAAATATAACTGTTTATGCGTGTTTAAATTCAGGTTGTAGCCTGCACGTACTGATGATGATGAGGATAAGAGACCTTCATTTTTAATACTTAAATCATCTGTACGTATTCACACAACAGCTCAAACTTCTCAAAAATCGCAGCATGTAAGGCACGCCGGCGCAAAAAATAAACAAGCAAGCCCAAGCAGCCAGATCATTAATGGAGCATGCCGATCGGCTGGCGTGAACACTGATGAAGAGCAGCTAATGGAAACGTGGCCTCATTACCATACCGCACGCGGCACCATTTGTTTCGCCGAGGCTGTCTCAGAGCCGGCATGAGCAGGCGGAACAAAGAGCAGCCTGCGTCTATGCCAACAGGTAGCGGGGGACTAGAAAGGGACCCGATGTTTTATGCATCAGTGTGTTGCGGCAAAAAGCGACCGCCGACTGAAGCAGCGGAGACCAAGGCACAGCTGCTCGGCCGCCTACATCGAGCAAACGAGACTGGCGAGGGGCTCTGCTGTGACAGAGACCACCATGATGTGCTCCCTAGAGGATCTGGACCACATGCAAAGTGGTCTAAACTGCTAGGCTATCTAAGTATCCAGCGTGGAAATCATTAATACCTTGTTTTAATTTTGTCCGTACATTGCGGGACAAAAAGTAAACATTTTCTTACGAAATAGTAGCTGAAATTCAATTGAACGTAATCTGTGATTCGCAGAGTATCACTCCAATGGTATGATAGCATTGATTTGCCCGCTATAGAGTGAGTGCAGTAGCACTGTGAGGCTACAGAGCAATAACACTGAGAGCCTCCTAGAGAGACAGTTAACTTCTGATAGGAGGCCGGGGGTCAACTCATAATGTTTGACTTGGGAAAATTGACTTCTTCATTGATATATCAAATTAAAATTTTCAGTGACAGCATTAAATAAAGGGCTTGGAATTGCATGTTAATACTATAAAAGAATATATGCAACCTAGTCGCCAAAACATTTTGACATAGTCTGTATCTACAAACCACGGGATATGTTAAATGACGACGTTTCTGAACCAAAAATACATTTCACAAATAAATTTTTTATCAGCCTCGTATCACACCTTGCAGATACGCTTATCGCTACGTGGTTAACGTTGTGAAACTATTTTTTAGGTACAGACAACAAAACTACTTGGTAAATGCAGGGTTGGTAATCTTGAGAAACTTACAAGAGTACGCTAATGATCCAACCTAAAAACCCAGCACAGTGTTGCCAACTCTTTTCCAATGAAAGTAGCTAGCAGCACTAGCTCCAAAAGTTGCTAGATCTTGAAAGAAAGTCGCCAAGTTAGCAACACTGACCCTTACATAGTCCCTTCAGGCCTCCCTCCAAAGCCACTCCCCCAAAAATCACTATGAGCGTAAACAACAAACATGGCTATTGTTAGAACTCAAAGATGTTAAGATAGCAGCTTGTGGATTTGTTCCATGGATTGCTGTTATCATATATTAAGAATTTCAATTTTGGGAAGATTACCTACCCTACCTTTAAGGTTAGAAAAAAGATCACGGCTCATGTTAAAATGGTAACGAAACCATGTGGGTAAATAAATAACAACCGCCGTTATCGCCATTATACAACCGTTATCGTTTCTTATACTCCTCACTATACCACCTAACTCTTAATAACGCCCGCTGGATATATGACCGACTGCAAAAATGTCCGACGCCAAAATTCTTTCCTGGCGACTGAGCTGATATGTTTAACAGGTCTGATATGTCAGATAAACACCTCCACGGTCAGCAAGTATAGTAGTATATTATTTGATTTCAATGTAAATAATTCCACTGTATTAGCTGGTGATTAGCTAAAACAAATTTTTAGAAGCAACAAAATGCATTTTCCAATGTTACAAATGAAGAAGTCAAAACATTTATGAGTTGATAGGATTAAAATCAATTTTGACCATTTACATTCCTCCGATTGTGAGATACCGGAAACATCTGCTGGTGTACCATCACCTTAGGGGCGGATGATACACGGCAGACGGGCAATGAAACCTGGCAACAGCGAAATCAGTGAGACGCGGGGTCAGAAATGTATTCAAGTGTTTCCAGGCAACAGGAAAACATGCAGAAATTGTGATGAAAGCAATAGTTCTGAGTGAACCGCATGGATGCTGTTGCCCCTCAGAATTGCCGAAAAGAAGTGGTGCTGCGTGTCAGTGCTGAGGGCCGCGGTAGCAGATCCACAGGTTACGTTACCTGAGCCGACTAGGCCAGAACAAACAAACCCCCCCCCCCCCCCCCCCTTCTCCAGGGATGTCGGTGTCCCAGTCACTAAGGATACGGATCAGCTGATTTTCACTGATTGTCTTAAAACATGTGGAGCTCTGACAATTGTATTCCTATGGTAAAACATACATATAAAGCATATTCCACACATACTGAAAATAGCGGCCACAGGAAAACCTAACCCTGACTAGTACGTGATGACTAATGAGTGAAAAATGATTAAGTGTCAATGCACAATAGCAAGCATGATTTTCAGAATGATTCTGAAACTAATATTAGTTTTTTTTTCCCGAAACTGACATATAATAAATGAATCAATGCGTGACATATTCATTAAAGGTCAATGAAAACCAGTAGAGTTCCACATGCTGTTACCTGTTTTTCGCATCCCTCCGTCTGCAGGGCAGCTGTAGTCACTAGCAGCGAGCAGGAAGCATGTCCCCACGCTCCGCCGGTCCTGTTCCCGGGTGCTGGACCTTCGCATGGGGACCCTCTCCTCTGGAGACATGGTCAGGTCGCTGCCCCCGCTGCAGTCTGCTGACAGAACTGTGAGAAAAGAAACGGGTCAGGTTAGAGATCGGAAATATTCTGGCTGGGCTTTGTTTTTTGTTATTTATTTATTTTATATTTTATAAATCTAACGTCTATGTTCATAAATTCATACACTTTACAATTCTACTATTCTGACATAACAGAAGGGTTTAAGATTTGAATCCTGAGCTTATAACAGTAGCTTCAGTAATACAAAAAAAGCCCAAAGAAATGAACTTACCTTAACGGGACATACTAAATAATTAGGTAATATGATAGTTATAGATAGTTTACATATAAGTTGCTGTGGAATTTAAAGTCTGGCATTTAACCTTGTGCAACTTTAATGTCAGTAACATTTCTCTAGTAAAAGCAATATCTGGATGTACTTGTGGGACGGCTACATATGCCATACGTTAAAGAAAAGGAGTAGGGTTCAGGTCACAGTCTGATATCATTACATCAATCATTACAATGATGGAGACCAGTGTCCCATTTTCTTCCCATTGAAGAGGAAAGTAACTTGCAGACTGTGTATTTGAAATTACCTCTGAGGACTAAACCAGATTGATTCTGTTTGTGCATTCAGTTGAGCCGTGATTCATTGTATGCATAGGGTCCATAGGGTGCGCCTACCCTCAAGAATGTCTGCTCTAGAATTCAAAGAAAGCTGATGTAAACTACTGATGTGCGCCTGGAGGGGAAAAACAGCCACCTACACTGTAAACCCAAATTTAGTTCAAATTAAACTTTTGAGTGGTCATTACTTATACTTTCATGTTTTGTAAAACTACTGTGTCATTACTAAATCTATTTAGTTGTTTGCACTAATCAGCTGAAATATTGAGTGCAATGATCATGTTTAGCAGAGATAACTTGTTAGGTTACGTTTCTGTAAGGGGGGGGGGGCGTTTGAATTTCACTCGATTAAGCATTAGTGCCGTGTGCAGCGCAGTGACGAGTCCAAAGGAGTCCGCTCGTCCTGCGTCCGACCGCGTAACCTGACCTGACTTTGACGGAGCTGCGGGATTTCGGAAACAACTTTACATCAAGTGGAATGGTGAGTGTGTAACTCTCACCATATTAACTGTAACGTTAGATATCATTCTGGGAGCATTTATTTCAACAAGTAAGCTAAACGCTAAAGTTAGCTGAGTGTTAGCATGCTGACGGTTTTCTGTGGGGTCCAGTTTCTAACTTTAACACGTGTGTTTGCATGTGCTGTGTTTTAAGCTAGCTGACGATAAGATAACGTTACGTTAGCTTTTCAAAATGGTGTTTGGTTGCGCAGGAGTTATTTATTGCATTTATAGCAGTAACTTAGCTAGCTTCTCAAGACACAAGGTCATTAGTTGGTTATTAGCAGAGGCTGGGTAACGTTTTGCAGTGGAGTTAATGTTACTGGAACTGGGTTGTTGAACTGAAAGTTGAGCTAATAGTTTTCTTCTTCTTGTTTTTACAGGTTCTTGTGAAGATGCAGTGGAAGTGTACATATTGTGAGTTCATAACGGGGATAAGGTACATAATGTTTAGGTCTTATATGCAGAGACACCTCAACTGTGGGTCTGCTAGCTCGTGGGTATTAATAGCCCCTCCAAAACAAGCCTCGCGTGGTTTTAATCCCCTTTTGTCACCAAAGACTCTCAGGAAATGTTTAACTACTAAGATACTTATTTTGAATTATGTTAGAAGTTTATGTTGAATGAGGAGTAGGAATGTTCCACCACTTGTGTTTTACAGTGTATGCTCAGGACTGCATATTGGTGTTCAGTTGTGTCGATATGTTAAAAAACTTAAATGGTTTGAGGCAACGGGTTTCCACGCAATTTTCTAGTAAAGTCAACTAGTTCGGGTTAACAGTGTACGGTCTGAGCAGCGAATGAACAATCCCTGCTGCAAGAAAAACTTGGACACAAGGACTCTGACTTCTTATCAGCATAAGCCGTTTCACACAGCCATCTCCTACTCGCAGTACCTTGTGCATCGCCTTCCTCGTCACTGTGGCAACCAGAGATGAAGGCTGCGAGGCAAGAGAGCTCAGTCGTCTGTGAGGGAGCTGCTGTGGTGAGTGCGAGTCTCCGGGGGAAAACCATTTATAGTCTCAAGAGGGAGTCTGTCAAATGGACACATCTTTCTACCTGAGAGGAGGTCTTGTTGCTGTCACTACATATATAACACCACTCGGTGTAACCTCTACTTTAATACCGAGGTGTGGCTGCTCATGATTTTTTGATCGGGTCTTACCTGAGCGGTTGCGTTCTAGCACCCTGCTCCCTTTGACGTGGCACAGGTCACCTTGAGTGCTGTTGCAGGTGGTGTTGAGATCTGCTTTGCAGTATATGGGGGACCCTCCCTGCACCACCTGAGGGATGTGTTTCTTCCTCTTCTTGGGCAGCTTCTGCTTGGCCATGGCCAGGGAGTAGTACATCCCAAAGTTATTGACGATAACGGGCACAGGCATGGCTATCGTTAGCACGCCCGATAGGGCGCACAGCGCGCCAACGACCATGCCCGACCAGGTCTCTGGATACATGTCGCCATAGCCCAGTGTTGTCATGGTTACCACGGCCCACCAGAAGCCAATGGGGATGTTCTTGAACTTGGTGTGGTTGCTACCGGTGGGGTCGTTGGGATTCGCGCCGATTCGTTCGGCGTAGTAGATCATGGTGGCGAAAATTAGCACTCCCAACGCCAGGAAGATGATGAGCAGCAGGAATTCATTGGTGCTGGCCCGTAATGTGTGGCCCAGCACCCTTAGCCCCACGAAATGGCGCGTGAGCTTGAAGATGCGCAGGATACGAACAAAGCGCACCACCCTGAGGAAACCCAACACATCCTTGGCGGCCTTTGAGGAAAGGCCACTCAGCCCCACCTCCAAGTAGAAAGGCAGGATAGCCACGAAGTCAATGATGTTGAGAACACTCTTAACAAACTCCAACTTGACCGGGCAGAAGGTCACACGCACCAGGAACTCGATGGTGAACCAGAAGACGCAAACGCCCTCCACGTAGGTGAGCGCGGGGTCAGTTTCTATTTCGTACTGCGGGCCTGAGTCCGGCACGCTGCTGTTCCGCATCAGTTCCGTCTTGTTGATGATGGTGTTGAAAGCCTCGTGAGTCTCCAAGCAGAAGGTGGTGATGGAGACCAGGATGAAGAACAAAGATGCAAAGGCTATAAACTACAGGAGAGGAGAAGAGAAAAACACACGTTACCATCAATGCATCCCTTACATTTCAAATGGTTTGAACCTATACACCGGCTGAGGAGTCATACACCGTGATAAATCAATTGATTTACTCTTGAGAAAGATAGAGAACTCAGACAAGTTTAATTAACTTGCATCAAGTTGAATGGACTCCAGAGAGAGGAGCAATCTATTAGCAAGACCAACAAATAAACACACACTTCCCCCTTGTTCCTGGTGGGAATGTAACACGGGAATGCAGATGCAGTCAGATTTAATTTACTGCTGCTGGTATGTTGGGCTGTTGGCAGCAAAGCAGGGAGAAAAGTGGGTAAAAGCAGACATCAGACATCAGAATCAGTGGGGAATTGGGAAAAGGTGGTTATTTTTGTTTCCTATATAGCATTTTAAGTGATGCCACATCTCCTTGCTGTTGCATTGCATGTGATGTCGGGGTATTGTACGATACTCGGTTTTTAAATCATGCATGTGACCCCTAATAATGAAGTGATTTGTAGGTGAGACTCCACATCATAGGTTGCAAATGTGTACTTGTGAACAGGTCGATTACAAAATGTTTTGTTTCAGAGTCTTGAAGAATTCAAATGGAACTAAAAGCAGAGGTAAAAGTAATAAAAGAGAAACTAGAATCACCACCTCATGGTTGCATGCCTCAGCCAACCAGTGAAGTTGCAGTTTGCATCCATGGTTGCCCAAATTGTCATCACTTCAGCATTTTATCCGAGCAGACATTTGAGTGAAATTGTCATAATTATCGTATAAAGTCTTAAGTTATGGCCAAAAACCTGTTTTGTGAGGTCATAGTGACCTTGGAGCACCAAATTCTAATCAGTTCATCCCTGAGTCCAGGTGGACGCTTGTGCCAACTTTGAAAAAAATTCCCTCTGGGCGTTCCTGAGATAAGAATGGACGAATGCGCAGAAAACCCCAAATTGACCAAAATTCTGAGCAATGACAGTTGCACAGTTACATGTCAACATTCTTTCACCTCCAACACTGTGATAATTTTTGTGACTCAATAGAGAACAAGGCAAAGTCAGGTAGGGATGAGGACATTGAATAGTCCTCTTGGGTGCTTTTTAGTAACGCCTTATTCATATTTACTGCCAATATACTCATTAGTGGTGTAAGGGATAACGGATCGATCCGTGATCGGTTCAGATCACACCTCACGGTTCGGATCACTTCTGAACCGCTGATTTTTTTTTTTTTTTTTTACAGTGTAATCATCATAGTGTGTAATAAAGTTTTACTGCTGCTGTTCCTTTTCAAGTAACAAGTCCCCGAATATCAATGCAAAGAGTCAGTGAACAGATATAAAGCAGTAGTGTGTTCACTTCAGTGGCGGGCTGTGCATTTTATACCTGGGCCTTCACTGCTGTCCTGCAGCTGAAACAACTCATTATGACGCCACAGCTACGGTTATTATTTGTTTTGTGTATAAATTAAGCTCAACACCTATAAATACACTAACTGCAGAGTGCAGATACATGAATATGCCGAGAGTGTGTCTCCTCTCTTCTCTGACTGCAGCTGGGACTGCTGCGCGAGGCTGCTGTGAGAGTTACCGCCTGTGAGTGCTTTGGGGCGGCTCACGGCAGCACCCGCTGCTCGTTCACGACAGTGCAGAACGTACGTGCTTTCACGTCATCGAGTCAAAACACCAGAAAAGTCTCCAACAACACCAGAAAAAGTCGCTAGATTTGTCGCTAGTAGCTTTTGACAAAAAAAGTCGGGTTTGGAAAGTCGCCAGATTTAGCGAGAAAGTCGCCAAGTTGGCAACACTGGCACAGACTAAATATGTCCCCAGAGCAACATAGGACGTAACAATAGTTCCTATCACATATAAAACCAAACAAAAATCCATCTTCATAAAAACAAGTTGTACAAATAATAATATATAAACAAGCATATTAAAGCTACTGCAGATCTAAAAACAAACGCATTTAACAAACCAGAGCTGCTGTTCACTATTTAAAGACAAAGTCCATCCTGCTTTCTTTGTTAATAAAAAGTTTAATCCCACGGTTGTTCAGTACATCCGTGCGTTTTAGTTCCAGTAAGACAGGGGTCTTCAATTAAAATTCCAAAAGGTCCAGATTGAGAAAATCTCCTCGGGCAAAGGTCCGGAACATTACAATAATATCTAACTCGCGCCACTTAGTGCCATATATATATATATATATATATATTCAAGAAGTCTAGTAGTAACAACGTCTCTGTGTAGTCAACAACTGTCAAATCAAATAAAGAAAGTACACATCAATTATATTTTAACAATTATTATTCTCAGTTTTCAAAATTTAACTGGATGGATTATACATAATACATAGAAATACATAAATAAATGTTCTTCTCTCATTTCAAGTAAAATAATGGCTCCATCTAAAAATAAAATACACAAAAAATAACTTTTGAAAAACTTATCTTAAAAGAAAGTGCTTGATTTTATAAAGATGAGCCTTGTGTCTGAGGCTGCTGACAGGTATTTGCTTGATTTGTTCACATAACTCTTCTTTTTGTTTCCCCTCAAGTAAAGTTCCAGCTACTGCACTCATGCCCTCCTTGACAACCTCTCCATCAGTAAATGACTTTTTATGTTGACCCAAAATCCAAGAAACGTTCAGGGAACATTCGTAAGCACGTTGTTGGGCAGTGAATGAATGTGTTAATATTCTGGTGGAACGTTCATATTGGGCTCTTAAATGGTTTATTTTCTGTGCCCTCAGTTCGGATTGGAGTGGGTATGTTTGGTCTCGTTTCACATCGGCGCTTTGAATAATGGCCATGGTATCTGAACATATGAGACAGAGTGGTTTTATAGCACCAGCAGGAAGAATGAACAAATACGAGTCCGTCCATTCTTTGTTAAAGCTGTTTTCGAGGTCCACCTTTCTCTTTTTAGAGCACGCCATGTTAACTTGCTTCTCCGACTTACTCACTTCTCTCACTGCTTCTCTCTCACTGCTCTCGCTCCGTCTCCCGCCTGTCTGCGTGATCTCACTCGACTCACGATGCATTTTGGAATAAACATTCGATTGGCTGAGTAGCGTCACGTGAGATTATTTACAATGTATGTAATTGGTCGGTGTGTTTCCTGAACTGCTGAATGAGTGCCGTAAAGGCCAGAAAAGCTGCGCAGGTTAAAACAGAAGCGCTCCGCCAAAATGTATAATTCTCAATTATCCATCAATTATACGCCCGGGTCCGGATAGGACAGCGTCTGGGTCCGGATCCGGACCGCGGTCCGCCTATTGGCGACCCCTGCAGTAAGAAGTCCTTCTCGATTCATGGACGCCAGTGAAGACAGTCGAGCCTCCCCAGTTGTATTTCTTGAATACATTTTAATGCGTTTGAGGGCTGAAAATGTCCGCTCGACAGAGGCAGCAGATATTGGGATTGTCACCGCCCGACATGTCAGGCTAGCCCACTGACCAATTACGTATGGCTAGCTAGCAGGCTCTGACACGTCAAAGAATACGCCCAACATGTCAAACTAAAGATCTGATTGGTTGAAGACTATGACAATCGGAGGAACTTGAGAAGCTCCCGGCGTCACTGAAGTCGCAAGTTTGGGAGCATTTTGTCTTCCCTGTAACTTATAATGACGGGATGAGGGTGGTGGACAAAACCGTTACGGTATTGTTGAAGGATCGTAGAAAATATGAAAGCATAAAAGCATAACCATCATTTTTTACAACCATCACTTTTTATAACTGTCACAAAGATATATTTTGTTGACTTTTTATAACCATCACTTTTTATAACTGTCACAAAGATATATTTTGTTCACTTTTTATAACTCACAACATATAGTTGATCACTTTTTATGACTGTCACAAAGATATATTATGTTCACTTTTTATAATCATCACAATATATAACTTGTTCACACTCTTTATAACAATCGTAACATGAACTGTTTTACTTCATATTAGATGTGATTAACACAAACTGTTTTACTTCACGATAGAGGGGATAGAAACATAGCCTGATAGCCTGCTTAGACACATGATGTAACATAGTCACTTTAGCCTTGTATAGTGCTTTGGTTCTACCAGGACCAACCAGTTACAACCAGTTCCATTCTGTTGCTAACTCTGGTACAAGATGCTTCCTGTATGTATGACGCATGTGTAACCTGCGTCATACTGGTTAATAGCTCATGAAGATGGAACACAGCTCCACTTTGAAAATGTCAAATTCGTATGGTGAAAAAGCACTATTATTCATAATACTATATTAAATGAGGCTCAGTGACGCCTAGAAACCACCCACCATCATAGCAAACGACAGCAGTAGTGAATAGAAAAATAATTGGAGTGAATTGAGTGAAGTATGCCAGATTTAGAGACATAAATGTTATGCGAGGTCACGAGAGGTCGTCATGTGAGAAACAGCCTCTCCAGCTGTTCCATTGTACTTTTACAACCTAAATAACTATATATTTAACTTCCTTTATCCTTCTACATGCACAATCTATCACATACAGCAGTTAGAAATCATTTTGGAGAGCTGGAACCGTCTCCAAAGCCTCTCCAGGCCGGCGACCTACGGGAGAATTGCGCAATTGTAGAGCCCCTGGTTGGTCGATTTTCGTTTTTTTTTGCTCTGTGCACGTGTCTGAATGTGGCCAATCGAATGGCGTTAACAGATTTACCAGGAAGTCTTTAGTTTTCCGAAAAGTTTCGATCTACGCCGAGGACCCGGCACGTAAAAGTCGCGAGACTGCCTCGCTGGAATGTTGCCCCCCAGTTTATTTGAAACCCCTTTTTTTATTTGACAACTTTATTACAACGGAAGTGGTACAGAATGAGCTGAATCAGCGGTCAAAATGGAGTTTAAGGACACGGTTTGATGATTTTGCTTCAAAAACGTGAGTACCGACTCAGAATTTTTTTGGCAAAGTGATAGATGCTGGGGGCTGCTGTCCCCCGGTAATGTTTGAAGCATCTCCCGGAGACGAAATCCGAGATATTCGCCCGAATTCGTTACATAAGTTAAGGGAGGTGCTAGAATCAGAGTAGTATAAAACAACCAGAAGTGTTCTTATCTTTAGATCTTTTTTACCCATCTTTAGAGACGGGACAGACTTCTTTCTTAAAAAGTAGATACCCGGTTTAAAGGGAGATATTTTGCATTTATTTTTGGTAACATTGAGACTGTCTCATTGAATATAAATTGTTGTATGTAATTGCTTTGAAAAACCTTTAATAAAACTACAGCCTTACCATTTGTAAGTGACTGGACCCAAACTAAAGACTCTGGTCTTTTAGAACCATTTGACCCTCTTCCCTGTCCTCTACCCGTGTGATACTGAGGTGACGACCCACTCTACCAGAGGGACTTAAAGGTGAGTACCCTGGGTGAAGACTTTGCAGTGTTTGTCATATATGGTGAGACCTTTCATAATAGGCAATAGTAAAGTATAGACGATCTACATAACTATTCATACTGGGTGTTAGGGTTACATCCTACTGAGAGCGCCTAGGGCGTAGCCGTACAAGACTTTCAGAAAGACAATTAATTCCGAAAATCCTAACGATTCAGCTACGGGGTGAGATAAAAGACCTATGGCATTGTTCTGATACCCCCGTGAGGAGACTAACTCACCCGGGAAGAACAACCCTAAGGAGTAACCACCGTGTTAGGTGCGCAGCCTGTCCCGCTTTCCCCGGGGCGGGATCCGTTCACGCTACAGTATGTAGGCGTTGTTTAAAGAGAAAGACATACGACAACGGCAATACATCGGGCATGTCCATACATATGAAGCACCACCATCCCGGTCTGTCAGCGACGGGGGCCAAGGCAGAACAACAACGTATCATCGCGGCATTTAAGAAACCGTTTGTGGCAAAATCAGACTGGGCTAAAGCTATTACCAAATCTATTGGGGTCTTTATTGCTGCAGACATGAGGCCATACTCCGGTGTGGAAAACAAAGGATTTCAAAATCTGGTTAAAGTGCTCCAGGGCAACGAAGAGCTACGTGACTGTGACCGCTCACTTCATCACAGAGGAGTGGAGATTCAAAGGGTACATCCCAAGTCTCTTAATTGTCATTTCCTCGCTCCTCGTTCCTCGCTTGAACCGGAAGTTGTTCTGCGCCACCATATTGACAGCCGTCCCAAAGCTCTTATTTAGCTCGGAGGAGCGAGGATCGAGGAGAGAGGAGAGAGGAGGGAGGAGGGATCTCCGAGGAGCCATGAGCGAGGACCCACGAGAACAGCCTTCCAGGAAGTCTTTTAACAGCCGACACGCCCCCTCATTGTTCATCTGTTATGTGATTGGATGCTGCAGCCGATTTTTTCAACATGTAAACACTGAAGACGGATCGCAGATTAAACTCTAGTTTATATTTGATTAGGTTTGTGATTCACCGTCTGGTTTAAATAGATGTTCATTGCAGTCTGAACAACAAAACGACCACAAACAACTTTCTTCATTATTAGAAAGATTTGTGTTTTCATGATCTGATATTTCCCTCAATAACTTTTATTATGGATACAATTAAAGTCAGATAGAGCTGGAGAGACTAAACCCTTTATATATATATATACGTATATATATATATATTATATATATATATATATATATATATACGTATATATATATATAGAGAGAGAGAGAGAGCTGAGAGATGAAACACTTTTTACATAATTTATCATCATTTCATTCAGTCACGTGAGGCTGATCAGGCTGAGTGTTTGATGAGTTGTATCATTTAAGAGAAACAATAATCATATCCTGGGTTATTAAATAATGACGTCACAATCTGAATTTCAAAACGTACAGACGCAAATAATTCATAAATAAGACAAACGCATTCCGCCGGTAGAAATCGATCCTGAGCTTATAAACAGAACACAGGACACAGTTTGTTAACAGACTACAGAGAGACAACACCTCTACAGTGATGATAACTGTGTGTCTTTATTAGTTATTAGTATAATTAGTTACTATTATTAAGTACAGTGATCATGTGAACAGACACAAACTTATCAAAAGTCTCTCCAGCTGTTAAAGCCAACTGACAGCTGATCCAGCTGTGATCAGCGGCCGCCGTCATCAGAAACAGACATCGCTTCATGTGACTTAAAACATATATCCTCGTTTCCTCTCTCCTCGCATGGTTTCCTCCATGCATCCCTGGTGGGAAGGACTAAGACGCAAGGAAAGGACCCAAGTGAGGGAAACGGGGATGCAATTAAGAGACTTGGGATGTACCCATAGTCCGGTGCTGCAGACACACCCCCTCTGTGAGAGCCACACAGACAGGTGCTGTAGACACGCCCCCTCTGTGAGAGTCACACAGACAGGTGCTGTAGACACGCCCCCTCTGTGAGAGTCACACAGACAGGTGCTGTAGACACGCCCCCTCTGTGAGAGTCACACAGACAGGTGCTGTAGACACACCCCCTCTGTGAGAGTCACACAGACAGGTGCTGTAGACACGCCCCCTCTGTGAGAGTCACACAGACAGGTGCTGTAGACACACCCCCTCTGTGAGAGCCACGCAGACAAGTGCTGTAGACACGCCCCCTCTGTGAGAGCCACACAGACAGGTGCTGTAGACACGCCCCCTCTGTGAGAGCCACACAGACAGGTGCTTTAGACACGCCCCCTCTGTGAGAGCCACACAGACAGGTGCTGTAGACACGCCCCCTATGTGAGAGTCACGCAGACAGGTGCTGTAGACACGCCCCCTCTGTGAGAGTCACACAGACACACACCTGGGGCAGGTGCTGAGAGAAGTATCAGAGTGAAGCTAGACAGGCCCAGTAGTAATATCCCAGTCACCACCGAAAGGTCTACCCTCTCCCCAGACAATGTAGATATTCTCATCTTTTTGAAAATAATGTCACAGTAATGTGAACATTATTGTGTATTTGAATGACATAACCTGACAGGAAGTAAACACAGACCCAAGTTGTTGCCGAGCAGTTCAGTTCAGTGTAAACAGTGTTCTTTCTTCCAGTATTGATCAAAGGACGAGGGCATCAACATACCTCATGTTGCACTTAAACTTAACAGAATTGAATATTCTTGAATGTTTTATTTTTATTTATTTATTTCATTTTGTTTCAAATTGGACATCTTCAATATTTTAGTTTTCATGTAAGACTATAGCCCAAAGTTCTTTTCTTTAAGTGTTCTTGAAGTTCTTTAATTAATAAATAGAAAGCAAAGTTATATTTGACTCCTCCCCTTTTCTTTGTTGATCCGAAAAATGATCCGAACCGTGACTCAAGAACCGTGATCCGAACCGAACCGTGAGGTTTGTGATCCGTTGCACCCGTAATACTCATGGAAAATGTTATTGGCAACAAGGGAAAGCAAAGGATGTGGCACTAAGAAAAAACATGTCAGAGCTATGACAATAACACTAATAATACAGCTTGAAGTCCTGAATGCATTCTTATGAAGAAGCCTGCTATGATGCCCATGTCTATAATGGATTTTAAACATACTCATCTTTACTTTTAGCACTGTGTGATTGTAGTTATAAGGACTTCAAATATTAATAATGCTTTATCACAATATGAAACAATTCTAATGACGTATGAGGTCAAGCATCATGATACTTGATAATTGCTGGTGAAAAAAATACAAATCAATCAACAAATCTATTCAAGAAAAACACAAAACGTAAAATACATTTTCAATTTACTTAAAGCAAACAATGACCACCTATAATCATATCATAATGCATTACAACAATGATTATGATGCATTACAAAAAGATGATAATGTATTATAACTATGGTAATAATAATACAAAACATGCAAAACATAAATGTCAGGGATTGACCAGCAATTGTGAATTATGATACTTGACCTCATAAGTCATTGTAAATGCTTTATAATGTATTATGATTACAGTTGTAAAGCATTATGAATATTTATGTTTGGTAAAAACAATTATTCAGTGCTAACAGCTGAATATAACGCAAGTATGTTTATAATGCATTATAGACATAGTGTCATGTTACCAGAAGTTCTATTTAACAATAATAACAATATATATATATAATTATTATGAAGTTGTTGAAATAGATTTTCTATTTGGCAAAATGAGAGCGTGTATATCCACTTGCAGCTTTAAATGATGAGTCACAAATGCCGATTTATTTTGTGGTTTTGTTTTGGTCTTCCTCTGCAAAGTGTTAATGGAACCACCTGTCAGATGCAGAGCTCGCATCCAACTTTTACCCGCCGCCCTGGAAGAAGCTCAGGATGCGAACATCAACAGCCTTTCTCCGAGGAGCTAGACGGAGCAGATTTACACACACACACACGCAGCCTGCTATGCTCCTTCTCCACCTTTTACCTCCCACAGTCCATCCACTGGTGCGCTCTGCCCACTGAGCACCTGAAGAAGCCGTTTCACACCCGGCCTTGTTTTCTTTTTTTTTGGATCGCATGACTCACAACACTCTCAAAATATCATTGCCACTATTTGGGTCACCGTGCTCATGAACTGTTTGCGTGCATTCACTCTGCTGCCGTTAGCACGCTCTTTCTTCACATACCATATATACTGTATGGCAGTGGCGGGCCGTGCATTTCATACCTGGGCCTTCTGTGCTGTCCTACTACACTTGAGCCAGCTCCTAATAACCTCATTATGACGCCACAGCTACGGTTATTATTTGTTTCTAGGGGTGTAATAATACACGTATTCATATTAAACCGTTCGGTACGAGGCTTACGAACCGAACAATACGTTTGAATAACACTAGTGCATTTGGAAAGTGCAGAAGCTTAAATTGTGGAAAATATAATGTTTTCGGTGGACTGCGCTCACGTAACAGACAGCAGACTGTGTGACCTTTTGAACCCGGAACAATAACAAAAAACAGCTGAGGCCCTGCAGTGTGTTCAGGGAGGCTAAGCTAAACTAGCTTAGCGGGGAAACAACAGCGGCACACAATCTACGAACTCTCCCCACAGCGTTTAGCTGTTCCCTACTGATTCAAACAGGGCTAAAGCAATCACCACATAATCCCCATTTCTCCAGACCATCATTCTTGCTTTGTAAAAAGAAAACAACAGCCCGAACAGATTCAATTGTCCGGACAATAACCCCGCGCATGACGGGATGCTTCGTCATTAACAGACAATGCATATAGTCCAAATCAATGTAATTAACACAATGACAAGAACAAACTCACAAGAACCAGTCACATATATTTATATGACAACAAATCAATCCAGCAACACTGCAGCGCTAGAGCACGAGCCATTCATATTATTCATAAAAATGACAAATGAACACAGTAGAAGCGCTACTGCAGATGTAAAAAAACAAAAGCAGTTCACTTACCAAAACTGCTGTTCACTTAAAGACAAAGTCCATCCTCCTTTCTTTGTTAACAAAGTCAGTAACTCCCAAATCCATTTCTCCTCCTTCAGCCATTGAGTGTTAAAAAAACACAGCTAGGTAAAAAAAGAAAATAATCTACACCAAGCAAAACGCTAAAAATGTCATAACTTCTCTTACATATTGCGTATTCATATATCTGCACTATGCAGTTAGTACATTTATAGGTGTTGAGCTTCATTTTTACACAAAACAAATAATAACCGTAGCTGTGTTTCAGCTGCAGGACAGCAGTGAAGGCCCAGGTATGAAATGCACGGCCCGCCACTGCTGTAGTGTCATAACACTGTCTCACGCTTGTTTTTTGAGACTGAAAAACTTCCACATGAACATTCCACAGTGTACCTTCAGAGAGGACGACTGTCGGCCGTAACCAAACATTTCTACTCTCACAAACTGTGAATACATTCAGTTGGACTGGGCCACTCTAGTAATAAAGGCATTGTTAGAGAGCACAGCACATAAATCATCAGTCCGTAGCAGTGCAAAATAGCTACAGCTGAAAACTTTATTTTTTAGCTGCGAACAGCAGCTCTATAGTTCACTCTGATGGTCCGTACAATCGCCCCATCCTTCGGCGCCCTAGGAGCCTGGAGGTCAAGTGTGTGGGTGTGAAGGTGTGAGTTTGTGTTCAACTTCTAAACGGATTCACGTACCACGGCCAGACTCGTGAACCCTCCGTCATAGACGTAGGTGGCATCATTGGTCTCAGCAGAGAGGTCCTTTTTCATTAGTGATGGTTTCCCCCCCAATTGTGCCACGCCTCCTTTCATAACTCATGAACCATTCCTTGTAGCCACTTGTTGGAGGTGTGTGAATGCATGCGTCACATTGTTTAGCTTTCTTCAATTTTCACATAAACATCCAAGTCGTATTTACTACTGAAGAGCATTGATTTCCCTGGAAGCTCTGATATCTCCAAGTCGGTGCTCACTAATCCCTCAAAAATTAAAAAAATATGGATGCTTCAAGGTCTGACACTCCGTGTCATGAAACCCACATTTAATGGATATAGTGCTATAGTATCAATGTATGGTTTCAAAACTGTACATAACCAACTCCAGTAAAACCATCTTGAGCTGCCCTACGACGTGAATGCTCACAAGTTGAGACTCTTTTGCATCTCTACCATACTTTGTCTACTTATCTGTCTACTTACAACTAAATGTTCCCAGCAATTCAAGACGTTGGCTGAAACGAGCAGCGGGACAACCTGAGCTGCTTCCTCTGGCTGCTGCGCCCGGTAATGATGACCAACCGGCGTCTCGTAATAAGCCGGAATTTTGTTGTGTTCGTGTCTGTCGAGTGAGGATATATTACCCCCCCCCCCGGCGCTGAATCATGTCATGTTAAACACACCATACACCACATCGAACTAACATGCAGGTGCACACACTGACACCCCCTGTTAATACACACACACACAGCCTCACAGGGGTTATTTATGACAAACATTAAAAATGCAAAGGTGCTGCTCTACCATGTGATTGCAACAGGCACATGCTTCTCGACATCCTGATTTCCAGAACACACACACATACACACGCACACACACACACACACACACACACACACACACACTCAGCATGCTAAACAAGTCCTGTACTTTCATAAATGGCTCTTTGAAGGCAATGCAGGGCGGATGTAGTGCAGACGGTTCATCTCTGAACAATGCAGATCACAATCGGCCCGTTTTCATTACGATCAGACCTTTCAGCTCTGGAGTTTCTCGCTCACGGGCACAGCTGATGACGGCGATGTTGCAGAGGCCAAGGGTGTGAACTTCACGCCTGACTCTCAACATGTGGCGGCAAATGTGTATACAGGCTTCCATCATGAATAATCATTATAGAGGCTGATTTCACTGATTATATGTCTGTTCTTGTGTGAAAGCACTGGAATGAAAACTTCAGTGTTTTTTTAGGCGCACACTACAGGTTTGTTCGCACACTGTTATGAACATTTCAGTCTCCATGGGCAACTAGCAAGGCATTATGCTTTGCTGTAAGTGTGACTGACGTATCAAGGATCTTCTTTCTCCTCTCACAAGGAGCTCTTGCTCGTTCTCATTCAACACAGCTGGCAAGATGATTCACAGTTAACATTAAAACCTTCAATTTGTTTTTGTTTGTTTTCAGCATTGTGTCACCATGCCTGAGTTGAATGCGTTCATATCAGCGCTGCATCGCATTAGGCTCAGACTCTCATCCGTCACTCAAAATCCGCAGGAAGAGCCGGACGTCTCCTCCGGCAAAGAATCGATCTCCTTACACACGCTGTAATCACATCTCAGACCTCGTTAGCGGGGAAAAACTGGGCAGAATGATAAATGGCAGCCGTCTTCTTTAAAAGCTCGGCTCTGTGCATCTCTTCACATGCACTGTACAAACTGAGAGATTTATTAGGATTTAACAGATTCAGCCGGCAGCCCTATCACCACCCCGAACCCTGATGGGATGCGATCGCTGTCACAGTCCTGAAGCGGGGAGGCCTTTACTCATAATCACATAATTTTTCATGAGATGCCTCAGCCACTCCCTGGAACTCTGCCTGTTGGCGGCCAATAAAAGAGACATGAGGAAAATGCCAGATCAAACAGCTTTGACCCCCCCCCTCCCCCCCCCCCCTGGCCTGGAGCTACGCAGCCTCGGGTGGTAAACAGTAACTGATACATCGGCATGGACGTCACATTAGCACACTAATGGAAAGGAAAAACTTGGTGGTCTGCCGGTTACAGTGGACGGGCAGGCCTATCAACCATCAGGGAGAATTCAAATGTGATTAAACTGTCGCCTCTGGCTTGTTCGTGTATGCCTACAGCAGATTATACAATGTATTCCATAAATTAAGAAGGAACAAACTAATAATCAAACTAATTTCATCCTGGTGTCTGACCGGCAGTGACTTTTCCCTTTCACATCCCCACCCGAATGTGACTGTCTGAGTGCTTTGTGTCTACTTTTCCCTCCTGTCAAACCGCTTATTTTATCCCAGACATTACAATGTGCTGCTCTAAAGAATAACTGCAAAGCAAATGTACAGTACGATCCAATCATCAGTTTAGTTACAGGACCAAGCAGTCCAAAGGGGAGAGGTCATGTACCTGAAGCTGTTAGGAACTGGTTTAGATAACCTTTGTGCCCTATTATTTGCACTTCGCTTCTTTGATATCAGAGAGCAGATCTAATCGACACGTACAAAGTGGCCAAGTTTAAATGGGGTAGCAAATTTGCCAGAAATGTCTTTAACGTTGAAGTTCAACCAGAACACATTTCTCCCTTTACCCCTAAAGGTATCCTAAGTATCCACCAATGCAATAGAGGTGAATGGAACTTTGATTGTCAGAATCAGAACCGTTTATTTTGCCAGAGTATGTTGCACATACAAGGAATTTTACTTGGTGGGTGCATAACATTAAACAGGCAACACAGTGCAAAAAGTAGAAAATAATAACAATAAAATATAAAATAAAGTGTACAGACAAACAGATAACAGTACTTTAAACACGTGTAATGTAGTGTAATGTAAAAGTGTCAAGTGCATTTAAATATGAAGGGATGTGCAGGGCAGTGTATCGGTGGGGAAATTGTCCAGGGGATGACAGCGTTAGTGGGGGTCCCGGGCTTTGTTGATGAGTCCAACTGAAGACAGGAAGAAACTGTTGATGTGGCGTGAGGTCTTGGTCCTGATGGACCTCAGCCTCCTGCCAGATGGAAGGGGCATGAACAGTTTATGTCCAGGGTGAGAGGGGTCGGCTACAATCATTCCTGCTCGCTTCAGGGTCCTTGAAGCGAACAAGTCCTGGAGGGACGGCAGATTGCAGCCAATCACCCTCTCAGCAGAGCGGATGATGCGCTGCAGTCTGCCCTTGTCCTTGGCTGTGGCTGCAGCGTACCAGAACGTGATGGAGGAGCAGAGGATGGACTCAATGATGGCTGTGTAGAAGTGCACCATCATTGTCTTTGGCAGGTTGAATTTCTTCAGCTGCCTCAGGAAGTACATCCTCTGCTGAGCCTTCCTGGTGATGGAGCTGATGTTAAGCTCCCACTTGAGGTCCTGGGTTATGATGGAGCCCAGGAAGAGGAAGGACTCCACAGCGTCTATGGGGGAGTCACACAGGGTGATAGGGGGAGTCACACAGGGTGATAGGGGGAGTCACACAGGGTGATAGGGGGAGTCACACAGGGTGATAGGGGGAGTCACACAGGGTGATAGGGGGAGTCACACAGGGTGATAGGGGGAGTCACACAGAGTGATAGGGGGAGTCACACAGGGTGATAGGGGCAGGTATGGCTGCATTCTTCCGGGAATCCACAACCATCTTCACTGTCTTCAGCTCAACTGAGCGTTGAGCTCTAGGTTGTTCTAGGTTGGCCAGGTCACCAGATGGTCAGTCTCCCACCTGTAGGCGGACTCATCCCCACCAGAGATGAGTCCAATGAGGGTGGTGTCATCCGCAAACTTCAGGAGCTTGACGGACTGGTGACTGGAGGTGCAGCTGTTGGTGTACAGGGAGAAGAGCAGAGGGGAAAGAAAGCAGCCTTGGGGGGAACCGGTGCTGATGGTCCGAGAAGCTGAGATGTGTTTTCCCAGCTTCATGTGCTGCTTCCTGTCAGACAGGAAGTCTGTGATCCACTTGCAGGTGGAGTCGGGAACGTGCAGCTGGGAGAGCTTGTCATGCAGCAGAGACGGGATGATGGTGTTGAAACCAGAGCTGAAGTCCACAAACAGGCGTAGGTTTCTGAGGAGTCCAGATGCTGGAGGATGAAGTGAAGGGCCATGTTGACTGCATCGTCTACAGACCTGTTGGCTCTGTAGGCAAACTGCAGGGGGTCCAGGAGTGGGTCAGTGAGGGTTTTTAGGTGGGACAGGACAAGGCGCTCAAAAGACTTCATGTCGTGTGATGCTCAGGTTTGAAATTTTTCATTTAAAAAAATCACAACAAGTATTTTCAGACACAGTGTGTGTATTTCTTTGGAATTTTTAACCAAGCCTTTATACAGTTAAACAGTATTTCGGAATAGAGATAATTAGTAATTTATATTAAGGGAAATTATTGGCCATCCAGAAAGTGATCAGTCATCTTGTGACTGAGATCTGCCAAAACGAATCGTAAATTCAGTTCCAGCGATCAGAAAGCTAAAAACAGAACGATCCTCTTCTTTCCGTGGCCTGCGTCCTTTCATCTGTTCAGACAGCAACACGTTGGATGGGCAGTCCTTGGTATCCTCCCCCCCACACACACACGACCAGGCAGCCCACCGCTCTGCTCAGGCTCCGAAACCACCCCACTGGATCGGCCAATCCGAGCGCTCGTTGCTCCCGCTTCCTTGGGGCTGCCACCATCTGTTTGACACCATGAGTGGAGGCTGCGCGCTCCGGTCCTGGCACGAGACCAACGTCCATAGCCATACTGCTTCGGTCCTCTGTAAGCCGCCGTGACATCATCAGACTGAGGAGACCCCAGGGGTGCGAACACAAGCTAAGAGGATCTCAAACACACACACACACACACACACACATACACACTTCTATACACTGACATAATTAAACCTGTGGGGCTTGGGGGTTTGAGCTCATATGTGGTTTGCCTTCTGTTTCTGCATGATTGCCCGCTTATAATTTCAATCTGGATTTAGGGCTTTTCCTCACATGAAGTCTGCAGACGTGTTTACCCCACGTCCACATGAACGCTGCCGTCGCTGTTCAGTATGCGAAGACAGCATGTAAGACTGTGTGAACCCACCTTGAGCAACTCACAAGAGCACGCTCAGACTTGCTTGTTGGTATCTCTGCTGAGTACCAACTTCTGCCCTTCAATAGGCCTTTTGGAGTCCCTGAGTTTAAAGGCTGCAGGCGGAAGAAATACTCACATTTTACTGCAGCAGGGGTCTGACAGTTTGCTACGAGCAGTCCTGGTTCTGGTTCTCCCGTGCCTCCCTTCCCTCCAGCGTGCCCAGCAATATGGCCTTGGCCTCCAGCAGCGTGGTTTTGGGGTTAGATTCCTGTGGGGGCCGGGGGAGCAGCGGGGGCGAAGCTCTGCTGCTGGCCTGAAAGGGAGCCACTGCAACTGGGCGTAGAACTCTCCACCTTCTGCTGGAGCTCCACTCACTGCGCGTCACCGGAGTCTTCCACAAGCTGCTAGCTTGACAGCTGTGAGTACTAACAGAAGCCATGTTTGTCGTTTACGTTCATCATGACGAGTGGAGTGGGGAGTGGCTTTGGAGGGAGGCCTGAAGGGACAGGCTGTCAGTCTAGCCAACTTTCTCTCTAGATTTAGCGACTTTTAGAGCTAGTGATGCTAGCTACTTTTATTGGAAAAGAGTGAGCAACATGTGTGCTGTGTTTACAGGTTGGATCTTTCTTTTTTTTATCTAACATACTCTTGCTGTTTTCTCCAATGTTACCTACCTAAGCTTTAATGCAAGTTTCAGCCATTAACTACAACTTATAAACCTTTTATATTGGCAGCCTGATAGCAAAGTGGAACCAATCTTATCTTAAAACTCCTTTAACCCGACCGCGGACCATTTGGGGTTCCATCGAGAAAGTTTAGCGTACAGAGTGTCGTACAATGCACTTTTCAGGAACTAATATAATGATGTTGAACACATGTTCTATACCCAGTTAAAGAAAAAAGTCTGGGCTACAAGATCATGTAAACCATTTTTACACACTCCAAACACAATTCTACACAACTAAAACAAGCAACTAAAAGTATTACCACAATATCACGTATATTTCGCCATGAGTCAGCCGGCTACGCACTCCGGTTCGAGCTACCTAAGCTAAAAGCTAACACTGACAACGAGATAGCAAAAAGCAAGATAATTCGACACAGATTCCAGAGATATCTTCAATATTTATCTCCATGAAACCATTACAGAGATACAGCCAACAAGCACCAGAACCACAAACCGCTTTATTGATAATTATCAGAAACGCTCCTCACCTTTACGCTGTTTTCATGTAAACAAAGGCATAATTTCCCGGTTCTGGAGCTAAAAAATCTGTTCTACGTATATCCTGTGTGTCACCGAACTGTTTCCGTGAAGACAGGTTTTTTTTTCTAAATCAGGGGACGTGGGGGGGATGATTTGACTTTCGGCGTATCGGATTTTACGCTTTGCGAGGGACAGCGCGTTTTGCATTCTGACTGGCTGACAGTGCTTTCACTCTGTTCCACATGGGGTTGAGTGAATTCTCTAGACTCTAACGCGTCGAACGAGGTGTCAATCACTTCATTCGACCAATGGGCTGCTGACTTACATCTGCATAGACACAGAGAAACTGCAGTCAGGAGTGAAAACTCCATGGATCACAGACACAAACAGGGCTCAGAGAGGATTCTGGCTCTCAAATGAAGCCAAACTGCTGTATTTGGATAGATTGAACACTATTAGTGATAAAACAAGTGAAATATATAGTTATATAGTATATAAAAATACAATGGAACAGCTGGTTCCAAAATGACCATTTTGGTGACCTCGTCTGACCTCTCTGTACTAAAACCTCTCTAATTTTGTTCTGCTTCACTTCACTATCGCTTCACTATCAAAGTCAAACTTTGCAGAGAGACTGTACACATATTGTGCTATCATTTGGGAGTGGATTTAGACTTGCAGCTGCATCATTCCAAAGAAATAATAACAATAAAAGTGCTTTTTTTTCAGGCGAACCTGAAACTTTTCAATTTGAGCTGTATGCCATCTTCATTTACTCTTAACCAGTAACATATACACTGATATTTACACATCTGAACAAATCTCACAAGTGTTACCTTTATTATAACATCAAAATTATTAAAATAGAACTTGTAGTTGCAGAAATACACTCTTTTTAGTATGGGTATAACATTTTTGAGCAGAGGCCTAACAATATTAATAATGTTTATTAATAATAAATAAACAACAAAACCATTAGTCACGTAAAGATGAATTGCTAATGTTGCTAAAAGTGACGGAGAGTTAACCCTTTTACAGTTAATGACCACAACAGTGTTTATTTATATGCAGAGATAAAGATGCACACACAGCAGAGCTGTCCTCTCTCTCCCACAGAGACAGAGCTCAGCTCCAGCTGGAAGCAGAGACCCCCGGCAAGAGAAATCCCTCCGTCTGTTGCTCGGTGTCTGTCACTCAGTGGTGTTGTGTTTCTTCAAAGAGAAGAAACCCCCCCCCCCCCCCCCTCCCTCCTTTCCTCCACATCACCGGCTACCCACGGTACTGATGACACACCAGGGAGCGACACTGATCACCTACTTCATGACGGGGGCATCTTTCTCTCTCCCTGCCTCTCTTCATGCTGCCTAGCAACCAGTGAACCGGGGCTTGTAAACAAAAGTCAAATAGACACTACAGGTGATTGTTGATGAGTTTTGGCAACCTGTGATCCCACTAGGTTAGAGGTTTTTTGGCGGCTGGATGTAGTCTGATTCTAACCAGCTTTGCTAACTTTAGCTGAGCATTTTACCCCGACTGAGCACCGTTATGCTTAGCTTTGTGAGCATGAAGAACAGCTGGTCATCACCCTTCTCCATATCACTAAAACCTTTATGTATCTACACATGATGTTTTAATATATTAATGTAGATATAGATATGTAGCCCAGTGTCCTAGTATACACATATCAGACAAAACTGCAGCACACCATCACACACTTGATCCACTATGCAAGTAGTGGACGGGCATGTAGAAGCCTGATTTTGTACGGGAGGCCAGAGTTTGTTTCTAAAATGAAATGTTGGCTTTGAAAAAAAAAGTGTAGAATTGGCCACATGGATTTCAAATAATTTGCTTTGGGGCGGCCGTGGCTCAATGGGTAGAGAGGGTTGTCTGGTAACCAAAAGGTCGGCAGTTCGATCCTTGGCTGCTACGTGTCCCTGAGCCCCTAACTGCTCCCCGGGATCCTAACTCCTAACCTAACTTTGACTTGGTCCACCTCCTAGAAATGGCCATTATAGACTATTCTGTGACGACCCCTCCCTTCCACTAGGGGTCTGTGTCCTGTTTGCTGCCTACTCTGTCTTTCAGGGTGTTCATCGGCAGCTAACGAGCCCCACCTGAGCCTGCTGGAAATGGCCAGCTATAAAGATGCACCACCTCAACATGGCAGGGCTCCTCCTCCTCTCCTCTCCAACGAGTTTCTGCTCTCTTACTAACTCAACCTATACTGAAATGTAGAAGCAGACACTAACACGATCAGAAGAATAAAAAGTCAGTGTGTTAGCCGGAAAACAATCGACCTTGACCTTTTAGTGTGAACGAAGGGGAAAGTGTCTGACAAGTCCAAATGAAGTGTATTGAGCTGGCGGCTATAGAAAGTTCTTCTCTTAGTGCATCATCGTATCTACAGCACACGCTAAGACTAGAAGTGAGTTCTGCGGGTTTGTGTATGAAATGATGGACCTCCTAACAGGTCCTGTGGGGTGACAGAACCTTTTGATGACTGTCTTCTGCAGAGGCCAGGCCATTAGCTACATCCACAATCCAGCAGATCTGCTTAGACATGCCGTGTGATGACTGCGCCGGCCCGCCGGAGGAAGAGCGGTGCATCCTGGGGAAACAGACATGACGTCTGCATTCGCAGAGTCCTGTCACATCGAGCTCCCCGTTCTAAAATTAAACGGCGGTTAAATCAACATTATGCAGCATAGTTAGCTGAATGGCTCATTTAAAGAGCGCATACATAATTAAACCGCCGAGTAATTGATTTCCATCCCAGCCTTATTCTATAGAGCAGGGGTCTTCAACGTTTTTCAGGCCAAGGACCCCCAAACTGATAGAGAGATGGAGCAGGGACCCCCGACTATATATATTGAATCAAATTGTGTTTTATATTAAACTGGGCCTAGTGACATGTATAAACATACCTCTTTATTGTGCATTCAATACCAAGCTATTCAAATAATACACAGGTTCATATATTCATGTTTTTATTTTAAACATGAAGGTACAGTGAGTAGGGGGGCCGTGCCACTGACATTCATAAACATACCTTGTCAGCTGATACCAATGCCAATATCAACATTGTCTGTTAATTGCATGATAATCATGCATACAAGCTATTAAAATTGACGTTTCTATTTTAAACATAAATGTGGAAACATAAATGAGTGATGGCCTATTAGTGCTACTGCCATGCATAAACATACCTGTTATCTTGCATACAATACTGAACTATTAAAATAATGGACAGATTCTCTTTGTGTGCAGGAGGCCTGGAGGGACAGGTCCAGGCTAGTCTCGCGCTGTGAGGGAACCGGTGCCCAGCTTGAGAGAGCTCCTGTGTGTCGCTGAATGTGTGCATTTCTGACTGAAAGATAACATCTTCTGCCTCCAGTTATCCATTCGCTACAATATGTTGGATTCATGTTAATGTGTCTTTAAAGACATTTAAATTTGTGGAAAAGAAATTGGGGTAAAAAAATATAAAAAAAATATGAAGAAATTGTCTAATCAACCAAAAATGTCACGACCCCCCCTGCAGTACCTCCGCGGACCCCCTGTTGAAGACCTCTGCTATAGAGACAAGGCTGGATGATTTCTGATGATTAAATAAAGCGGGTGCCTGGGAGGACAGTGATGAGTCCCGGGGAATATCAGAGGCAGCGTAGAACAGGAGGCTGGTAATGAAGGGCCCTATATTACACTCAAGTCCCCAAACAAAAGCAAAGACAATGTTTTTGTGATACACAGGGCTGCACTTTTTTCCCTTGATCAGCCGCCGCCATGGAAACGACACCTTTCCCTTTTCTTTTTTTGACAGCTCAAGGGGACGAAAAGAAACGTGTGTGCTCTTTGGCAGGGATAAGGTTCCCCCTCTTCCTCGCTCCTTATCTCCCTTTCCATGGACATGATAAAACAATGAGGGGTGTTTTGGTAGTTTTTAGTACAGACAGATGACAAAACAACAGCGGGGTTTGCTGTCACTCACTCAACTAAAAGGATGGGTTTCATTAAATTGTTTTTTTCACCGCTAATTCAGATCAACAACTGACAGAGGAGCGGGCGTCGCCTGAAAACAGAACCGCCGACTCCGAGCCAAAGAAAGAACAGAAACACAGCAGCGCTTCCACACGACAGGAGGATTTGCTGTTCTTCTCGTCCCCCCCCCACATCCCACCCGCTCAAACACGTACTTCCTCCCCATCCTCATTATACAGCATGACATGACACTCACTAGGGGAACCCTTCTAAACCCATAGCTTTTGGCAACCAAACCCCGGTGCCGGGGCTAAAATAGCCTATCGAAAATTTCCTATCGAAAATTTCCAGGCATTCTAATTTCAATAATTTATTGTCGCTTTAAATCGATGGAGTCAGCGTTTGAAGGAGGGGGGGGTAGAGGTGCAGACGGCTTAATCCATGCCAGACAACGTCGCCTTCATTGACACAGAGACTCAAAGGGTCAAGAGAGAGAGGCAGATTTAAAAGATGGTGATCTACTTTTAACACGGTCGGATGCAGGAAGTAGAGAAGACACGAATACGTAAAAACAATTTGTTAAAGGTTTAATTTAAAAAGGACCCAAGTGACTTTTACCAGTAGCCAGTCAATACAGACTGATTTAAACACAAATGTTTAAATCATATCCTATGAAAAGGGGGGGGGGTTCTATTTTTCATAATCTTACTATGAAGTAGTATGTCAAATGCTATATTTGTGACATGGCACAAATCGAGTAGTGAAAAAGGACTGTTGCTGGTACTGTAGCTGCAAGATGAATGGCGATTAAGTTTGAAAATTAAGCAACAAATCTTCATGGTGTCGACCATACCCCAAGCCCATTAAAATAGAAATGTTGGCTTTAAAAAAAAAAAAAATCAAGTGTAGAATTGGCCACATGGATTTCAAATCATGTGCTTTTACTTGGTCAACCTCCTAGAAATGGCCATTATAGACTATTCTGCAACAGATATGCTCAAGGGTCTTTTATTACAATTGTCAAGAGCATTGCTAATGACTTTTGATTCATTCATTAGGTGGTTGGAACTGTAGATATGGGCACGGTTTTGGTCCTGATATTGCTTTCCTTAAGGAGGGGCACTCTGCCGATTTCATACATACAAATATAAATGTATGTTTGTAGTTGCCAAGAGCAAAGGCTCAAATAGAACTAGAACGAGGTGTCAGTTGCCTCCGCCAAGAAGGTTCGGTTTGTTTGTTTGTTTGTGAGCTGGATTACGGAAAAAAACTACAGGCCCGATTTTGTTGAAACTTGGTGGATGAGTGTAGCATTGGTCGATGAAGAACCCATGACATTTTTGGATCAAAAACGAATCCCAAAGCAGATACACAAGTTATTTTTGTTAAGGTTGTGCAAGGGCAAGGTTGTGCAAAAAAAAAAAAGATGTGCAAAGGTTGTGCAAGGGCAAGGCCTTGGCAGCCTTGGATCTTTGGTTGAAATTAGAAAATTGTTATCAAGACTAAAAACAGTTCCTGAAAGCTTTTACAGTTTCTGATCTGGTCCCTTTCGTGAGCAATGTTGTGGGCAACAAATATGAGTAACGTTCCTGTTAACAATCCATGAAGTGGTTCTAAAACATCTGTTTGGTGACGCCATGATCGTCCTGTATCATTAAATTCAAGTTCATAGTTGCCCCCAAAAAACATGTCAGAAAACAAAGAATTAAAGCCAAAGATCAAAGGAAGCAGCGGGAAACGTGGACGGCAAGTGAGCGCCTAGCGTTCACCGCTCAAAATAAAACAAAGGCTGTATTCAACCTCTCCAGTCAGACGAAAATACTTCAGCTTGAAGATCCCAGGATGGCTGTGATACTAAATATAACTAACTCTGTCTCGCTGCCTCTCCCTTTCATCTGTTCATCTGCCCATCAGTGTTGCAGCGCTCTGCAGACGTGCCATTGACTCATGAAAGCTGATGTTTATCTGAGCACGTGCCAAGATCTGAAACTTTGACATCAACAGACACTTCTATCCCTACTCTTTATAAAGACTATGTTTTGATGCTTTTAATGGTTTTATGTGAAGCACTTTGAATTACCTTGTTGTTGAAATGTGCTATACAAATACACTTGCCTTGCCTTGCCTATAAAAGTTACAACTGAATCGCAGCATCCACCCCTTGCCCCCAAGCACCCCCCGCCTCTATGCAAATCATGGCTAATCTTAATAGCCTAAAAGATGCCATTACATGAACCCATTTCCCACCGAGGACACTGACTGCCCATATCCCCAAGAAAAGACACAATCCTTTGATTCCGCGTTAAAATCCAGCTCCCAAATCCTCGGAGACTAAATGTGACATTAATCACATTTCAAGGCTGGGACACATCTGAGAGTCCGACATGATAATCTGAAACAGAGGGGGATCAGAAAGACAGGGCGAGCGTGGAAGACGAGTAGCCTGATTTGACTCAACAGCCTTGATATTTCAGTGGCCCCCGCGACGCGTTTGATTCAGCGCAGCACAAAGGGCTCGGCTGTGTCTCGAGTTGAGAAAGTGTTTGACGGCAGGGTCAGGGGCTGATGTGTTGGTCGAGGTGGAGGAAGGCCCTGCAAGGTCATTTTTTTTCCTAAAAGTGTGTGAAGTAGAATGTTTTGGGTATTTCATATTTGTCTAATGCGTCTTATTCTGGGTTGATTCAACACCGACTGCTTCTGTCTTCTGTAGAAACTGACAAGTTGAACATCCAGGTGGTTCAGACACTCGCTGTGAAAATCAGACATCCGAGGGGATTGTTTTTGGCATTAAATCCCATGTCTCACTACTTTTACTGCCTCATAAAAGCATAAAAGCAAAAAACAGACAAAAATAGCACAGACATAAGTGTCTCGAGAAATAATGAAATATGCAATATGTGTTAAAGTGCAGATAACAAAAGTGAAGTTTCATTATAATAAAAAAAGTATGTATTTGAAGCCCACCTTCCTAGACAACTGATCAAGTGATTAATAGATAGATTAATAACTGTTTTAGGCCTTGAACAGACACAAACACCAGTCGTTCCTTTTTGTTGCTCTAACAGACATGAGCCAGGTTTTGACATATGCTGCGACTTCTTTTTTATTGTTGCTGAGCAACTAACGAATGAGTGCTAATGTTAGCTTTACACAAACCATGAACTGTACGCTACCGTATAGTTAATAATACCAAAAGCAGTACCAGTCTAACTCGGTCAGGTCAGATCTTAAAGACATGGGTATGGGTTTAATGAGTAACTGCAAACAAATATGTTCTTTAAGCTGTAAAAGGATGAAAGGCATCACACGACACTGACATTGACATTTCTTAACATATTTGTATGTTCATGGGTGAAAATGGCTCATAACGCCATCTACGGTTTTAATCTTGCAAGGACAATTCTGAGACAGAGTGAATCCGTGTTAATGATAATTATCTGGCGACAGCAATGTGCTTTCCTACGAGACAAGAGTTTGTAGACGAAGTATTAAGTTGTTTCATTTTTCTCATATAGCGGCTGGCTAGTTAGCTTGGGCGCTGGGTCATTGCTCCCTGCCGCTAAGAAACTATAGCCGGGAGGAGAACAACCAGCCGCGCCGGAGACAGAGGCGCTTGGGTTTTGCGCTGACTGAATTTGAGTTGCTAAATCCACGACGGTCCGTCTCTGAAGCTGGCGCCCGCTTTCACCCCTTTCACCCCTTTCACCCCTTTCACCCCTTGCCACACATACAGCTGTCGCGTTTGGTGTGAACTTAGACCAGCACAGAAGGCCCGACTTCCTAGTGACTGAAACGAGATGCAAAAGATGATAAAACTGTAACTCATTACAAGCCATAGTTTCGGATCACTCCACCTGCTTTTGAATTTGTTTCTCTGGAACACAGTACATATATCTTTATTGTTGTATATACCGTATAATGCTGTTTTAGCGCACTAGTTGTATTTGTCTTGTATCAACTTGCTTTCTGTCGCTGCCTCTTGGCTAGGTCGGTTAAATGAAAAAAAGACTCAGAGTTGAGCCTTTGACTCGAGATATGACTTGGACATGGATTTTGTAACCAGTGAGAGCAGTCCCAGACTAAAACATACAGAAACAATGGTAAGGTTCTTTTTGTACCAACATTTGCTCATATGATTTGTGTGTGTGTGTGTGTGTGTGTATTTGCCTCTGTGCTAGAAATTGATTTCAGTATCTGGGCTATTTTTCCGTTGTGATTAAAAGCTAGTTGGCAGGCATTTGCTCAGCCCTCCCAAGATTCCCTGAATATATGAATACATTATTGTCATTTAAAAGAAACAAACATGCAATTACATGAAGAGTTAGAATAAAAGTGAGGAACAAGCTTAGTCAAACCGCTCTACATATACGCTTTGTGTGAGTCCACACGCGGAGACTCCCCCATCTCCTGTCGGCTTCCGCAGCCCTGCCCTTCAATCACAGCCCGTTAAAAACAAACGTGTACCTTCGCCGATACATATGAGCCTGTTATTGGTCACTTTGGTTTGCTATTATTTGTGTTCTGACGAGCTTCCTGCTCCAGATTTCGTGGGCTCGTTTTAGCCAAAAGCTGCGCCAAAGTGGGTCGCACCCAGATAGCTGGGGCTGGCAGGGCCCGAAGCAGAGCAGTCTGGGTATTAAGTCCTCCTCCATCGTTGTGGTACAGGTAGTACCAGACTGGTGAGATTCCATATTCCTGCGAGTATAAATGATTCCAGTTTACCGTCTACCCGGTCAGTAGGGGTTGTGGGGGGGGGGGGGGGGGGGGATAAATAACATAATTCAAGGTCAATGCTATAACCCAAAATGAGGATTCACAGGCATGACTAGACAGAAGAAGCGGTGTGACCGTGAAGTGGTAGTCAGGTGGAGGGGGTGGTGGCCACCAGCAACTCTGACGATCTAAACCCTGATACATGCATGAAGTGTTAACACCAGAGTTTTTCCATCAATGACTTCATGGTATCACTGCTAAAGCAATTGTGCATGTATTCCGGTCACCTTCTCAGACTGGATTTCCATCTTGTTTGACTTCATTATTCAGTCTGACATCATGTCCTTGTGTGCCGTTTTCTGTTTGGGAGGAGTTGTTATTGTTGCCCTAACCAATCAGCAACGGGTGGCGTAACCGTCCCGTCGTGGTAACCGTCTTGAAAAACACAACGTTTTTCAAGATCATCGGAGAAAATGATTTATGCATGCACGTGGACCTTTTTTCCAGTGTAGGATAGTCCGGTTCATGAGAACTAAAGGGTAAATTAAATGTGTAAATGCGTTATAATTTTCACAACTAATAATTTGCTTTTGATCATGAAAGAAGTCTGATGAATTGACATGAATCACGTTGAACGGTAGATGTCTTCGTTGTGCAAGACAAACTCATCACGCCGCGTCTGCTCCATGCACCGACTCCCACAGAAGATCAGCATTATTCAACATCCTCGTGGCCGTGGCTCTCGCTGAGAGGTAGGGAAAAGCCACTGTTGCTATGGCGATGAGGAACGTGTAAGTGGCGGCTGTGACAAAAGACAAGGCCAGATCCGACAACGCCCCGCACTGATCGGCCCTGAGCTGAATGCTGATGTGTTTGGACATCACGACGTTGGCGGACCAACATTCGACCACGGACTCGTACCTAAGACTCTATTGTGTCTGGCAGCGCTCGGTGCCCATTCTACCAACTGAAGGCAGCAAGCAGTAAACATTCAGACACTGACTATAGCATGCACCAAAATACAAGTAACTTCTGCAGTCCATTGGTGCTGCCTTCAGTGCTCTGTGTAATTTAATGACAAAACATTGAGAGTGAGGAACACTGACATAACATAACATATTGTGCTCATTAGAATTGACATACTGCTTCAATATGCCCTTTTTGATTGTCTGTATACAACAGTTCAACAAGTCCTCAAAACGACAAAGCAGGTCATTTGTTAATGCCTTCCAAAATGACCCTGAAAAATATTCACGAGTCCATTTTCCAATTTTCTCTCTTGTTAGGCTTTGGTTAAAAGGTCCAATGTGAATGATCTGTCCAAATGAATAGGAGTCAGCATTTAATTAAATGGGTCCATAAAATGCCAACTACTACCTGACTAACAGCAGGACAAGAATACCCTAAATTCAACCAAACGCTGAGACTCTGAGAGCTGGTCATAATAACACTATTTCATAATCTTCACCTGTGGCGTCGCTCTTTAGTTTACGTTAGCCATCTGTGTGTTCACTGTGACACTAACAGTGGCTGTACGGTCCGTGTGTATTTTGATAGTTTGTTCATTGAGTAAATCATTTTTCATTTTGTCTCCCCCGCCCTAGCAACGATCCCAAGGAACTGCCCTGACTCCTCTCCCACCGGCAAACATTCTGCTGCAGCCGTTACATGGGTTAGACCCAGCACCCTCCACCCACTGTGACTCCCGGCGCTGGGTTAGCGCTGGCTGAATGCTAGGGTTAGCTACAGCTAACCGCCAACGGAAGGCCCATCTCCCGGAGCGGTCACCTCTTCAAAGTTAGGGATGTTAGTTTTGGTTAATTTTGCTTCCGATAGTCTGTCTCCCATTAATCGGTAACTAACCATAATGACGTGACATACAAGAGGAGCTTTCCTTATTATTATTTTCTGCTCCGGTTGATTAGCCGCCGAACGTTATTTGTCTCTATAACGGCTGATCAGAAGAGTTGATCAAGAAGAATCGACTCTGACTTGAAACGTTTACCATACTCGCTTATCTGCTTTCTCGCCTGCTCTTTAATTCGCCCAGAGAACAACGCAGCTGGACACACACATCCACTCCGCGGGTAACATGTCATAATCAATTGTTGGAATAACTTAAATGCAATGTTACCTTTATCTGTTGGAGAGGGCACTAAATGGTAAATGGACTGTACTTGTATAGTGCTTTTCTAGTCTTTCCAACCACTCAAAGCGCTTTCACATTACTTGTCATCATTCACACCCATGGTAGGGGCTACCATGCCCACCATCAGGACTAACTAACATTCACACACACACCGTAGGCCGCTGAATCTTTGATTGAAAGACGACCCTGCTCTCCACTAAGCCACAGTCACCCTAAAGTAATGGCGGTGTTGCTAGAGCGCACAACACAAATCTGCTGGCGGATTAGTCTACACCCATAAATCCTTACTGTCTGAGATGTGTCATGTGTGATAAAAGGACTGAGTTGCAATTGTGTTTATCTGTAGTTTTCACATGTGGTCAAGTGAAACAAGCTAAATGAAAAATGTCCAAATAGTGTCCTTCACTAATCATTCTAATGCCACTCACAGCAGGTCTTCTATTATCGCCTCGCTCCTCTCGGACCAGTATCTGTCCCCAGCTGGACGGCAGGGAGGCCCATGCTGAAGTCCAATTGCAGGGCAGAGCTGGCCCCTGTGAAATACCCCCCCCTCCCCCCTCCCCTCCCTCAGGCAACTTCAAATTGCAGGTCTCACTTTGCTATTATGCTCTGCAAGATGGACGCCCACGGGCAAACTGTGAGTGAGTATAGCAGCATGCCTTATAGAGTAGTCCGGCCAGTGATATAATCCCTCGTGGGATTTACTGTTGACCCACTAAAGGTCACAGAGAACGTAATACAGGTAGGCTATGGAGTGGCATGATGGGCTTGAGTTTCAATATCGATGCCTGGGTGGAAATAAGATAAGATAAGTGGACGAAATAGTGGACAACTTCCAACATTTGTGAAGATGTGTTGTTTGATATGCCTCTCTTCAAGCCACACTCAGTAACATGATGAAATTAGAAGACCATCACGAGCCAAAATAACAAATACACACATCAACAACAAGAGTAGGGTTTATTAGTCGATTACGATTTCTTTAGTAAATAAGTCATTTTTTATGCTTTTTTTCATGCTGAATTACTTATTTCCCAAAAAACGAATGAGCACATCTCTGGTGAACACAGGATTTAAAGTAGTGCCTTAGTGTGATTCTTTGTGGAGAAGTTTTAAAGTTTTAAAGATCGGTCAATTAAGAATTTGAGTTGCCCTCGATGCTTGCTTGTCCATCTCCAGAGCTGAGTAGTTATATAGTCTCTGGAGCTCTCGCCTGCTCTCCTCCCAGCAAAAACTAAAGCTAAACTATTTGCACATTTTCTTTCTCCATCTCCGAAACAAGAAACACAGTTTATCATCTACAATGTATGCAATCTATTCTGGCACCAAACAACACAGCAATATGACATGTTTCGGATATTTGGCTCCAGTCTTTCCTGTGTTTAGCCTCCATCTAACACTGTGACGTTATCATGACATCGACTGTAAAATAGTCCATTACGCTAAACACTTGTTTGATAATTTACTGCTCGAAATTGTGTCATTTGACTTATGAAATCACTGTCAATGTGTAAATGAAATTGCACAAGAGAGAAATCACAACTACGAAGCAATTTACTCTCCAAATGGAGTGTTCAAATTCAAATTACCACAAATAGTACAAAGACTTTCGTATATGCAATGTAGTTTATATATTTATTATGTAAAAGTAAAACACCATTGGTCTACACAATCTGAACCGTCCCATATTTCTATGAGCCCTGTCATTGGCAGATAAACATTGCTATATTTAAAATAATGGACAGTGAAGCAGGAGAAGCCGTGGTAATTTCAGGCATGAATTCATTTGTTTTTGGCGGGCCGAAAACAATAGCAGCAAACACGCTACACTCTCCCCACAGCGTTTAGCTGTTTCCTACTGATTCAAACAGGCCTAAAGCCACACAATCCCCATTTCTCCAGAACATCATTCTTGCTTTGTAAAACAAAACAAAACCCCAAACAGAGAATCAAATGTCCGAACCTAACCCAGGGGCGGACTGGGGGAAAAAAGTGTCCCGGGAGTTACTGTGTCAGACCGGCCCACTCGGTATTTTTTCTCTCGCATTAATGCATAGTTTATCGCGCGTTAATACACGGAGCAGACATTTTTATCAGTGTTTTTAGTGTATAGATTAAAGACTGTGGTCTTTATAGCAATTTGATTCTTTGAAGACATCATAAAAATATTTATCTTTGACATTGAAGTTACAAGAGCTCTGCTCTGTGATGTCTTTCCTTGTCTCTCCCCCCTGTGTCACGGTGTGGGTACATCGCACTGGTGAATCAGAATACCCTTATTTGATTGGCTAAACTGCATCACGTGACGTGATTTACAACGCATTGGTCGGTGTTTTTTTTCCGCAAGTGTTGAGTAGGCTAGAGCAGTGGTCCCCAACCACCTGATAGATGTTTTATTTTGAAAAATGACCGGATTCTCTCCCAATTTCATCCGCCTGTGGCTCTTGACACATGTCAAGACGCTTGTCTCGGTCACGTGATACGTTAATTAAGCCCACAAGTTAGCGAAAATGAGAAAAACACTTTTGGAGAGCTTCTTTGCAGAGGGGAAAAGCCCACTAAGGAGACAGAAGAAGAGTCTACAACTTCCAAGAAAAAGAAAGCTTCATTTAACAGACAATATCAGGAGTCTAATTAAATATCAGGAGTAATTCTGACGCGCCAAACCCACTCTGCATAATATGTGACGACAGAGGAAGATCAGCTGCTGGAGGTTGTAAATGACGGTGGCCTTAAAAGTATGTTTGAGACAACAACTCTGCTGGTGTTTAGGATTGACATTTAATAACACCTAAAACAAAGTTAGACTGACGGAAGAGATTAGATGAGTAAAGAAGTTGGAAACCATGAGTGTGAATACAGATCGCGAGGAGTAGTATAAATCTCAGTCAGTGATTGTTGACTTTGGGTATTTAGGTATTACAGTAAATTTAACGTGTTCCGTGAAGCATAGAATATAGTCGGAATCAATGTAATTAACACAATGACAAGAACAAACTCACAAGAACCAGTCACATATATTTATATGATAACAAAGCATGACACATTAATCCAGCAACACTGCAGCACTAAAACAGTATTCCACCGCACACTGAAGAACACGAGCCATTCAAATATTATTCATATCAGAGGGAACAATATTAACCATATCATAAAAAACGACACCATAGACAAATGAACACAGTAGTAACGCTACTGCAGATGTAAAAACACAAAAGCAGTTCACTTACCAAAGCTGCTGTTCACTTAAATACAAAGTCCATCCTCCTTTCTTTGTTAATTAAGAGTTCAATGACGCAGTTGTACAGAACATTGGTTCAGTTCCGTTCCAGCCAGAGGTCCTCCTGCGAACGTGTTCATTGAGTTGTAGATCCACTCGGGTCTCTCCAAAAGTTTTCAAAAGCACCGTAGCTTGTAAGTGTCCTGCTGTGCTATGGTGTCGTTTTGCTGCCTTGCGTAGCGTAGCTCCAAACACCAAGACGCTCAGTTGCAAATAAAATGCATCCCCAGCCATAAAATGTGCAACGATTCTCCGATGCTGAAATACCGTTCGTACAAATCCTTTTCCATGCTGGGTCAGGGCTGCTAGCTGTGGGGTTGACCGACCCTGTCCAGCTTTTCCTAAAATGTCCTTGAGAAATCCGTTTCTCCTCCTTCAGCCATTGAGTGTTAAAAAAACTAAGCCAGGTAAAAAAAATAAAAAATCTACACCAAGCAAAACGCTAAAAATGTCATGTCAATGTCATAACTTCTTACATATCTTTCAACTTGAACTGTTACTAATAATACTAAGTTCTGCAAGCTAGCTTCAGTTTCAAAACAGTCACGCTAGCCCACTGACCAATCACAGCACACGTTAATGCTGAGCCAGCTGCATGTTAATGCTGACGTACTTGTAGGCCAGCTAGCAGGCTCTGACACTCAAAGAATACGCCAAACATGTCAAACTAAAGATCTGATTGGTTGAACACTATGACAATCAACAATATCGTCCCCATTCACTTAAACTGCACGTGGATTCACTTGTGAGTCTGCAGGCCTCGGGCCTCTCTTCTTACCTAGAGACACAGAGGTGAAATCTGATTGGATAAAAGCTCTACTTGAAACAAGCTGCACTGGAAGCAGAGCAACTGAGGAAAACAGTAGCTGTGCAATGAGAAAATAATAATAAATATTTTTCATGAAAAATTATTAAATTATAAAATAGCTATAACTTTGTGATTCTGTTTAGGCCAGCAGAGAAGGCCTTGAAGGCCCTGACGGCCCACCACTACTTAAAGTTCCAAAGAAAAGGCTAGCAAAATGCTATTTGATTAAGCATATTTATTTTTTTCCTGTAAGAACAGTAAGCACGCTGAATGTCAACTTTTTAATGAATATTAAATTAAATTGAATTCATTTACTAGGGAGATTTCTGTTCATTTATTGATCCTGTTCTTCATCTGTCATGTACATACTATATGCCTGGAACTTCATCAACAAATGTTTCCTGCAATATTTGGGAATGTATCATTTTGAGAATGGATTTTAGCTTTTGGGGCCTTAAGCAGTCAATTTATAGGGATCTCCCCATTTAGTGGAAGCACTTTGGGACACATTTGTGATTGTTACAATACAGAGTGATACATATGATACTGGTGATTGCCATAGAGTATATTGATGTTTGGTATTAATGCCCTCCTATTGCAAGTATTAAGGTATGAAATGTGTGACTGGTTGCATACTTGCAGCCACTTCCTATTCAAGATGGCTTCTCATTGTGACAAATCATTTTCCGGATGAAGATCTGGCACTGAAATGCTGCAATAAATGTACTTTTGCAAGGCAGTGTGCAGGATTTGGTTTGCAACTTTTGGACTTTACAACACTCTTGAGTTTTTGGAAATGTTGGAAAACAATCCTACGCAGCCACCACTGGAATCTAATCTAACACTATTCACTACGGAGCCGGTTTGCAGTTGCAGAAACACAAGAGCAGAGGAAAAATAATGATTGTGAAACATCTTAGGGGTCATCCAAAGTTATCAACATTTTCACAGTAGTACAAAGAGTAGTACTTTTCCAGATCCCCCCCCCCCCCCCCCGCCCAAAGTAGTACATATCAACACTTTTATCACATTACATGACAGTGGTCTAGATTTTAGGAGTCCCAACTATAGACACAAACACAATAATATGTATATAGAAGATATGTATCCAACATTATTTATTTTTTTTTTTGCCAAGGCCAGGTTTTATGGTTCCAAAGGGGCGGGCACTCATCGTTGGTGCCGGACGCGTGGCCACCCCGTCGGCAGGCCCGTCGTTCCTCGGAACAGGCCGGCGGGGCAACAACTTGTATTGACGGGGGTAGAGGCGAGGCTACGCAGTCTGACCGACCTGGCCCAGACTAGAGGGGTTTGAACACGGGCGTGTTGGGATATGGTGTTGGCGCTAAAACGGGCTGTTTGCTTGAGCCCGAGATCTTCAATTATAAAAAAAAAAAATTCAAGTTCCGTTCACCGAAAAATATCGACATTTTACGAAACTTTAAAGTCGTACATGACTGCCCCCCCATCCCCCCCCCCCCCCCCCCCCCCCCCCCCTCCGTCGTACGCTTTGTACGACCGTGAAAATGTTGAAAACTCTGGACATCTTGGATTTCGGCTCTAACCATCTTGGATTTTTTCCAACCAGTGAACTAAAGTGACCATATTTGGACTGCAGAGTGACGTAGAGATGCCGTATACCTCTCTGGTAGCTCTAAATGGGACCATAATTTACTAAATGAACAAATAAAGGATCCAAATTCTGAGTGACCACCATGAATCACATTTCCTCTAAATTGGAATGTGATGTCCCTACCAAATGGAGCGGATTCTACAAGTCTCTCGGGTTTTTACCGCCTTAACAATGAATAAATTAATTTCTGATGTGGCCAGATAGACCACACTCCCATCTCACCTGTACCGGCTCCAGGGACCTGCAGGGAGGCAGACGGGGAGTCTAGAAACCTGAATGTTAATGCAAATGAAGGTCAAGGCAGTGTTTTTTTTTCTTCTTTTCCCCTAAAATCAGGCCTGTGCTGGTATGGGATCTAAGCCTTGTGACTGATGAGTGTCCCGCGGCTAAATGTGCAACACCACCTTTTCAATCTGACACACCTCGTTTCCTGTGTCACGGAAATATAGCAATCAGTTTGTCTCCACCCATGAGCAAAATAATTGTCCAGGAGATGAATTATTTATCTGTTGTGGCGTCTTAAGGCCTAGCACTGGCTGTAATTATTTTAAAAGGTATGACAGCAATTGTTTCCAGTTTATCACCTTGTGTAAATTCAAGTGCAACAAAATCTCTGATTATAACGATGGAAACACATGAATATGGCTGACTTTCAGCCAGCAATAGTCACAGGATATTACTGTGATATTTGGTGGCAGAACGTTGACAACACTTCACACACAAAAAAAAGTAAAAAATTCAAACCATCTCATTTCGGTGACCTCTACTCAACAGTGCTGCTAATCTGTGATCATGCTGGATGTCTGATGCAACAACCAGGTTTTTGCAGCCGTTTATTCTTCAAAAAAGAACAAAGCCTTGCGTCTGTTGCCACTCCTGTAAATCTATTTTCGGCTTGCCTGCTGAATTATTCATATCAGATGTGTATTTTGGTCGTGGCTGATCACTCAGGTAACGGTGTCATGTTGAAGCTTTCTCTGAATCGTAGAGGTGAATCTCAGGTTGCATTTCAAATTCTTCAAAGTCTTTTGAAAAATATTCCAGCATTCATTCTTCTAGTATTTAGTATTTTTTCTTCTGATGATGCAGGCAGTATATCATTCTGGAATCAAGTGGAATTATTAACACCCATTTATTTCCCATTACTGTTAATAAGGAGGTTTGGTTCAAAAGTTCAAAAGCAACCATATTAATCGTTATTACCTTTGCCTCGTTTGTTAAGCAGGTGAACGTATTTCAGTGAAATTCAGGAACCAGGTACACCTTTTCCCACACACAAACTGGTAGTTCTAAAAGGAAGAATGTGTTGTGAGAATGTGCACAACCAACCTGATCTCATGGGAAGGCGTATAAATAGCACCACATTTTAAAAAAGACATTGTGTGTGTCATGCTTACTCATTTTAGGTTTTTTGCACGTCAGTTTAGGTCACGTTACTGTGAAACGGCCACACAAAACAAAACCACTTAGGTTCAGTAAAAACATCACGGTTGGGTTTAAAATAAGTTTGTAAAGTAAGTCAAATGTGAGCAAAGTACGGAAAACATAACTTCAGAATAACTCACACAGCGGCCTCGAACACTGGTCACTTGGTTGAAAGTCCTGTGTTTGATTGACCCATCCCCCTCCCTTGCTGCCCACCATAAGTAGTCTTTCTCACTTTTCATACCTCATCACTAGCTCTGAGCGTAGCACATTCACTCGTATGCGTCTACATTGTAGTCAGTACAGACTACACGGCGTAAAATCAGACGCAAAAAGCAGGAGTGGCCTTGTCATTGTACGCTGAATTACCTACTTAAAAATCATTCATACGCCATCAGGTGAGACGAGGCAACCGGACGCCCCACGCAGACTTCAGACCAGTACACATGCTTTTAGCTGAGATAGTGGCGTGTGATATGATAAGAACGCGATTGACCTTGTTTTTAGGTCAGTCAAAGCCACATTTATATACTTGATTTCAAATGATTTATCTGTGATGAATTTCATAATATTTATTCACATGCGAGGCATCACCTCGTCAGTTTTCGTTTAATTTCATCCTAGATTGCGAGGCACTTTGTCAAGTCAGTTTCAACAAAAAAACATTTTGAATAAAGTGTTCGTCCTCAATCGATCGTCCTTCTGACTAACAATAATGATGTCTGAGATTTGACTGTGATGGAAGGTCCACAGGAACGTGATGAATTAGTGGTGCGGCACATCCTTGCACAATGAAGCCTGTCTAATGGGTGGCCGAGCGGACACAAGTATCTACATGCAAGCAGACGTTTCTGCTTCTATTTACTGTGATCTGTGGGACAGGAAACGATCTCCACTCGTGGCATGTTTGTCATAAATCCCAAGAGCATGATGACTTTTTCTCTGGTGCCAAATCAAGCCACATATTTACTATTGGGCAGATTATTATATATATATATAAGTTTCAGAACATATATATATATTCGTTCAGGAGGATGAACCTGTCCATTTTGGTCCCTCAATTACCTTTCTAAAGCAATGTTCAGGATTTGGATTTATACGTAAAGTGTTTATTAATGCTTAACCTATGGACCAAAATAGCAGGTGGAGAACACTGTACTGTGTACACGAGAACCACCACTACACACCACATCGCACAATTAAAATAGGGTGCTTGTTTTTGTGTTGTTTTTTTTATTTCAAATTTCAAATAACACTCCTTGATTACAACTTATTTATGCCTAGGTGTCATGGCAGTGAGCCAAAAAGCTCTCTGAAATCAAATATACCATTAGTACAATAATTACATTTCTGTCAGAGAGCTGATTAGATACAATCCCTCAGGGAGAGAGAGACAGAATGAGAGATAAAGAGACAGCGGCTGCAGGAAGGAATAACTAGTGATGCTAAAAGGGAGGCATGAAGAATGGAAGAGTGCAGGGGGAAAACAAGATAAAAGAAATGATGAAAGAGGAGAGGGAGAGACGGGGGGAGACAGGGAGTGATGATAATGAATGTGGCGGCTCGCTGAGCCTCGCGCACTACGGTCCGGACCATCCATTGTCCGACCGGTCCTCGTTAAATAATACAGAGAAGATGGAAAGGCTCTCATCGGCCACATCCATTTAGCCAAATCGCACTCTATTGTGCGACAAAAACAAATGTGCTTAATGATTCATGAAGCGGCTCCCATTACTATCACGGCAACTTTCAGAGAAACTGTGAGCAATACGTGGAGAGGAGGCCGACTGTAGCAGCTCCAAACAATCCCCTCCTCTGTTAGAACTGTCCAACAGTAACACAGCAGTGGCAACGCTCGGTGTGCTTCTAAGGTCAGAGGTCGGCACTGAACTACAGTCATTTCTGGCAGCATCTCAACTCTAACACCAGGAGAGTGCTTTGCATGGAACTGCTCCCTTTGACGGTGCGGAAGAACAAGCTTTGAGATTTGGTTACTTCTTGGTGGAAAGAACAAAACAACATTCACAGTCAAACAGAGCAGTCAGTGGTGTATACCGTATGTGTTGTAAAGAATAAATGCACCATATGTTAAGGAACATGTGCAGCATTAGAATCAACACGTCGCCATGTTTTGGCAGGCCTAAAGGTGACACTGGATTCTCCTGTTTTAGCAAAGAAAACTGACACTTGATCTGCTTTCATCTCCGACACTTCAGCGGACAGTTTAACTGGTTTCCACTCTTACTCCTAAACTTTTAAAAATTACTTTTAGGACTTAAATGCAAACTAACAAACCAACTTCCTACTGGCCTTCAACTGAAAATGAATCACACTTCAACTGATTTCAACGGCTTTCAGCTTTAATACTTTAACTGACACCTGAGTTCCTTTCAATCCTCACTGTGCACTTCAAACCTCAAATACCATGCAGTGTTCTATCTCATCACATGCAATCAATGAACATTTTAAAATCTATAGCTAAACCTGACCTCTCTGTGGAGGACACTTTCCCCACAGGCATCGATAAAGTGGGATTGTTGCGGCCACGAAAATCACCTCCGAGTTCAAAACCTTCAGTGTATATATATGACAAAATCACATTCCTTTACATTGTTCTGTAGCATTATCAGTCAGAGTGTAGCGTCTAGGAAAACACAGCAATGCCCGCAACATTTTTAAAGATGCAAGATCGGAGATTGGGACATTTCGACTGCTGACAGAGCAGTGTTTACCTGAGGGGGAACCGGAGGGTTGGCGCTACGCCTCGGCTCCGTTATGAGCTGTAACTCCGAGCGCTAACACGTACCAACATGCACTTAAAGGCACGCACGGCTGGCCTGGCTATGTCAACAAAGCAATGAGGATTGTGGTGAATATTGTTTTGCATCAATTTGTGGTGGAAAAGGAAAACACTAAATTCAGGCACCAGTTGACAATTCAAAATATGGAAACATAATGGAACATAATGGAACATAATGCTGTAAGGCTGTCAAGCATTCTGTATTGTTTTCAAATATTTATTCTGCTGTAGATCAACTTGTCTCATTTCATTTTTCTTTCTCTTCCCTCCTCTTTTGTGTCTTTAACCTCTTTAAGCTACTCACCTGATAGATTGATTTTCATTGATTCCCTGACCCTCAACAATTTATTAGCTCATGTGTGTTTCAGCAAGATTTCTGCTCATTATTCAAAACATTTCCCACATATCGGTGTTCTCTCGAGGAAATAGATTAAATATTTTGAGAAAAATGTAATATTACAAGAATAAAACCGACCTAAACTAACAGAAAGGCATAAATCTCACTAATGTGTGTCTTATTGTCCACATGAACGTAAACTTCACCACCTCTGATAAAGTACAGGCTGTAGATCATAAACATTCAAACCAGCAGTGCTATTTGTTATTAACTGTAAGCACCTTTCAATTGTAAAAGATAAAAGCCAACTCAAATCTTAAATCAGATTGTGCTCAATATTCCATCAGTGCTGTCTCACATCACATCCCTGAGGTCAGAGCTACAGACACTCGTGGTCAGCTGTGGAGCAGATGATGAAATGATCATCATCCGTTATAGAAATATAACAAATAGCATTAAAGAAGGGCACAACAGAACGCCAATAGTTTTAGATAATATCTTATAATACTGTGCAAATATCACCTCGGTGACCTCGTAGCCACGACGATCACACCAGAACCCAGTCGAGTCTGCTCCTCTCTCTGTCCAGCGGTATATGAGAAGTTTGCTCAAATATTTGTGGGGACAATTCTGTCGTCCCAAAATATTGGTATACCGTTCATATGCAAACCTACGGCCTTGAGAAGCTCAGATCACAACACAGAGTTACTTTATTCTCTGCTCAGGTAGACATTCCTCCACTGTATCATTACGTAGTTATGGACAGTAGTTGTTTGCTGCTAAATGAATGCTCTGAATGTTAAATGCAGCTCCTTTACAAACCTACAAAAGGCAATTCCCAATTCCTCACAGACTCACATTAACCTTTTCACGACGATGTGCCAAACAGCCGACTGAGTCTTACAGCAATTACAATATTAAGCTTTCATAATAATGCTTGGAATTATGATAATCTGGATAAAGAAGTGAGCAAATCTGCATCAATGTCACCACATTGTGGCGTCTCGTCAAATTAGCGCGTTCACTCAACCTCACTCAGCCAGGCAACCTGCACAGCACAGACTGACATTAGGGAGCAGCCAGAGTTCGGTGTGTTCGCACTGTACCATGCAGACAGTCTGGCACACACACACACACACACAGGCAGTGAGGCGTGTTAGCTGAAACACAGAAGCGCAGCCCCCAGGGGATAGATATCAACGCTAGGCATTATGGGTGAACCTATCTGCCGTTTCAGATCGAGTTAGAGCCAATTAGCCTGTAGGGAGCGAGAGGAGCCATCTCATCAGAAGCTGCTGAGAGGAACATCTCACAGAGGACTGACGAAGCCCTGCAGCAGTGATCAGAACAGAGGCCTGTTATTCTAACCTAAACAACTCAAAGTCAAATCTAAAATATAACATAGTGCAACACTCTCAAGGAAATGAATAAATAAATGTTTTGACACAATAGTAGATCTGATCCCCAAAACACACGATCACACCTTCTGCTGCAACACATTCTCACTTCCAACTGCTGACGCTTGGTTAGTGGCCTAAGCTTCAACTAAGACTCTCAGGGTGCACCCTGTTTACAACAGTTTCCACTCATTACATGCATAGTCTTTTCAAAATAAACTTCAAACGTAGGTTTACCTGGTTTTTAGGTTTACAATGCGACAAAACTACTTCGTAAGGTTTAGGAAAAGATTGTGGTTTGGGTTGAAATAGATACATTTGTTACGTAAAATAAGTATGTTTGATACGTAACTGGCGTTAGTTAAATACAGAAATGATGTAAAAAAAGACATGAACAGCTGTCTCCATGGTGAAAGTTTGAAGATTGAAGTTGGTTGAGGATGCTAAAGGATGCTAAAGGATGCTAAAGGGTGCTAAAGGGTGCTAAAGGATGCTAAAGGGTGCTAAAGGGTGCCTCGGTGCGTTGGTATCTGTCGCCAAGGACCAAGCGGCAGAATTTGGCGATTTTTGGGAGTGAGGACGGGTTGTCTGCTGTTGCCAGACAGTGGTGTGTGGCTCTGGGAAGAGTCTCCCATAAGTTTGCTGTTGCACCAAAGTGGACACCTGTGCACACGGCAGGAGGAAAAGGTGATCACGTATCACAGGATCACAGTTTCCATCAGAGCACTACAGACAAAATATTCAGGACTCTCAAAACTGAGATGAGGGCTTAACCAGGTATCTGAAACCAGAATATAACATTTAAATGACCAACTGCACGACGGGGATACTACGCTAGTTATTTCGAAAAGAGAGAGAAAGTAACGAGTGGAAACTGTAGGTTTCCTGTGAACGCTGTCCCTGACATGCCAAAAGATGATGCTAGATGATCCTAGAGCGTCACAGTTTGAGGCGAAGGGCCACCAACCAAGCGACGGTATTTGATGAGTTGGGAGTGAGAAGATGTCGGCTAAATAACACTAAACATTATCTCCACAATAGTCTCGTTTGTAATACAATAGCCTCAAAATATATGTGGTAACTATTCTTTGAAGTTAAAATGCTACATGGTACACCTTTAAACCATTCGGCCCCTTTAGAGTTCGGGATGAGTGAAGTGTTGCTCAGGAACACTTCAGCAGGACAGATACAGCACAGCACTTGCCTACACATGCCGTACTCCAGCATGAGCCAGCCAGCGTCGGTGCAGCGTGGAGGGATCCACACAAACAGTGAGGTGGAGGTGATGGATATAAACATCTTTTATTTTCCCTGAAGGTGATGGAGATTAGCAGCACAGCGGTGGATGGATGAATGTGTGGAGTGAGAGGGCAGCGGTGCCGATTGATGTTGTGTTAACATGAAATGAATTGCCTGAGGGAGGGAAGCTGTACGGTGTTCTGGGATATGATGAGAGATCAAGCAAGCGATGGAGGTTGAGGGTGTGCGTGTGTCAGCATTGTAACGCGTGTGCGTGGGTATGTGTATTGTTTGTGAATGAGAGTGAGTGGCACGCTGTCACGTAGCAGTGTAATGGTAGCGTCTGCAGTTGTGTCTGCTGTATTCATGTGAAAGTCGAGAGACGAAAAGTAGAGACGGGGGGAGTTCAAAAAGAAAAGGTGAAAGATTCAAAAAGAGAATGGCAGAAGTATTCTCACATTACCCAGCATTCATCTGGGATCCTGGAGCTTTTTTATTTCTCTTGCCTTTGACTCTCTCTCCATCTAATCTTTCTCCCCCAGTTCATCTGTGTCTCTCTCCCTCCAGTCTGGGTATCGCCTTCTATAATGAAAGCACACACTTCCCCCGATCCCACTCCCCAACTTCTAAACGAGGCCTGGGATCTGCCAAGAAGAAAAACATCGACATCCATCCCTCCCTCGACTCTCCAACGAGTTTGTGATTTCCAAATTCTCCGCTGCCTCAAGGTCACTGCCATCCATGGACAGAGACAGAGGTCTCTGTGTGTGTGTGTGTGTGTGTGTGTGTGTGTGTGTGTGTGTGTGTGTGTGGTTATAATGATTGAGGAGATGCAAGACTGAGGACGATAGACGGGACTTAATTGGCTCTTAATCTATTCTCCTTTAGATCTTTTCCAGATCCTTTGACTCCAGTAGAAGAAGGATTAAACACAGAAAGCAGTATATGCACATTTTACTGTACTGTAATTAATTCAGCATTCTTTTTGTAACAAGACAGAGACCGCTGTGCCTCCCAGACCTAAGAGAGTGTAGAGCCATGCTAGCACCTCTGTGAGGCACAGCAGTGCTTTGAGCTAAATGCTAACGACAGCATGCTAAAATGCTCACAATGACAATCTCAGATTAAAGAACAGATTCAAAGTTAAGGGATAGACAAAGTTGCTACAATGTATCCTGAAGGGGACATGATAATCGATCCAGTAGTTGTTAAGGTCCACCCAACTGACCGTCATACCAACATCCAGCATAGCCATCCCTAGAGCTACACTATACAAAACCATCTGTTTATAGAGCAGACCCCTTAGTCCCAATAGAGGGGAAATACAACATACAATTGAGATCAACTTCATGTTCCCACTGCACTGAGAGATTGTTTCCATTTAATGTGTCACAGATAAGGGAAGTAACACGGTAATAGTGTTTGGTAAACAGTAGTAGTGGTAGTACTATATATTATACTATAATATTGGTAGGACAGTCGTAGTAGTCACAGGAATAGTAGCAGTTTTAATTGCAGTAGTGATAGTTTCTGTACTAGCAGTAACAGTACTAAATGAAGGTACTTAGTGGTATTTGTATCAGTCCATGACATGATAAATGACCAGTGACTAATGGTCTGTTTCATGTGTAAATGTCTACCAATGAGGCTGTCTGGTGTAGAGTGGACGCTACGCTCTACTGCACCTGGAGTGAAAAACACCTCACACATCATCCCCCTCCACCTCCCCCTTCACCTCCACCTCTCAGGTTTTCGTCCAATCACAGCCTTTAAAGCGAGCCCTCGGGGAGACTGAGGGCTTGTTGTCACAGCGGCAGGTAAACGAAAGAGAAAGGCCTTTCAATTGACTGGGAGACTCTTTTAAACGAGTACAATTATTGGGCTTCACTCAGATGTTGGACCCATAGGGAGAACTGAATCTCCCCAGGCAGGAAATTGGTCCGGGACTACACAGCAACAAGGAGCTACGATCGCAGGTGCAGCACAATGCCTCACAAACATTTCAATTTAAACATTTTCATGAATGATACGGTCTCCTTGTCTTAATGACGGGGGAGCTGCATTTCATCCCTGTGAGAAGTGTTTCCAGATGGCGTGCTTGCAGATATTTATATCAGAACACGCGTCACGATGCAGAGCTCAATGATGACTTCTTCAGAATGTTTTTTAAAATGGTCCCTGTGTATCTGCAAACCAACTGTATATTCATGCCTGAAACTCTTTGCAGCACATGTAGTCGCAATAAATAGACATTTTCTAACTCCAAATTAATATAACATAAATGTTTCAATATCAGTCAGATCATTTTGAACATTGTCTCTGTGGCTGCATATTCTCTATACTAGAGCTTGGTGAAAAAAGGCCCAGTGGACAGTGAGTGAGCCTACTGGTGCATGTCAGGTACAGTGAGTTAAAACCCAATAAGGGGCCTGCAGTGAGCAAAGCAGACGTCCTGTTCTGGCCCTCAGAAGGCAGTTTGAGCTGCTGGCTGCCGCCTTACAGCGCCATTACTGCTCACTGCTATTACATTTGTACATAACCTTCACAAATACGACTTACTTAACTGTAGTGGCGCAGATAGATTTGGTTTGAAGCTTCTGTAAGTTTGATGAATGGAGCCGATTTCCTTCCTTAATAGAAGTAAGGATTTCAGTGGAATTGGAATAAATTGTTACAGGAAAGGAAAAAGTGAGCTGGTGGAATACCTGCAAATTGTGTGACATAAAGGAGAACATTTTTCGCCGGAGTCTCGTTCTTCCCTGTGGGGACCGAAGGCACTTTATATACACTATTGTGCAATGCTCACAGGCACTATTAGACATTTGGGAGAGACGTTTTCTTATGGTGCTGGATATTTATGCCTGTGTTTGGCCGACAATCCCTTCGGGCCATGTGTGACAGGAACAAGATGAAGGAGACCCTGGAAGAGATGGAGAGCCTGGCTCCCCAATATGGCCTGCAAAATAGCAGGGCCCTCTGGTTCCAGTAGATTGGCTTGGGATGACTTGGCACTCCAAACAAAGCTATTTACGTCTTTAAGCTGGCTTACTTCATCCCGATGACAAATGACCAGCGTCTGACTTACCGTGGCAGCCATTTCACCCCTTAACTCAATTCATAATGTTCTAAAAATACCCGCATACAGCAGCGTACCTCCAGGGGTGGGAAGGTGGGAAAACAGAGAAGCCACGTGAGCAGGACGGCTTTGCTGTACAAAAAAACACCTAACATTTTTTTTTACATATATACATATACATCCAGAACTCATGCTGTGTGTAGCAGGAAAATAGGCTCTTTGGTGTTTTGTGCAACTGTGTGGCCGGGGAAGCAGAGCCGCACTGTCTCGTTAAAAAAGTGTGCAAAAGCTTTTTGCCTCAAAGAAGAAGAATCAATGCCAGGCAGACTTGGAGAAAGGCGGCCACACATCTCGTCTTACCCCGCCGTGTGAGGGGAATGTGTAGCGTTTCAGTGGAGATTACATGGGAGACAAAGAACACGAGGAAAGAAGGAAGTACAGAGGAGAGAGCGCAAACAAAGTGAATTTGCTCGTCTGCCAAAAGAACAATTCAGTAGTTTATGGGGTAAGATGGGTTTTGAATAGCGTGCTACATACAAAGCTAATGTGCTTACGGATGCTAGCAGAAGAAAGGACTTGTCTAAAGTGCCCTTAATCTTCTGAGTACAGAAATTCAAATGTATCATTACAGAAAATGAGCATCATTAGCAGTGATTCACTGATTCATGGTCATCAAGTGTCCAGCTTTCTTTCAGTCAAAGATCCTTTTCTCATTGAACAAAACAACGCAGAGGAGTACAGCTAACAGAGGGCGGAAATATGGACTAAGTCTACTAGTGGGATCTAAACCCCTGACACAAATGCAGAAGACAAGTTGAAACATTATATCAGTGGGAAAATTGGATCCACTTTAACGCAGAGGCACCACAATCGCCCCCTAAAGAATGATGTTCTTGGGACAGCCCACATCTAAGATCATCCTGCTTACAGAAACCTAAAAAGGTTGTGAATGTAGGCCAAAGTCAGTACAAAGAGAAGTGTAAAGCGAGCACCAGGAGACTTGAGCTGGTCCCCAGTGTGTCTGTGTGTTCTTCCTGTTCCTGATCATCACCCCCGCTTCCTCTACAGGTGAGACTGCCTGCTCTGCTGCTCACCTGAGCAGAGAATACATGCTGACTGGAGCTCTGGGCTCTGAGAAATAGAACTACGACGACACGGCTGCAGCCGGCTATTAGAGAGCAATTCTGCTCACAGTCAAGAAATGAAACTAGTGGAACTAAAGGAGATGGGACACTTCCAGTGACAGAAAGTCTTTTCTCCAGCTAATCTTTAAAACCCCATCTTTTCCCATCAGCCCGATAGTTGTGACAAATCACTGTGCTAAAGAGCTACTAACGTCTTGCTTGCTTTCCATAATTTATTAACATCTTGTTTTACCTTCCTCCTTTAATGTTCATACCAATCAAAGACGGTGCTGGTGGGTTTACAGGTTTTAGTCCATTAATGTTAAATCAGGTTTTATTTCTGCTACTGCAGCTCATATTCCAAAGGCTTTACCAGACAGGCACTGGTTTCATTCAGGCTGGTCTCATCCCGCATTCATAGATATACCAACTAAAAAGGATGCGCTGCAGGTCGTAGATATCCCACCAAATCATTTTGTATGTTATCCAGGTAATTATGAATGAGGAAGTATAAAGACCTCAGCAGAACACAGACAGGGCATGCTGGAGCATTGGTGGATGGGTCCAACAAACAGCGATCTTTCAGCCAGGAGACGACTGTTCGTTCACCATGTAACCGTTGATTTGTGTTGGGCCCATGTGCTTCCTTTTCCTCACATGTGCTTTGAGACAAAGAGATCTGGGCCTGCCGATTCTGCAGACAAGGGTTCATCCTGATTTGGTTTGATAAGCACCAAACCCCCACTAGGAAGAAGTTCACATTAAGGTGTGAACTCGTCACCCAAACATCAACACTGCGATCTAATTGGCCGAGAGCCACAGACACCCCAGGACCCCTGTGGTTCTGCCCCTGTTTCTATAAAATAGCCTTGCTCCCCCTTCTCTATGCTTTTCCCTCGATCTCGGTCGACAAGGGAGCACGTTGCTGTACAAAAGAAAATCCTAGGTTTTTAACAGTTCGCTGGACATATCTACTGGACTGTGTGTTTGTTTTGTTTTTGTTCGCATCCTGGACGAGGAAACGAACAATTTCCCTGCAGAGCTGAAGAAACGGACTTCTTCAGAGAAAAACTTCTTTTTGCTAGCCATAAGGACGGGAATTCCCTTACTGAGCCGAAGAAGTTCTCTGCTACCGAGAGAATCTATTGCACCGCACAGAGCCGCGCTGCCTGAGTTCCACCGACAAACTCAGAAGGACCACTTCTTCAACCACGAAATCACCTCCTAGTAAGCTACTTACGGTGTCTGGGCTAGATTTAGGTTATTGTGTTTATTATCTTGTTTGTGTTGCTTAAGTTACTGTCATTTTTATAACGTGGTGTGTATGCTCAATAATCGCCGAGATTAACGACCGAGATGGTTAATGTTGTGTAGAAGTTACTGTGTATTTCATACTACTGCAATCGTGTTGACATAATTCACCGCTAGCGGAGGCGTAAGTTGTTTCTCATCAGTTCAGAGGTCAGAACCGCGACTGTACTAATCAAAGAGTCGTCTGTTGGGTTTCTGTAGCTGAGAGAACAATCTTCCGTACTCCACCGCCGGGGAGGATCTTAATCTGTTTTTGGAGGACCCTTTTGTTTTGTTTGCTTTCTCTCTTCTTTTACTAACCCACACACACATATAGCTTTAAGCTAATGTAGCTCCGGGGTTGCGCTAACAGCTTCAGACACGTGTAGATAACGAGATCTCTATTGTCTACCGCCATTGTAGAGTCTCGTGTCATCTTGTGGTCTCGCGAGAGACGTCGCCACGTTTCAGATTACGTCATACGTTGTCTGAGCTGTTCTCTCGCCCCTTCCCCCTACACACACACTGCATGCACACACACACACACACACACACACACACACACACACACACACACTCCCCCCCTTTCCGTAGTCTGTTGATTTTAGATAGCGTGCTCATGAATGTATAGTTGTTGTTAGTTTTAGATATTAGTTGACTAGATCATTAGTATTAGAACATAATAAACTCTGTTATACTTTAAAGATCAGCTGTCTGTGATTACTTTGTGCATGTATTGTGATAATATCTGATATCTGGTCTGTTGCTCGAACTTAAACCTTCACTTTCACTCTGAATGTGTAATAGTACTCAGACTGTTGACATTGTGAGTGAACACTAATTATGAGACTTAGTTTATAGTTTGTTATTGGTCCGTGTTCTCAGGGCGGTGCCCCGTTATTATTAATAATCGTTAATAATCTTACTGACATTAATAATTCTATTGATGTCAATAATTTAGTTTTCTTAAATGCTGATAACTCAAACACGCTCCTTTTCGTTCCCAACATTTCTCACGTAACGCACTTACGGATTTATTTTAAACCAAATGGCGATTTTTTTTCTCAAACCTATCAAAGTACTTTACAATATTTTCCGAAACATAACTAAGTAGTTTTGTTGCCTGAACCTAACTGATTCGTTTCCCGTGAAGACGGTTTAGTATACGAGTAGCTGGCTTTCATTAGGATACGAACCGTTTCATTAGCATACGAACCGTTGTATGAGGATACGTTGTTTCATTTCATACTGGCACACCATGAAAAGAAAATTGCAGCAACAATTGTTTGAGATAGAAAGTAAGCATGAATTGGATTTGTTGTTTTAAGCAAGTTGATTTTCATAGTGCACTGAAAGGGATCGTCAACAATTGTAGTAATAGTCATAGAAGGTATCTTTTTGGCACCTTTCCAAAACCAAAAAACAAGAGAGCAATTGTGTAAGTAATGGATGTGACTGTTTCAGTGTAATCTAAGAGAAGCGGCTAATGTTAGCATGTCTGGGTTACAGGTTATCATGGATGAGGCCATCAAATAAATATTTAAGATCCTTTTACAGGTTTCTGATTTTTGCACAGGTGGATTACCCAGTATGTTGTCCAGGGACACCAGAATTCCCTAGAGGCATCCCCACACAGTTATTATTAGACACATACAAGAGGATGACATCCCAGAATGCTTGTAACGCTTCTAGCTTCCACAATCCCAGACAAATTCATCTGTCTTGAGATAGCAGCGTACATTATTCTACCATTACGTGGCGACGGGTGCCTGTCCCAAATAAAAATTGATCCAACTGAGTAATCATCTCAGGCCCGGGGCTGTCTCTTCGTGACCACTCAACCCTTCTCCTGATGTACTGAGGGCGACGCATCCCCGAAAACTGTGTAGAGGTAATAATAGACAACGCCTTCCTTTTGTTCTTCCAGCTCCAGGCCTGTAGTCGGCTACACAGAAAGGTGCCGCCACAAGAGGCGGAATCATTCGAGTCTGTTGCCATTCACAGCACTTAAACATTAGATTTCCACTAACGGGTATTGATTAAAGCCTCTTTTATTCAAACAGCTTCCACTCTTTATCTTATGTCTGTTGATACTTTGCAGTACTTTAACGCAATCACCAAAAGGACTCCGGTTTGTTCTTGATAGCCATCAGAATTCTGTCAGGTGGGGTAATTAATAGGGATGCACCGATACCAATATCGGACATCGGGCCGGCTCAATAGCTGTGACTATAGGGCCGATCCATTCTATTCTATGTTTATGCACAATATACATTATATACTGTTTGTTTTGACTGATAAAGTGCAGCATTAAAAAGGTTTTCATTTGAATTATAATTTCTATCCATTTTGAAGATTTTTTTATTTGCTGGTGTACGATTAATCATTTTAAATCCACTACAAGGAACTTTCATTTTGTGTTGATTTTGGCAATGTTTCCAAGCACCAGAGTCCATTTAGAAAACCTCTCATTTAACTGGGCCTAGAGCATCGTGGTGTCCACAAAGCCTGATATGGGTCTTTCTACAGTGGGATGGTTGCTTCCGGAGGCAACAATTGCTGTTGGTTCTTTGTTCAACTTAACTACCTGGTACACTGACATCACTGGTAATTTCTTTTATCACCTACGGGTATATATCTGGTTGTGTTGTTCTTTTCACTTCCAACAAAGGTCAATCACACACCGATTACCTAACGCCACTTTAATTTGCCTCCATTGTTTGACCAAGAGGAAAAGATGGTCCGCAGTACTACCGCAGGCTAAATGCTGCCGGTGTGGGATTAAACATCAAATGACCCTGAATTAAATGGAAAGGCCAGAGGGCGAGTTTAGAAGCTGCTGACAGATGAGGATTCCGGGAATGAGATTGGGGTGAAGAAAGAAGTGTGATTTTGTAGAACCACTTTGTACTTGGCACAAGTACACAGCGGCTCAGATGTGGTGCGGATCCGAGGCCAGTGGCTATCTTTATCTGTCCCGGTGACAGGAACTCCTCGTACCCCGTCCCCTCTCAGGCTTAAACTCCAGATTTATCCTTTCCATTGTACCGTCTTGAAATAGAAAATCGAACAGAATTGACTTCTGAGAAAACTTTCAGTCTTAGAGGAGAGGAGTTTGGTTTCAATCGGGTATTTGCAATACTTGAAAAAACAAACTGATAGCTAAGGATGGAACACAAGAGGGCACAGTGCATGTTAACACATTTTAAGTGATCTAATTCCCTTCTTACGAAAGTGATGAATATTCCTTTATAGAAAATAAATGATGAAGGCGAGAAAACTATCTTATTTTGCATCCAACTGCCAAGAGTTGACATCAAATGTCAGCTATGTTCAAAAGTACAAATGTGTTTAGCACCAAACCTCAAAATAATGTATTCTGATCTCATGATACCAGTTATTGGAAAGCTATCTTTGAGTAAAAATCAGTTACATATATCAACTCCAAACTTGGTTAAAGTAGACAGAAACACAGAAATTTCCGGTAGAGATCTGAAACTTAATCCCCGCTTGCAGTCCAACATGCCAGACAGGCTAATTGCACCGATATAAATTCCTGCTTGCACTCATATCTGATAACAAAACCCAACAGATTGTCCAGAACAGGTGCGTCACTCATTAGTCTTGTCACCAACCGTCTTTCCAGACTGAGGGCCATGGACGCTGCGTGATTAACGTTATGGGAACATCAGGCTAAGAGTGGCAGCACAGTAGGTCACAGGGTGTTTGCCCTCCTCCATAATCACCTCTATTTAGAGGGATTAATAAAAGAAGGGCCCATAAAACGTGATTTTTTCCGATGCTCTAATCGCTCTCCTCGGGGGCGGGCGCCTTCCATTCCCAACATGACAGTTTTACAAGTCCATTCTGACACCATCGGCTGTGTTCAGGGACACTAAACACGCATAAATACAGACTAGCGAAAGCCCGCCGACAAAAGGAAGAAGGAGGATGACGGGCGAGTAGAGGGTGTCCTGGCACATAGACGGTATCCGGACGATCAAGGAAGAACGGAGAGAACAAGACGTCGATTAGCATCAACCTTGCGCTTTAGTTAGCTTTGATCTCATGAGGTGGAGCAGATGTTGAAAGAACAACGTGCACCAACACAAAAAACATACTTTATATAGTGATTTACGGCGGTTTCCTGCATCATCTTGTGAAACCAAGACGTTTCCAAAACCGGAGAAGCTACCATAAGTCATTAGCTATGTTGTACTATGCAACTGTGCCTGTGTAGAACTGCTCCACAAAAATGGCATTGTTTGTTGACGGTTAAGTCAATGGTACAAATATGTTTCTTGAAAAAAACATGTGAACTAATATCATTCAACTGTTGTGACAAGGGCTAGCATCTTAGCAGTCGGTTTGCTAACAACAGTTGTAGCTCTGTTGAGTTGTCACTACTTCAACAAGCTTGTAGAACCACATATGTGCTGTTGTGACCTGGTCAGCTACGCATGCCATATTGTTATTTTCAGAAGAAATTAGGGTATTTAGTAGGGGTGTAACGGTTCACAAAAGTCACGGTTCGGTTCAGTACGATACAGTGGAGCCACGGTTCGGTACGTTTCGGTACGTTTTCAATACAGTAGAAAACTATAAATGCCAGAGAAACGTACTTGATTTTAAAATATATTTATTCATTAAAACTAACATCATAAAGCTATTCTTTGACTTTGAACAATGATGGAACTATACCTGAGTGACCCATCTTCTGGGGTGTCTTCTTAGCAACACATAAGCATAAAAAACAAAAACTGCTCCTTAAAAAATGTAACGTTAATGTAGTATTGTTACTTACATCTTCTCCATCATAATTTTAGTATGAACAATGATGGAACTACACCTGAGTGAACGTGGCTCTTCATCTCATTCAGTGGTGAGGTAATGTGTGTTACAGTCAGGTAGCGTTGTGTCTGAAGAACATGACTCTTCATCTCATTCAGTGGTGAGGTAATGTGTGTTAGTCAGGTAGCGTTGTGTCTGAAGAACGTGACTCTTCATCTCATTCAGTGATGAGGTAATGTGTGTTACAGTCAGGTAGCGTTGTGTCTGAAGAACATGACTCTTCATCTCATTCAGTGATGAGGTAATGTGTGTTACAGTCAGGTAGTGTTGTGTCTGAAGAACGTGACTCTTCATCTCATTCAGTGGTGAGGTAATGTGTGTTACAGTCAGGTAGTGTTGTGTCTGAAGAACGTGGCTCTTCATCTCATTCAGTGGTGAGGTAATGTGTGTTACAGTCAGGTAGCGTTGTGTCTGAAGAACGTGACTCTTCATCTCATTCAGTGGTGAGGTAATGTGTGTTACAGTCAGGTAGCGTTGTGTCTGAAGAACATGACTCTTCATCTCATTCAGTGATGAGGTAATGTGTGTTACAGTCAGGTAGCGTTGTGTCTGAAGAACATGGCTCTTCATCTCATTCAGTAGTGAGGTAATGTGTGTTACAGTCAGGTAGCGTTGTGTCTGAAGAACATGGCTCTTCATCTCATTCAGTAGTGAGGTAATGTGTGTTACAGTCAGGTAGCGTTGTGTCTGAAGAACATGACTCTTCATCTCATTCAGTAGTGAGGTAATGTGTGTTACAGTCAGGTAGCGTTGTGTCTGAAGAACATGACTCTTCATCTCATTCAGTGGTGAGGTAATGTGTGTTAGTCAGGTAGCTTTGTGTCTGAAGAACATGACTCTTCATCTCATTCAGTGATGAGGTAATGTGTGTTACAGTCAGGTAGCGTTGTGTCTGAAGAACATGGCTCTTCATCTCATTCAGTGATGAGGTAATGTGTGTTACACTCAGGTAGCTTTGTGTAGCCCTCGACGTCCAGGCATCCGTTGTCAGAGCAGCAGCGGGTGCCTCGGACATTTGATTCTGTACTTGTGCTTTTGTTTTCTTGTACAAAGCGGGAATTACGGTTTGGCTGAAATGGGCTCGTGAAGGAGTAGTGTAACGGGCTCAATAACATTCAGCAGGTTCATAAAGCGTTTTACACTACAGAGTCGGGTCTCGTGTCCGGGTGATCGCTTTAGTCCTCATCAGCAGGGAACAGCTGCTTAAATCTTCGGGAGAGTTTGAAGCGCGTGTGCTGCTCCAGGTTTTCGTTTAGTTTCACCCACTGCCACACTGGGGTGATGTCGGCGTAAATGTGTTAACATGTTTGAGGTATTCCCACTGATGTAGCCGACACTCGTGTAGCAAATGCGACATAGCGTTGTTTTTTTATCCACCACTCTCTCACCATCGCCCTCATAGTTCACAGAGAAACCAAAGTGGCTCCAAACACCAGACCTGTAGGCCGTTGGAGGATCTTCTATTCCTGGTCTATTACTAGCCATATTGCACCGAGCTAACGTTAGCTTTGTGTAGCGTGTCTCACAGCGCAAAGTGCCGACTGGAGTAGGAAGTGTTTCTTTGGTGGTGGGCGTGTCAGAGAGCACGCTGTCCGTTACGTCATGTGTGTTGCCAGTTTGAGAACAGTGGCTCCACCGAAAAACATAATATTTCCCACAATTTAAGCTTCTGCATTTCCAAATGCACTAGTATGAACGTATTGTTCGGTTCGTCATGCGTACCGAACCGTGAGCCTCGTACCGAACGGTTCAATACGAATACGCGTATCGTTACACCCCTAGTATTTAGACATCTGGGTTTAACATCATTGGAATGGATTTTTTTTTCAACACATGGCACTTACCTGTATATGAATAAATAGTGTCTCAGGTATATTGAGCTTAAAGGTTAATTCTTGACCATGCAAAAAAACTATGGATGTACAGACAGCAATCATATTGATTATACGTTTCATACTAATGAAAACATCTAAACATGATCACTTCATGATGAAGATTTACGTTATAAGGGTCGTCTTTTTTCTCCATGATCAGATTATAGACTTTATCTGCAATGGAAGAAGTGTTCTTTGTTGTTGCTAGCAGCTGATGCTGATTATGGGACTTTGGGTTTGATCAACTGATATCCTTAAGGAGACATACAGATTCAGTGCATTGTGAATAGTCTGACTCACCGAATGTAGAGTCAGACTATTGTAGAATGAGAGTAAAAGCCTGCCATTAGCCGCCTAGTTCAGCCATCTGTTTCCGACCCTTCCACTATCAGCTGCCCAAGACGATTGGTTTAAAGAAATATAAACAAGCCAGAGCGTTTTCATCCCCTACAGCACAATGATAAAGTGCGGAGCCAGAACTTTCTTTAGTGCTGACCCAGCACTGTGGAGTTAGGTCTGGCTATGCGAGACTACCTTGTCCATGACAAAAACAGACTGACCCCCAAATCAGAGACTACACTTTACTTAAGAAAGATCCTCGAGTCCTAGCTCTACTCAGGCTGAACTGGGTCTGTGGGTCCTCTTTTCTTACGTGAGAGGAATGTTCAGATTCAGCCTATTTCCTGTCCTCTTGTACTACTTAACCACAACCTTTTAGATCTTCTCCCAGAATAGGTCCTTTATAAATAGTTCCCCACCACACACCCAAACACACATTAGCATATCGTACAGTCTAAAGGACATTATGCCCTGAGGAAGAAAACTTCCTCCTAAGCTCGCAGCCCAGGCTTTCTGTAAACCAGTTGGTCACAATGTTTGGCAACGTGGATTGTCTTTTTTTGTTTTTGCTTCGGGTTAGTGAGTGTAGCAGGGTTGAAAACTAGTTAACCTCAGGGAGACATAATACTCCTTTGATGGCCATTAGTTTTATCAAGAATTCGGTCTTAAATCCCAAGGTTGGAGCATCAATTTTAGTCTCTTACAATGTAACGATCAACTAAAATGGAAACCATAAATGACACTACAGAAGGACAGATCCAATAAATCACTTAGGTATCAGCGCCAATACTGACCCAATCAAGAGGCTACTACGCCACCTCCTGCATGTGCTTCACAATAAATGCATTTTGATGTCAGGGTAGTGGTAGGCCTTTAATGTGAAACTAGAAGGTTTGACGCTGACATTGGTGTTTAGCAGAGATTTACTCTGTCATTTTTCTAAATCTAGATTTAGACATTTTCTGCATTTTTTTTTTTTTACAAGAGCCATTTTTTTGAAATATTGCGCAGACAAAATATGTTTAATTACGTGATTAACAAAGCTTAATGGAGGAGAACAGCAAAGTGAACAAAGAATGACATTAAACATTTACATTCAATTTACAATGACGTATTATATTTTTAGCAAGTTAAAAAAAACTTTGGGGGGGGGGGGCGTGGACAGGTGAAGGGGTTTAGTGAAAAGATGCAAATGTCTATAATTATTAGAGAAAGGTTCTTCTTCTCTGTCCACAGTTGATGTGAATAAACAACAACTATAGCAAATGACGATGAGTTGCAGCACTGAAGTGATCGCTAAGTCAGACTCAGCTGCTTGTCCAATGTTGTAAGTTTGACATCACTTTGGCGAAGTTCAAGAGACTAAACTTTGTCGGAGATGTTGGGTATTAAAAACACCCTTCCTCTCTCTGGTGGTGAGTGGGTGTTAGGGGCGCTCGGGGCACTTCCTGTTCCCACTTTCTCCTGAGTAGCTTTACATGTCACAACCTTTAAACAACTCTATAAAGCAAACATTACAAAAAGGGGCCAAGTGGCTTACATAAGCAAATTAACTATGAGGATTTTTTAAAATATCTTTTAAAGGGCAACTGGGCAACAGGGTGTTGACTTGACTTCTGATGTGTCTCCTCCATGTGTTCGGTTTGGAGAACACTGTCAGCCAAAGTCCTCATATACCAGATGATTGAAAATCCAAGTGACAGTCCTTTCCTCAAACTTTGGTACCCTATGTTCGGAGTATCTACAGACACGCCTCCAAAAGGCCACGGCTCACGGGTTCAAGGAGAGATGTGTACATGTGGCAGCCTGTAGTTTCTCACAGTTGGAAAGCGGAGCGTCACAAAATGAGCCAAGGTCAAAGTGCAGATTAGACTGATACTCACACTCAAGAACAAAGAGGGCAAGAAGTCCATAATTCATCACAGAATCAAAAGTCTGTCTAATATAACCAAGGTACTTGCAGGTTCATGCACATTATTAGCATTTGTTGGAAAACAAGACCAATTTATTTGCTACTTATTTCAACTTCAAAAAGGACAACTTTGATGTTGTCAAGGTGGAAACGCCTCAAAGACAGCATTGTGACTATTATGGGACACTAAATCTGAGTCATACTTTGAGAGTCGGTGAGGCACGCATGATGACTCACCCCACATACTCACTGGTAAGGGAAACTCTGAGACAGACTTCACCTTTCTACAGAAATATTGTGAGACTTATAAAAGCCTGACTGTATGTGGTGCAGCGTTTGTGAATCTTCAAATGAAGTGGTCCACTGATTTAGCATTGTACCCCTACAACAATTATTGAGTTACGATGGACAGGTGAAAAAAGAAGTAAACCCAATGGAGCAGAAACAGAGATATTGTCTTTTTCTATTCCACATTACCCACAATGCAACTCTACCAGCGACAGCTTGGGCAGAGTTCAGCTAGTAGCGGCTAATGTGTGGCCTCGCGCCTCATATGTATGATGATTACATTACATTACATTACAGTCATTGAGCAGACGCTTCTATCCAAAGCGACTTACAATAAGTGTATTCAACATATTCAAGAGAACTACTAGTCACCAGAAGTCATGAGTACATCTCCTTTAAACAAGCATCTAAGAGCATAAACCAGAGCAAAAGTACAGAAACAAACTAATATGAATACAATAAGTGCTGAGTGGAAGGCTCAGGGTAGTACTTCTTGAAGGTGAGTTTTCAGCCTCATGAATGAAAGGAAGCCCACTCCCCTGGCACTTAACAGGGCAATTGACCAAGTAAAACTAAATCACACCTACCTTACACAGAGAGAAACTGCAAAAGCATTAACACTGAAGCAGCCTAGGTACAGCTAATAGCAACTTGTAAAAGCAAGAACAATATACTTAGTCTATTTTAGCTGAGTCAGGTAGTTCAGTATTCCTCCAGGAGCCAAAAACACTGCATTTATTAACGTGTATTGTATTGTTTGTATTGTACTGCATTGTATTGTTCTGAAATAGGTTCCTGCCCAGGGACCGCATATGCAAATTAGCTACATAGCTAAATCTGTTGTGCATGGCCCTTGTTAACTAGACCGGTAAAATAAAGTAAAAACCAGCCTCAAGCAGAGATACGGAGCAGGCTACAGAGGTCTGGTGAGCTCACGTCTTTCTCTCCCCCTGAAGTTTTTCAAACCCCCCCATCTGAGTCTCTCAACGCATGGCTTGTGAATTACCTCACCACCATATTGTTTTTGTTCACTCCAACAGGCTAAGCTGTTTCGAGAGGGAGGGTTTAAAGAGACGGGCACTAACACGGTGCATTTCATACAGAGGGTGAATACAGGTCAAATAATGTGTTTTTGAACATTAAAGCATGTAAATATGTTCTAGTAGGAACCCAAATTACAATCCAGATAGACGCGAGTATAACCAGGACTGATCCAAAGAGAGGTCGACCCGAGCAGAGCCAAACAGAGAGAGAAGGAGCGGCTGCAGGCTTAATAAGTAGCATCACATCAGTGTTTCCTCGCGTCCAAAAACCACATATTTCTCCTGTATTAATTACAACGCACCATGTTATCAGAGCCGATAGCCAGTCAGCGTTCACCATACGCAATATTTCAAAGAGTTTCTTGCCCTTATAGCTTACACCCTACTGTCTATCATGTCCTATTGGGATAAACATTTTGAGGAAAGTATTTTTGACACAACCGGCAGCTCCCTGTAAAGAATACTACGAGCTCTGATCTACTTTTAAGTGGAAGTCTATGTGAGATAATGTTGTAGCACCCTGTACGGAGCGTTGTTTGAATCATTAACACTCATCACTCTGAAAGTTTGTATTGGAGTATCGGCCAAGTCTTGTGAATGTAAATATAGTTTGTATGTATAGAAATGTGTGTGTGTTTGTAAAGTACACGCAAGGCTGCACGCCGGTCTGCTGCTGGCGGCGCGGTGACGTTGGCGCCATGTGATGGACATGGACATGCACAGATGGTGTCAGGGCGGGGCCCTCCTGCCGTCTGCTCTCACAGACGGGGAGCAAAAGATCAACGGTGGGAGAGCGGAGACGCTTCGCACGGTAGCAACAATGACTGGACTCACACATCCACATTCTCAGTGACGAAGACTCGTAGTAAAGTTACCATCCTCTGGTCTGACACTGGGCTTCTTGTTGCAAACCTCAAGAAGGCTCATGCAATGGAAGCAGGTCCTTGTTACTTTCGAGATCTGGTTCGCCTGAATTCAAGAAAGACACAAACTGAGTTATCTCATTGAAATAAATGTCTGTTGAGTCCCTTTCTTTTGGCAAATGAGGGAGCACATCGGTGACTGAGCCTGCAGGGCCACTGATGACAGTGTCAATAAATAACTAAACTAAACGTGTTTTGACAGCAGATCAGTTTTGAAGTACTGCGGGGAGTAGTGGAACAGTACAGGAGCACAGTGAGCGGTTAGACAAGAGGATGCAGGCGATAGGCTGCACACTGTCATCACATGACCTGAGTGTGGAGCTTTGGTCCGATTTAACGTGTACGTCATGTGACGTGTACAAACGTCTTCTCAACTTTGCAGACTGTGTGATGCAGCAGAGAGCTCCGGAAAAAAATATATATAGAAGTGGAACTTAAGTCAAGATCATGTTGTGAAAGGGACAAAACTGTTTTAATTATATATTTAGAAAACATCTTCTTCCATTAATGTACATCCGTGTCCATACTAGTAAAAAGTGTCAGTATCAGTATAGGCATCTACGATATACTGGTACTGCATTGGGTTAAATCACCCACTAACCAACACGGGTCTGAGTCATCACAAATGTGTCAGGACCGTATCAAAGAGGCAATGATTTGATTGTTTTGATCCATTTTAAATCAACACCTTGTTTTCTTTTTCAAAATATAATTAACTTCATGGTGTGTTCACATCAAATTGACTTTTTATGTTATGTTTATGTTAATTATCACCAAAAAAAGACGAGAAAAGAGGAAATGGACATCAGGAGGAAGCAGACATGTCTGAAACGTTCTCAAGTGGGGGGGGGGGGGGGGGGGGGACGATGGAGGATGAAGACGAGCTGCTTCTCCTCTCACTCACGTTAAGACTTCTCAGTGTTTGGAGAGCCACTTTAAACGCACCGCTATAAGAGTGTGTGAGATAAAGAGACCCTCTCCACGACTCCACCGGCCTCCTCCAGCACGCTGCTTAAGTGACTTCCTAATGGGAAGAGAGTCACGGTTCGAGGCAGAGCTCGGCAGAGAGTGAATAGCATAATTGCCTGTGTCTGAGGAGGGCGGGAATACGAGGGTGCTACAGAGGAGAGGGTTATATTTACATGCCAAGCTGTGAGCGCGAGCAGACACACCACGCCATTTAAACCCAACGCTGCGGCCGGCGGTAGGCCTGCAGAACTCCCGCGGCGCCTGATTGTTTTTACTCCCATGGACCGCTTTCTACATAAATAAATAGTGGAATAAAGCACCGTGTGGCGCGTAGCTCGCATGTGACGCCAGCAGGTGAGAATCGAGGAGAACAAGTGGGAGTCTAGTAGCGCTTATTTACGGCATTACGCTCTTGTTTTTAGCCAACGAGTGAGCGGGTACAGGTTTAACTCCAGCTTGAGTATTACCATTCTATTGAAGTGACAGAGCGAAGATCCAGTCGAACTAGCCCCCACATCATTTTGTGGTAAATATATATTTATATACTAGGCATTACGATAACAGCGTGTAAGAACTGACGTCAAAATAAAAGCGACCAAGAAGTGATGTTTCACATTCCTTCATTCAGTTTGTCAATTACTACAAAAGTAAAAAAATAAATAACAAAATGAATTAAAAAAATAAATATAATGAAAGACAATAAAAAAATACTGCCACTCAAACTGTATTTCAGAGAAAATGTTTAATTCAATTGTGTAAACAGTTAGTCAAAAGATACCAATCTGATGTCTAAAAATATTGAGATATTACTTATAAGCCCCAATTTAACAACACTTACCGCTGTTCTGAAGATACGCAGAATCTAAACTTCTGGATGAAAATATTGTCTAAAATATTGAAAATTCAAAAAAATGGCGGCTGTGGCTAAGTGGAGAGCAGGGCCGTCCTTCAATCAGAGGATCGGTGGTTCGATCCCCGGCTCCGCTAGTCGCATGTAGATGTGTCCTTGAGCAAGACACTTAACCCCAAAATCAGATGTGGATGAATCAGATAAAAGCGTCTGCTAAATGACTGCAATGTAATTTAAAATATTGAAAAGTAAGATCAGTATACACCAATATTACTGATGCCATATTTTTAAATGATGGTTGACGTTGCACATACAGAGCGAGGATATGTCCTTTCTGGCAGTAAACGTTTTTGAGAGGCACAACTTGGCTAGTAAAGGTTTAGCGTCTTTGCAAACCAAACTAAAATGTGAGGTTACAGGAGTTTTCACAGTCTGGTTCTTTGCTGTCACCACAAGTGGACCCATGAAAGAGAACCAGCTAACATTAGCTAGAACCCCAGAAGACCAGCGCTCATGTACTGAGGTGTCAACCACTGACATGGGAAACACCCACTAGGGCCTGTGGCTTAGGTTCCACAAATAAGTGGAAAGAGAAACTGGTGACACTTAATAACCATCATTACTAAACGGTACATTATTATTTTATTAAACTTTATTAAACATGAATTATCATTTCATTGTTGTTAATGGCAAAATAACTATTAACTAAAGTTTAATTGACTATCAATTTTACTATTTATTAATGATGGTCGTTATAAAGTTTTACCAAATGGCTTCATCCTCCTGAAAAAAAAATGATGCACAACAATCATTGCAATTCATACTGAGACAAAAGAGAGAAGAAATTCAAATCTCAGTTTGAATTGAAGGACAATGAGCAGGGTGCCTCTCTGTTACTTTGAGACCAGATTGTGTCATAAATGTTCAATGTGGAACAGTTATTTGCATCAAGCTCAGATGATGTGAGCCCTGTAGCCTGCAGCGGTCTGCTGAATGCAGCATGTTAGCGTTCACTTCTGAGCAGCTGTCTGAATCTCCCAGCGTCCATGAGGTCTAGGGACTGACACTTGAGCATGTCTTAAGTCTAGCAGGAGTTCTGACTTTTTGCGACCGCAAACTCTGAGTGTAATCCTCCCAAAGTCGAGCGGTTTGCCTCAGAATCAGAGCCAGTTCAGCATCTGGGTGAACGTGATACCTGAGGTCATTTAGATAACAGAAACGGTGACTACGCTCTTTTTTCAGCTCGCGGGGCTATTTCGGACATTTGATTCTCTGTTTGAATCAGTAGGGAACAGCTAACTGCTGTTGTTTCCCCGCTAAGCTAGTTAGCTTAGCCTCCCTGAACACACTGCGGGGCCTCAGCTGTTTTTTGTTATTGTTCCGGGTTCAAAAGGTCACACAGCCCGTTGTCTGTTATGTAACATTATATTTCCCACAATTTAAGCTTCTGCATTTTCCAAATGCACTAGTATCATTCAAACGTATTGTTCGGTTCGTAAGCCTCGTACCGAACGATTTAATCCGAATACGTGTATTGTTACACCCCTAGAAACAACTAACTGTAGCTGTGGCGTCATAATGATGCCACAGTAGGACAGCACAGAGAAGGCCCAGGTATAAAATGCATAGTCCGCCACTGCATTGCACAATGTTGTGTTGATGCAAAGTGCCTTTTTGATTTATCCCTACTTGCTCTCATTTGAATTGTGCTTTCCCCACAAGAAAGTCATTTCCACAGCTGTGCGAGGGGGACCGCCAGTAAAGCTGCACTGAACCGAATTGTGATGCTTGCTGGTTGATTTAACAGCCATTTAGCCGAGACACGTGCCCGACTTAAAACACCACTTTCCCTTCCGACAGTAAGCAGGAGTGGCAATTTAAGATACATCACATGCCGGGAGGCGTAAGCGGCTGGCAAACGGTGGCAGGCGACTGCTCAGATGAGGACTCTCACATCCTCCCTCTGCACAGCAGGGCCTGAGAGAGACACGGTCGTCCTTGGACGGCAGCAGGTGTGATGCCGAGAGGCTGCAATCCTCGCGCTCGAACAGCACTGAAGTCAAGCTCTTAAAATGTCTCCTCAGCCTGTTATCCTCTACGATCAGATTCCCACAGAATTTAGGTTAACTGTCAACGAACAGGTGGGAGAGCTCAGCCTGGAAGTGAGCTTCACGCTGATGTGTGTGTGTGTGTGTGTGTGTGTGTGTGTTTGAGGAGAAATGTATGCATTCACATTTCAAACATTTAGTTAACCGTCTTATCTTGAGTAATTCATAAATACAGCATTTAAATAAGGTTCAAGCAGCCTGTTGTGTAGAAGCTGGTGGCTGAGACAGAAACTGAACAGTGTTCCTTATGTTGGGAAAAGTGATGGAAGGAAGGTTGAAAAGGTTGAGAAGGTTGAGAAGGTAGGGAAATAGTTTGGCAAATTTTAATTTTGGCGTTGAGGTTTTTTTTCCATTTTAATACTTAATTGCTATTTTTCTTACATCATCTTCCAGAAAAGTCTCAACTTCAAACATTGCACAGTTTTACACTTTTATATAATGCATATACTTTGTATACAAGTACAAGCAGAAAAAAACAACTAGCGGACACCAAACTCAACCAAACAAAACACAACCCCCCCCCAAAACATTTTTTTTTTTACAGAGTCTGTCTTTGGGGTAAATCTTAAAAAAATTGAGTTTTGGTGCTTTGACTCTTTGAAACACACAATGTGTTAAAGAGACAAATGTCAGACGATTCTATCTGTCCGAGAAAATCAATACCCATTTATAGTTTCAGAGGTTCTTTTAATTAAGTCACAAAAAAACTTTTGGGTCTTTTCGACGTCTCCAAAAAAGTGTATTTAGTGTTATTTTTGTCATATATGATGGTAAACTGAATATCTTTTGCTTTTGGACAGTTGGACAGATAAAACAAGCTACACGAACACCTCACCTCTAGCTCTGACAAATATTACACATGTTTATTTTCTATTTTATGAATAGATAATTATTCGATAGATCAGGAAAGTAATGGGCAGATAAATAAAAAAATAGTACAAGGATGTCAACATTTAGTAAATGCTCACATGATGTATAATACAGTGCATTCATGTTCATTATATGTTCCGTTGGTTGGAGCTGAACTGTAGCTGCTACATGAATTAGTTACACCTCCTGTTAGTCACACTTTAAAGTCAATGTCACAATTTGTATTGGTCTGCATCAGTTTAACCCAACATCATGGTCCAGTAGCCAGAGTCACAGCCAATCATACAGATCACGATAGGATGAACACCACATCTACATCCAGCCACCAGCTTGGCTTAGGTGATAATCATATCTTTTCATTACAAAGAATAATCACATGAAGTTTTTAAAATGCCTTTATTGTTGTATTCTAGTCTTCTCCTTCACTTCTGCTTTCACCTGCTGTCAAAGTCCATTCACAGTCTGACGTCACCAGGGCTCTCATCGATCAAGCAGAGCGTAGGATCCACGCTAAATGTTTGCGTACATTCAAAAGAGGAAATGCACGTTCGCCAAAACATATTCAGATTGCACATGTCTGCTTGTGAGCCATTTCCTTTTATAAATCCAAAACCTACCTGTAAATGTGAGCAGCTGGTTCACAGCCTCACATGCCGCCCTCTACACCCCCATATTCAACGACGCAAAGCACCTTATGAATGTTGATGCATAGAAATGAGCTGCTGATCAGAGGCTCTTCATGGTGAATCACAGAGACTACCGAGAGGAGGAACACTCGTCCTATCAGTTCTAGAGTAATCTATTGTGGAACATCACACATCACGAGTGGCATGGTAGTATTTATGTTTACAGCAGTGGTGTCCACCACCCTGGATATCAGTTCAAAATGTATTCATATACTTGTGTTTTCTGATGGCATTATGATGAGGACCGATACGGATGTGTGAGTGATCGTACGAGAGCTGTCACTGGCTGGATTTACACACTTTGCTAATTTACAACATCGTTATGTGCAGGTGATGAAGATGAAGGTGTGTGAATGTCACCGTGACTCCTCTGCTCCAGTGAGCTCTGATACTCTCATCAGAGGGCTGTGTACAGTGTGTACAGTGTGTACAGTGTGTACAGTGTGTACAGTGTGTACAGTGTGTACAGTGTGCTGCGTCTGTCACTATGGAATATAAACCATCAATCAATCAATGAAGTCGTGTTCACTGCAGCCATTTTACTCACAAACACTTAATGAAAGCTAAAATTGTACTTGGTGATATCGGCACACTATTATAAGATTATAAGTTCTTTAACACTATTTGATGTTATCTTACAGCTGATGAAGTTGATGTGTCGGTAGTTCGGTCTCTGCTCTGCGCTCCGAGGTGCAGACAGCGCTGATTAAATATTAAGTGAAATTTGATTTGAGGTTTGAGTTGGTCGATATCGTTTACAATTAAAAAGTGCTTCTAGTTATGGCTCACTAGCACAAGCACAAATAGCACTGCTGGTTTGACTGTTCATGAAAAAGAGAACATAGAAGTGCAAAGTAACGTGTTATATGAAGTCAAATTAAATGTGAGAGGCATCACTATAGCTGTAATGATGCCTCTCACAATCCGACTTGAATTCACCACCTCACTCACCATGCGTCTCCACAATGTTCATACGCATGGGTCAGAGCTTCTGCGCAGGTGATCACATTCTCCTGTTTTGTGTGAACGCAGAGGTTATAAATGAGACTCCTGATCTGACAAGTGGTCTTTCTGCCCGAGCTCCTTGTTCCAATCAGTCCCTGGATGCTGCTCTTTAAATAACATCGCAATACCTACTATCGCACCACTCCCCCCCCCCCCCCCGCCCGATTGGCCAAGTTTTTCTCCACTGTGAGCCTCAACGAATATTCTAATACACTTCAAGCTGATCTCTCTTTGTTTGAGTGTGTTACATTACTGCACTGCTGACGGCTATTCTTCACTGAATCTTACCATTTATTCTAAGCACAGAGTTTGTACAAGCTTCAACCCGGGAGGTAGAGCGGGTCGTCCACTAACGGTTCGATCGCCGGCTCCTCCGGTCTGCGTGTCAAAGATAGTGATAACTCAAATTGCTCCCGAAGGCTGAGCCATCACTTCATGAATGTGCGTGTGAATGTTGCAGTCACAGCGCGTTGAGGGGTCAGAAGACAGAAAGGATCGGTATATACTGTATATGAAAGTCCATTTACCATTCACTGACGTTAACGGGCAAAAATCCCCCCATAAAATAATAAATGAGCAAACTAAAGCATCCGTCTAGTTGTGTACAAGCATAATGTTTGTATGCAGGTTATTGTGTGATTATGAAAACCTTGAGCCAGCTGGGAGCTGAATGAGTGGAATGAGCTGCAGCAGCTTGGATCTCTCAGTGGACACGTGGTTAGACGTCACTGGGTGAGATGCAAGGCTTTTGTACCGTGAATGACTTTAATTAGAGTATTATCAGCAAACAAATGAAATGAATTTCAAGTCATTTATGGAAAGGGCCCGGGGTAACGTTCTCATCAACACTGAAGATGTGTGAGTCGATGACAAAATTGCTCGCGTGGGAGTAAATCAGCATTGTTCTTTGACACACATGCAAAAAAATGTAAAATAAAATACCCTCTCTTCTTTACTTCTCATCACTTTGAAAAATATTCATACTCAGACTCGGGTACAGTCAAAAGAGCGTTTTGTTTCCACCAGCAAAGGCCAATATTAAGGGAGATATGAGTCACATCCGCTCATGAACAGGACGTGTGTGAGAGATAATAAAGAAGTTTAATGTTGATACTAATCTACCGTATTTTCCGCACTATAGGGCGCACTGGATTATAAGGCGCAATGTCAATGAATGGTCTATTTTCGATCTTTTTTCATATATAAAGCGCACCAGACTATAAGGCGCGGGCGCTCTGAAGAAATCTGTAGATTCTCCACTTCCGTGTCCGTATTCTCACGAGATAGTACGAGACTCACACAGCGAGATGTGATGCATATGACGAGTTTATGACGAGTTTACAGTTCATCATGTGACGATCTGGGGGACGGACTGTTTACATCGTGTAGTGTAGCTTGTTAGCTCGTTAGTTAGCACGTCTGCTAACAGCAGCGTTCTGAGACAGCTGTAGCTTTATGATTACAGACATGTAAACACACAGAATAAATAATGGCCATCAGTGAGAAACTGAGTTGTGTTGTGAGAACAAGTGAACAGCTGGGCAGGTGTCTTGAGAGATAGAGGCAGATTACCCCTAGCTTGTTAGCTCGTTAGTTAGCACGTCTGCTAACGGCAGCGTTCTGAGACAGCTGTAGCTTTATGATTACAGACATGTAAACACACAGTTAGTGGAGTCTGCGTGACTCACACAGCGAGCTATGATACTTATGCATGCTTATGCTTACACCTCGTCCAGAACTACCGGTGAGACTCCTGACTACGGTAGCCGTAATGCTGCAAGCGGTGCGGCTTTGTAGTTTACCAAAGTCGTACTAAAACATTTTGACAGAGCGCCGTGTACCACACAAAATCGCTTCGAGGTCAGTAAACACAACCAGAATTAATCCATATATAAGGCGCTCCGGATTATAAGGCGCACTGTCGTTTTTTGAGAAAATTAAAGGCTTTTAAGTGCGCCTTATAGTGCGGAAAATACGGTAATAAAGCACCAGGAGATGTTTGAGCGATCCATCCACTTTTGAGCTGCTTTTCCACACACTAACCCTGACTTAATTCTGACCTCAATACTAATGCCAATCCAAGCAAAGATAATATTAACGCTCTGCGTTCATCAATACTGTGAGTAAATCCTGCCACATTCTTTTTATCGCACAATAGCAGCATAGCTCTGTGGATGGCAATATTGGTCCGTCTGTCAGATTCACTTTGGTCCAGGCCGAAGTGTGAGAACTTTGGTGATCCTGTTGATAAGTGCTGACTTCAAAATCTCTCTGAGGCAGCTCGTCATAGTGACCAAAGGTGTTATAATAACTTGTGAATACGGGCATAGTGTTTGTTCATTTTAACGCTCCGAAAGATAAATGAGCTGTGACAATGTTTCAGGTAAGAGTTGTAACTTAGATTGACTTAGATTTGCACTGCAATGATCCAGAGACAATGAAAGACACTAGTAAATGTCCACAACCTTTTTGCAGTTGAAAACACTCAAGCCATTACAAACCTGTCCTTCAAAGGCACAATTCAAATGTAGCCTCAGAGAATGATGTCTAATTGGGAGTCAAACCACTGTACGTTCATTCTCTCCTAAGGTAGTTTGTTAATGCCAAAGCTATGGTGAGGAATTCAGTGTATGGAAAAGTCCTGACATCCTATCAAGGGTAGATGAATAATGAATCACATCCTGCCAGCACCGACTCGTCCTGTGGGAACGTCAAGGTTTTTTTGGGGGTTTTTATCCGTGTAAAGACACCTGGGGCCAAACGATCATGAATAACTTACACGACATGTCTAGTTGGGAACCTGCAGAGGAGCTTTTTAAGAAGTGATTTGCTGATTTGCATGAATTTATGTGAATTTGTGCAGCAGGCGGAGAGATTGATCGGTGTGCTAAAGCGGGAAAAAGTGAAATTCTTTGTCAGGTTCATACCTAGTGGCATGTTCAACAGACTCTCAGCTTACACTGAAGGTACCATAACATCATTAAATGTTAAGCAAGCATAAAGTACTATCATCCATCTGCCTGTCAATTCCTCTACTAACTCTATTTGACTTGCTTTTTCTGCAAGGGCCAATCTTTGATAGCCTAGTAGTTACTGTACATGCTAGTTACTTTTGGGAAACATAAAGTTACAATCTTCACTCAAACTCTAGCTGTAAAAGTTGACAGATCATGGTCACATCAAATCTCAGTCTGATGCATGTGGACCTGCATACATATTGTTTCGTATTGAAGTTTGTTGACCATGCACTGGCAATAAGTAAATCATGTCAGTAAACTGTCAAACATCTGCCACCAATGAGTTGTTTGAAACACTGCAGACATTATTTCCTTTGCTAAGATCACGTAGCCAGCCATAGAAATCCAAGCGCGTCCATGTTTTGAAAAGTCCAGTGCGCTGCTGTTACACTAGCAACGAGTAAAATTCAGACTGTTCTCAACAGAACAATGACAGCATTGGTCATTTGGTCAAAAGTTTAAAAAACAACCAATGCTTACATTTTCCCCAAAATGAACTTTTTGCAGTGAATAATGAAGTAGGAGTAGCGCAACATTGTGAGTTAATATCTCTCCAGCCCAAATCTCTTGAGTTTACAAAGTCAGTGACTTTGGCACCACAGACCGTGGTTTGCTTCCCATTTCCTACCAACAGTGAATAAAACCTTAATCAAGTCATTTTAAGGCCAGGGTTCACTTAAAAACAAACTATTTTGCTTTTGGATTCAGTGAAGTGTCACCTGACCATGCCTGAAAACAAAAGTGTTACAGCTGTTTGTGGTGAACACACTTGAAGGCTCTATAAAGCCTGCCGTCGCAGAGAGGACGGAGTTATGACCAACCGTAAAAATGAGGATGACACCCCCAAACGTTTGGACTTTTTTTCCGAAGGCATTCGAAAAGAGACAATTCCAACAATCACTTCATCTGAAGCATGTTGAAACCATTCATTGCTCAAGTTTAACCATGCTTTAACCATTGTCATATGATCCATTGTGTAGGGCAGTGAAAAATGATCTATATGGTTCATTAGTTGTGAGACCTTGTGGAGAATAACACTACAGAGACACTGTGTGAAACAGAACAAGCCAGAACAAGTTTCCTTTGTTAATTCAAATTCGTAATCAAATGACTGCAACTGGATCTCTGAAGGTCTCGTTTTTACAAGTCTTTGATGTGATGTTCTCAAGACCTTTGTTCTCACTACTTTCATATCTATTGACCCAGAGGCATCTGGTCTGTCTTGTATGTGCGGATGCACCATAGACTGTATATAAGAAGTGGACGTAGTCATGGTGGCGTCACCCATTGGTTTGTGGACCGACTATTTGAAGTCTCGAGTTCGGCATTTTGGCTGTCGCCATCTTGGCTTTTTTGCAACCAATGAATGGAAGTGACCATATATGGAATGTGGAGGCGTGACGTAGACACCACATACGGCATACTGTCAATCACAGTTAGCCCCGCCCTAAAGCATCCCCTGCTTTATGGTCTGTTTGACTCTAAATGGACCATCATTTACTAAATGAACATCATGCTGTATTGAAGAAGACTTGAAACTAGAGATTGAGACCATAAACTCATGTTTACAATGTTTACTGAGGTAATAAATCAAGAGAGAAGTAGAGTCATTTTCTCATAGACTTCTGCGGTATACATAGGCTTTATTCTCATAGGCTTCTTTTTTTTGCCCCCTGGCCAATAGAGAAAATGCAAGTTTTAAATTTAAATAAAAAATTCACTCTTCAGAACCGCAGGTTGCCGCCTGGATTGCGCATGCAACCTAAAATCTGACAAGTGCTACTAAACATTCTCATTGGTCACAGCGGTGCTCCTGACATTTAACAGGTCTGTCTGTGTGTGTGGTTGTGTGACACTGTGCCCTGTAGGGCTGCTCTTCCTCAGGCGAAATTACAGCTTTAAAACATAGCGGTAATTCAAAATGATAGAACTATTGACCCCTATTGACTACTGACTATTGTCCCCGGCCCTGAAAGGCCCATCCCAGACCCGACATCATCAGTGGAGGTTACCTCTCCACCACCTGTCACTGGTAGGATGTGACTGGTAGGATGCCTTATCCAATACAGGGGCGCCACATTTATTGGCTGGTCTGGAGTATTTGTTGGCAATAGAAAAGTGGGTGAAAGCCTCTTTGGCCAATTGGATTGGTTCCTGTGTGGCATACTCATGGCACATTTGCATAAAGTTCAGTGGATTCAACTTTTGCCCCCCACATTTTCCTACACTGTGTGCTTGATTTCGCACTACAGGCCATCCAATGTGCGATGAAGCAAATTTCTCACTCCTAGTATGAAAAGCATGCAGGAGGAATTGGTCACACTGGGGCTTCTCCATCAACCACCGTGGATAACAATAAAGGTCCAAAATGTCCGTCTGCCTTAAACAGCTTTAAGAGTTGTTGCAAACGTAAAGTGGGAAGAGGGAGATTTCCTCAGGCACGAGCCCTTTAGCCTCGTCCTTCAGAGACGGGACTCTATCTTTGTGCTGGCAAACCCCTCGTGTTTCTTACTGAAGAGCATATGCACCCAGCCGTGAATAGCCTGCTGTCTGCAAACGTCTGGGAAGAGGAGGGGGGCTGACCGGAGCGGAGGGCTCATCTGGGTCCCCAGGAGCCTGGATCCAGCAGAGAATTACTAATAGGATTGGTTCTGCCAGGTCGGTATCAGTGAACCATAGAAGACTCGGACAGACATGGACTCCGGCGCTGCACTGCGGGGTTGGGGTCAGCACGCTTTCACTTCAGTCGGTCCATGAAGCCAATGCAACAGAACAAGAAATTAATAGTTTTTCTACAAACCATTTAGAAATATGAGTCGTAGTCTTTTAATATGAATGCTGGAACTGAAGCTAAAGGGTCCACCTTTATTCACATTAAAGTCATCTTTCAAACTTTTAGAGTGGAGTTTAAACTGGCTGAAGGTGAAGGTCATTGCTTCTTTTCAAAATGGTAACATGCCATTAAATCAAGCAGCCTTATTAGATAAGACCTTTTCATCTCTTCCATCAAAATGTTCCTACTTCCAGACTTGTAATGCGGCCTCACACCACAGCTTGCTTTCTCAGGACTCGTAGGGAGAGAGAACCATGTCACGCTTGTATTAAAAATAAATCTGAGGTATATTCTTTATTCAATATGATCGGCACACACCGTCCTCTTCTACATGCCATGATCCCCACGTGAAGAATTCTACTTCTTCACCAATGGACTTAAAGTTACTTCTTAATATGAAGACTTAAGGCCAAATGAGATATCCTCCATTTAAAAAACAAAATATTGTGGTATATAATGCAGCCCAAAATACACTTTCTGGATTGATACATGTGAAGGTTGTTATATACATATGGGTATTTTTACATCGACTTGTTAATTGACTGAATGTCAATTGATAGTTTGATTGCATTTGCCCCCTATAACCTAAACCTACAACTTGGGGGGCAGTGGAACGAGCTGTAAAAACAACAGTGACATATGATCGGCTTAAAACTGATTATGGCAAACATTTCCCTATTTACACAACCAGCAGACACGGCTAATATTAGCATTCATTGGGATTTGTGTCACTGGCCACACAATGAATGAGTCCAACGTTCACCGCTCTGGTTTGGTCACCAACTGTCTTCAGCTGCTGAATGCTCCACTATGTTCACCAGCTACTCTAACTGCACTGAGTACAGTGTTAACGTGCTGACACCTAACCCTAACAATGACCTGACAGAGGCTAACATGAGGAACTATAAACAATCCTTCACTTCAATCTTTGCTTGTATGAAATAATGATTAATGCAGCTTTAAAATGGGAGTCCGAGCATTCATTCATTGTGATGAAAAACACAAAAGAAAGATTTGTTCAAACAAGCATACTAAATGATTTTTATGTGAAAGCTCTCAAGACTTTTCTATTCTTTTAAGTACAAAGGCAATCATTAAAAACATGTTTAATGAAATTGCCAGGTCATTTTTACATGCTCATTTAGTGCCCACAAAAAATGCTTTGCTTGAAGAAATGTTGTGTTTGTGCAACTACTGTAGATTGTTATAGAGCATAACTTCCGTATCAACCAATATTCAAAAGGTGACAACAAACGGGATCATGTGATGATCTGAATAGGAAAAGTGAATACTTAAAGTAGCATTTAGAAAATAAACTCTTAATACAGTAAACGGCATACCACAACTGACAGCACAGCACAGTGTGAAGGGAGCGTGAATGGAGGATTGTTCAGCAGACATGAAGTCTACCCAACAACGTTCTCCGCTTCAACAAACTGTGAAGCTCCAACACTGGAGGTTCACAGTTTGTTGAAGTGGAGATGAAATTACAAAATACTTTAACCCTTTTAGATCATATCCCCGGTCATAACGTGCACCTATTTAACAATATATGTTTAAAAGAAATTGGGGAAAAAAAAAAAAAAAATCTATTTCTTTGTAATTTTCTCCCAAAATCGAATTAGCAAAGGTTCATCAGCAGAGGACACACAGATCTAAGTCTTAGCTTCACATCCGAGTCATTACTTGGTGCAATTGTGCTAATCAAATGCAGTCTTATCCTGAATAATATCAGCTTAAAAAATCAAATCTTCGTCTCATGCAAATTCCCGTCTTGTCGAAATTTGCGATGCTACTCAAATGAACATTTTCCAGAGCTCCACTTCCATGTGTGACTGGGTTTTTGTGCCAGAGGGTGGAGGCAGTGCACCGACCCTTTGTACCATTTACTCTTCTTTCCAAGAGACAATGTCCTGGGAGGCTTCTGTTACCGACTGCAGTCGATATCAGGCTGGCAGAGCCTGCATTACCATACGTCATCATCATCAGCCAGAGACACCCCTGGCAGGTCTGAAATAAGCTACATCAACAGTATTTATAACAACCTTAATATAGTTACAGTTCCATAGAACAGAGGCTGGTCTCCAAGGTACCTTGAGAAGCTTTGAATGTTTTATGTTGTTTCTCTCTGAGTCAGCATAAGTCAATGATGATAATATATTTGAGTAAGACCAAAGAAATCAGAGAAGACATAACATCAGTTAACACGCGACATAGTCTTTGTTTAAAGTGGAGGCAATGGAGCATTTGTTGGGGACTGTTTTCATTTGGTGCTGTATAGCGAGTATTTCTGGCAGCAGCACGGCGTATGTGGTCAAAATGAACTACAGCATGAAAGTCTGTGGTGATGAAGTAACATGTCACCCAGTGAAACAGTGTGTCTCTCCGATGTGCTTTTAATGGATCTTGGACAACAACGGAGCTCTATGGTGTTGGGGCCATGTGCCGACCATGTGCTTTGAGACAAAGGAAGCTGGCCTTCTTATTTTGAGGAGCAATCTGCAGCGTGATCGGAGTTTGAGATAGGAGCCAGCTCCAAGCAATGTTTAGATGCGAAAGCAATAAAACATCAACGCTGCGATCTAATTGGCCGAGGGCCACAGACACCCCAGGACCCCCTGCGGCTCAGCCCTTCTTTTACAAAACCATGTTTCACCTCCACCTCTATGCCAGTCCATGAGATTCAGTTCGCAAGTAAGGAGGCAAGAACGCAACGTTGCTGTTTAAAAAAGAGAATGCTAGATTAATAAACAGTTTTATGTTCTGTTGTTTTGTTGTGTTTTTGTTTCACTTCCTGAGAAAGGGAGAAGTGGACGCACACACACACACGCACACACACACGCACACACACACACACACACACACACACACACACACACACACACACACACACACACACACACACACACACACACATACACACACACACACTCTCTTACCCCCGTTTGTTGATTTTAGATAGCGTGCTCATGAATGTATAGTTGTTAGTTTTAGATATTAGTTGACTAGATCATTAGTATTAGAACTTAATAAACTCTGTTATACTTTAAAGATCAGCTGTCTGTGATTACTTTGTGCATGTATTGTGATAATAACTGATATCTGGTCTGTTGCTCGAACTTAAACCTTCACTTTCACTCTGAATGTGTAACAGTACTCAGACTGTTGACATTGTGAGTGAACACTAATTATGAGACTTAGTTTATAGTTTGGTCATTGGTCCCTGTTCACAGGGTGGTGCCCCGTTATTATTAATTAATAATGTTAATATAATTAATGTTAATAATCTTACCGACATTAATAATTCTATTGATGTCCATAATTTAGTTTTATATGTGTTGATAACTCAAACACACTCCTTTTTGTTCCCAACAATGGCACAGAGGGAGAAGATATATCAGGTTTCACACACACACACACACACACACACACACACACACACACACACACACACACACACACACACACACACACACACACACACAGTTTCCTTTTAAATAAAGGAAACCGTACAATAAACTCGTCACTGAAATACTAATATAAGTTTGTTCTTTTTCTTCCTGCCTTTTCAGTGTTTAATAACTTGCACTTAATTATTATTCATATTACACTTTCTTTGACACCTTATGTTTTACACTTTATTTTTAGATTGTTAGCACTTTAAAAACTAGAAATACCGCCTCACGGCTAAATGCCTCCACCAACCAGACATCCACGTCTGTCCAAAGTGTCATCACTTCATCCTATCAGACATTTGTGTGCCAAAAATGTTTTGTTAGGTCACATTGACCTTTGACCACCAAATTATAATCAGTTCATATATGAGTCCAAGTGGACACTAGTGATACATTTAAAGACATTCCCCCAAAGTGTTCGTAGAATATCGCTTTTACAAGAATGGGACGGACATTACAGTCATTTAGCAAAGAGACTTACAATTTCAGATTCTATCACATTCATCCATATACGGGAGCAATTTTGGGGTTAAGAGTCTTGCTCAAGGACACGGAGGTGGAGCCGGGGATTGAACCGCCGATCCTCTGATTGAAGGACGGCCCTGCTCTCCACTTAGCCACAGTCGCCCCACATGGACATGAGGTCACTGTGACATTTGACCTACAAATTCTAATCAGTTCATTCTCGAGTCCAGACGGATGTTTCACCTAAATTTGAAGAAATTTGCTAGTGCTCCTGAGATATCATGTTTACAAGAATGGGACGGATGAATGGAGGGATGGACATACAGGCAGACAACACGAAAAAAGTTGCAAAGGCATTAAAACCAAATCTGGGTTTTTAGGTTTTATTTCTAGGTTGTGAAGCACTTTAATGGTTTGTAGAGCAGTGCTAAATACAGTCCAAACTGTAGCCATGACACGCCCCCTGTCCGCTCTGTCCACCTCCGTCTCTTGATTCGACATCACAGGTGCCCTAATTGAGCCTGTATTAGACGGTGGATCCGCTAGCTTGGGTCTTTGAACCAGCATGAGTGATCGGTGGGTCGAGCTGAGAGCCAGTGGTTGATCCAGCAGGGCGACCAGGCGCGCGATCGGCATCACACAAAGTTAGCAAGAGGACGGCGACATCCACTTCATTACCACACCTCGCTTTGTAGGGACAGGGAAAAAAGATTGACACAATTTACAGCTTCCATCACGACCAAAGCTGTCAAAGACGGTCACCGTTATTACGGGTTAACACTCTCTCTGTACACATCACGCCCCTGTCGTCTCCTTGCTGGTGTGACATGTTGTATCTGTTTGCAGCCTGTGCTGTCACCCAAGAGCCTACCGTGCTATACATGTGACAGACAACCAAGACGTGTTGAGGATGCAGTAAGCGCCTCTCTGACAATGTGGACTGACCCTTGTGTGTGTGCAGGGCTCTGTGGCTGCGTTCCTACCAGTGGTGGCTGACCAGTAGAGGGCCATGGGGCCTGGCCCCACCTTGAGCCACACAAACAATAATAATAATAATAATAAATTATACAAATTGTCAATATTTGTGTTTTTGAACTATGGAATGTACCCAGTAATAATGTAGTCATGATAATAACTTATTTAGCTTTTTAAAACAACGGGGACAGATCCAGCACGGACGGTTAGGGAGTGAGGGATGAGGAGGTAAGGAGACATGAGAACACCAGGGTAGGGAGTGAGGGATGAGGAGGTAAGGAGACATGAGAACACCAGGGTAGGGAGTGAGGGATGAGGAGGTAAGGAGACATGAGAACACCAGGGCATACATGGAGAACTCTGTCAAGCTACATATTAGGCAAAGTGAACATCTGTTCTTGTACATAGTTGTCCTCAGTCTCATCTTCACTTGGTCATGGAGGCATCAACATTAATAGAGATGGTAAATTAACAGTGAAAACTCATCATAGCTTATATCTATATATGTATGTGTGTGTTTTATATTATACTGAATATTATTATATGATATATATTATACTGTATATATATATATATATATTATACTGAATTCCCTGTGAGGGTGACATTAATAAGATGTCCTGACGTGTGTGTTATATAAAGTGTTATTTACTGCTTTTTTTCGTGTTGGAATAAATGTTAAATATTTAACTGTAAAGTAGTAATGCGTGTTTGATACCTTAATGTTTTGCATTAAATCATTCTGGGATGTTTGCTGAAATTGATTGGATGGCCCTACCTAGAACATGTTCCACCAGCCGCCACTGGTTCCTACTAAATGTGAGTTAATCTAAGCAGTGGGAAGAGCTTCCTTAATACTTACACTGTGGCTTAGGTGGGAAAAAAGGTTTGAAGGCTGTGCAGCTTATTAGGTTGGATCAGCCTTCAGTTGCTAAGTGACGGGACTTAAAACCCTAGACAGAACAGGTAGACAGACAGGAATATATATATATATATATATATATTATCTTATAGCATATCAGGCTTGTGCTGATTGGTGATTGGATCGTATATTGACAATTGAAGGGATGATCGGCAATCGCTTTTTCCTACGCCGGCATTAAGGCGAGTTGAACAACTTCCTATGGGAACTAAGATCTCTAGAATCTGAGCATTTAGAGATGTTTCGGATGGAGTGGTATGTTTGACACAGAGTCCCGTGAATAAACACGAGTGGATCCTTAACTAGAAACCAGCTTGCAATCTCTTTTCCATGGACCCGACTCTGCTCACAAATACTTTAGTTAACATTCTATTGAATATCACTGTTTTTACGTTTGAAGCTTTGATTGAGGCTTTCGAAAGAAGCTTCGTCTTTTGTCATATTTTATGTTGTCATCCTAAAAATATGGGTCAAATGTGATTTTGTGTCATTGTGGTTATATAGATGTAATGTATGGTGCTGTAGATTGCTGTGAGACTGCCCCGTTAACACAGGTGCGTGTGATCACTTTTATTTCCAACCCTGTTGGATGGAAGTTGTGAGCGCATCTCTAATGAGATGAACAGCAAACATCCCTGCACAATCTAATCTGTAGTGTTTCATTATCTCATTGGCATTCAGCGTTTGGAGGATACATCTCTCCTCTGCTTGAAAAACTCTTAAGCCTCTTAAAAGTCCTCCTTTCTACTCCTTACAGTTCTTCACCTTAGGAGCTCTCATACCCCAACTTTTATCTCGTCTAAACTTTAAGGGGAAATTCTTCGAAAATGACATCATTCTGAGAACGTTCTTAGAAGTTCGTCAATAGGAGCAATTCTTTGTACTAGGAAGCGTCATGAATACGGCCCCTGGTCTCATTGAATTCCCGCTGTGCTCTTTACGACAGCGGCTCAGCCTCAGCCAGTCAACTGGGACATTGTCAAGAAACACAAACCAGTCTGACTTACTAATTACCTTTAAATGCGTGAGCGTCGGGGTGGTGCAGTTGGTGCCAGAGAAAAGAACTTTCAGTAAATCCATTGTCCTTGGGAAGAACTCAATATTTTAGAGTGAATTGATGAGCATTAATTATTCAGCATCAAGCCCAAACAAACGTCTGCAGTTGATCACGGAGCTCAGGGCAACGTCGGGAGGTGCACGGTATACCTTTAGCATGCCATCACATTTATAAATGCATGGAACTGAACTCTTATCTAACCCATTCTTAAGTGCACTTCTGACTCTGAAGCATATCCATCTACCATATAATCCGGTCTCTGGCAGGGTGTCCGCCTGCTGAGATGGACTTCAAAGAACAAGACCTCTCCTTCTCTTTGATCCGCTCCGGTTTTGACAGCGTTCCTCGCCGTCTTCACTCTGGGCGACATCAATTTTCTGTTTGCAAATTGAGCAATAAAGCTCGTCCAATTTGGCTGACATTGAGTCGTATGCGTTTAGTGAAAGCCACCCACCGCGTCTTCCATCTTGAGGTGACTGTCACACCGAGAACTCTTTTTTCGCACATTTCCACTACAAACACACAGCGTTTTAACACGTCACATGATCTGATGACTAACCCTTGTTCTGGGTTTTTTTTTGTCAGGCAAGCACCTGTAGAAAGCCGGCCTGGAACTTGTAGGAAGAAGGTGGGTGGGAGCAAGTCGACAAATGCACTGCTCATGTCATACGCACTGTTGAATGAACACCTGCAGAAACCTTTAATGAGACAACGAGGAGCACCGTCGTCATGGAAAGTCATACATGCACTCATGCTTCAAGATGCTTCATTCGTAATCAAATGCATATCATGCCGACTGGTGTTGTGACTAATTTGCAAAACTGATCTTTCTGAGAGCAGAGACAGACTCGCTAGCTATTCCATCAAGGACGAAGAGATTTCCAAAGTAATGGTTACCCACAATCCATTACTCTTTTATCCTTAAAGGCGTCCGCACGTCATTCCTCCTGCCTCTCTCCTTTCTAAATGGTTAAACTGAAAATAACACAATGATTCGAGTATTTATAACCAAAAGACGTCAAAGGGAAAGCTTTTGAGATACAATTTGAAATAATTCCAAGCAAATGTGATAAACCGTTAAAGAACATTATTCTTTTTAAAAACAGATTCCTAATTGCCCTATGAATATTCTACAATCATCACAAAAATTTAAAAAAGGCCACACAAAGGGAAAGAATCCGTCATGGGGACCCAGTTTAAGACCTCCGAGTACCACAGCCATCATATATGCCAAATCTGCCACTTTAATCTACTGCGTAATCATTTAAAAGTCCCTTTGCAAGGGACAGCGTGAGCATGTTCTTCATTTAGCTTGAGTGTGTGAGACGACAGAGCGACAGAGCGACAGACAGACAGACAGACAGACAGACAGACAGACAGACAGACAGACAGACAGACAGACAGAGAGACAGACAGAGAGAGAGAGGCCTGATGGGATGCCGTATATAGTGTACAACTGTGAGGCCAGGGTTCCAACCATGCATACAGAGCGAGTCTCCTTCATTAACTATCCAACAGGCCTCTCGCTTTCCCTTTTGTAGGAGCACAAAAACACACTCAAAAACGCACTTCATCATTTCTGTTGGTGGTGGACGCTCACTTCTTCATCATATGAGTAAATACAATATAATAAAGTACAATAGTGATGACACTACATTATATCATGCTCACTAAAGTTGGCATGAACAGCAATCGACTGCAGTGGCTCAACAAACAGCAACCAAAAGAGTTCAAGTCAATGTGTGACTTAACGGATAATCTATGTTTATTATAATACTGTCAGAGGTTTTTTAAAGTGCAGTGCCAGTGAAGAAGACATCACAGACGGCTGATGAATGCAAACTGCAGCATGATGGGCGCTTAGCAACAACTACACCACCAACTGTTGAAGAAAAAGAAAGGAAAAGAAGAGGCAGACTTCTCACATTACACCTTCTGGGCCCGTGAGTCCCATTTGGGGCACTAGTGGTACCGAGCGGTACCGTAGAAAGCAATTTTCAGAAACAAATATAATAATCCTACAACCGTGTTGCATACCGGCTTAACGAAGGACTTCTGATGAACAGAACCATGTATAACATTTTACACACTGAAAACACAATTAAACACGATCTACCAGAACCGACAACAACAGCTACCAAAATATCGTGTTTTTTTCGCCATAACTGGGCGAGATATGCAGTCTGTTTAATGCTCCGAACACGGAGCTAGAAGCTACCATGGCCGATGTTGCTATTAAACAGCATTAGCATTCGACACGAAATCGATCGCTAGATTCAGATTTACTCTCCGTCAAACCGTTCAAAAGTTACCAGCAAACAAGCACACAAAACCTCGCCATTCACCCCGCAGAAATATTCATAACTCTCACTCACTTTGAGATAAATCATGAAGAAACAGCGTCCATAATCCATTGTTAGCGCTGAAAGCTACTTCATCCATCTGTTTCCTGTCTAATTCAACTGTTTCCTGAAGAAAGGGGGGTCAAACAAGGCTGGGGGACCACGTTTCACATTTGGGGAATCCGGTTTTTAAGCATGCTCCGCTCCGCGCGTATCTGGAATTTACGTAAAACTATTCTGTCAATCAAAACCACGTTTCTAAGGCGTGTTTAGAGGTCTCATGGTATGGGATTGACCAACCACAGGCTGAAGGAGCCTCACACACACACACACAGGCAATAGCGCATGCTGCCGTGAGTCTGCGGCCCTGAGAGGCTTTGGAGAGGATTCTAGCTCTCAAACATGATGCCAGACTGCTGTATGTGATAGATTGTGCATGTACAAGGATAAAGGAAGTTAAATATATCGTTATTTAAGTTATAAAAGTACAATGGAACAGCTGGAGAGGCTGTTTCCCAAATGACGACCTTTCGTGACCTCTCGTACGTTTATGTCTCTTGCTCTGGCCTACTTCACTCTATTCACTCCAATTATTTTGTGTATGACTACTGCCATTCTTTGCTATGATGCTGGGTGGTTGTTAGGCTGTACTGAGCCTCATTTAATATAATATTATGAATAATAGTGCTTTTTCACCATACGAACCTGACATTTTCAAAGTGGAGCTGTGTTCCATCTTCATCTGCTATTAACCAGTAACATATACATAATATTTACATCTATCATCAAGGCTCTCCCTTCTTGGTGTTATTAATCAATTGAAATTATTCAAATAGACCTTGTAGTTAGAGAGTAAGGCCCCTTTGAGTATGGGTATAGTATTAGCCCAAAAAAGGCCTAGGGTTCAAAAGGTTCAACCAAAAGTGTTAATGTGAAAGTCTTCCTTATACACGCTGCTCTTGTACACTGAGCTAATACAGGATGATGATGATTGGCGGGGCAGATTAACGTGGCTGGCAGCGGCTACAAACATGCCCAGCGGCGTGCCGTCACCGTCCACGCTCGGGCAGCCATTTGCCCTTCTCTTATACCCGGCGTCAGGTCTGCTGCTGTTTACGCGTCAGACTGTATGTACTCAGCAAGGCCGTGCCGTCTGTTTCCTGGTCTCCTACAACATCAGACTTTGACTCCACTGGGCTTTCTGATGAGGCCGGCGGGCCCTTGTACACCTGTAGCTCTGGTTAGACAAGAAGAAAAAGTAAAGATGCTGGGGCACATCACCACGTATCCCCTCTGACAGCAGTAAGACAGCAGTTAAAGAGACATGCACACATGGATTGGTTGCGTTAGTGATGCTCTGACACCCTTTCGTATTTTTGCATCGCTGCCTAAAAAAACCAACAAGCTAGCACGCACGGGCAATAAGGGTTCATGGTCGAGCAGGTTTCTGAAATCAATCAGTTTCACAGACCGGACGGATCTGAATGAAAACAGGCCGTGGTGATGAGCGATGATGTTGCCATGACAACAGGCAGGCTGAGCGTGCAGCCCGGCTGTGTGGTATCTTCAGGCGTGCGGCAGGCAGCACCCAGACTGTTTGGGTTTTTAACCTCTTAAGTGGAAGAAAGCAAGCTGCAGTCTCAGATGGGAGGATGGGGGGGGGGGGGGGGGGGTTGCGTGGGTGGGTGATGGTGAGGTGTGGGGGGGGGGGACAACAACAAGGTCAGGCATCGGTTAAACCTCCACAGACATGGAATATGACAAAGGTGTTGTTGTTTTCATGTATTTTTTGTTACCATTCCAATCCAGCAATGGCCAACTACAGAGATATGAGAGGAACAAACACACAGATTAACACATTGGAGAACACATACATCTACACACACAGCCATATACAAGGCCTGGAGTCTCACTCCTTTCATTTGAGAAAAACAAAACAAAATCATAAACAGGAAAATCAACCAGAAGCTCTGTCTCTTTCTACCTCAGGCAGACGAGTGAACACACACCGACAGCCGTTGTTAAACACACACTGCATGCAGATTCAAGAGGCAGCACTGAGAGCGGAGGGAGAGCAGGACGGCTACAACAATAGAAACAGCGTGGGGAGCCCAGTGAAAACAACGCCCGCTACCACCGACTGCTGGCACATGAACACTCGAGAACAAGTTGGTTAAAGGGACCGGTCGGACTTTTGGGGGGTTTTCTGCTTACCTGCAGAAACAGAGCCATGAAAGGCTCTGTGACAGCCCAGCTGATCTGACACAGAGTGGTGGTCTGATGTCAGTTATTATGCTGTTAATGCAGTTAATGAATACATTGTAATTACTGTAATCAAATGAGAGTTTGATAGACAGCGTGGTGCTCGGTCATTAAGATGCAGTAGACTTGGAAGAATACAAACACCACATCCTCTTCATTCACTTGTTTTCTCTTTACGTTTTTCTTGCTTTTTATATTAAACTTACATTTTTAGTGGACAAGAAGTCACCTAAGAAGACAACTTTTGACAGAATAGAGTTGGCCAACCTTATTTTAAGCAGAGACAAAAGATGTCTTTAGCCCATGTCCATGATGACTCGGAGCCTTTCTGCTAATGGCGATCGATTGTGTGCTGTTAAAGAGCACCCTCTCAGGGTATACTGTCACGTCTGTGGTGCCGGGGTCAAAGGTGAAGCGTGGAAGAGCACTGAGCTTTCCACTGGCACGGGGTCACCAGGCTGAAATCACACCTTTCATTTCCATGGAGGATAATTCAACGCTGCTCTCTCCGCCCCCTGTGCACCCCAGGGTGCTCTTTAAGACGCACGCTCGCTTTCACACCACGCGTTCTCTCAGACACATACACAGAGCCTTCTTTCTGTTCATGGAAGTTACTTTAAAAAGCCAGCTGGCCTTTAATAACAGAGCAAACAAAAGGCTTCAATCTGCGCGCTGCCTCCGTGACACCAAACTGAGGCCTGACGTGAATGCAGGTGGAACCGCCATCGGGGAACTTGGTTCACACGCAGGCGACGGAGCTTTGGAGGCAGTTCAAGAAAACAGATGCTGCCGTCTGTGTGGTACTGGTGGCAGGGAACTGTGGCGGGACTTTGTTTCTGTGTGTGCCTGCTGGGTGGGTGTCGGGTGCGGGGAGACAGATATATGCGCGTTGTAAACATGAGCGCTCGGCTCCAACCGCTCCCTTCTGCCAGTGAAGCGTCGCTGAAACTAACTCAATATTTACATCCCCGCTAGTTCCTCCGTCTGCAGGGTGATCGCCGGAAAACGTTTACAAGGAATGACCAATGAAATGTGGTGGAAGAGTACAACGGACGGCAGACTGACAGAAGGTTTGTGGTCATCTCCAGTTTCCCTTTAAAAAATGAATGATTGGACTGTAATGTAATGTTAACGTAACCTCAAATTCATCTTTAGGGATAATATCTAGGTGTAATATTACACTCTTAATTATAAAGCACACAGCACGTATCAGTCGTCCTTTCACACATAAAGACAAACCCCTGAACGTCTACTGATGGACAACTGGTCAATGCCAACACCAGCCTCACCTACACCGCACACTCCTGCAGCACAAACCCCTTCAGTTTAAAATCTAGATGGCAGTCAGACTGTGGAATCAGGCGATGGAGGAAACAATTACATATTGATTGAATCAACAGGACAAACTCATCAGTGATGCCAGTCACTGACTGATTTCTGGGAATCCTCGGGGATAAATGTACATTTCACTTCATGGGTTCCATATCTCAAGTTCAGTTTTTTCTGGACAAACACAAAATCTGGATTTTATCTGGATAGTTCGAGGGTCAATACTGAATACTGAGAGCCATCTTCTCTCCAACAGTTTGTCCCTTCCTCAAACAGCCACAACACTTTGTTAACTGGTGACTTTGAGCCAAATGCGTCCGTGGTTACTAATAGTAACTTACAATTATGTAATAGTTGGCGTAGATAATAAAACACGGATGGGCATGTATTTGAAAGACTCCTTGTAGATCCTCCAGTTTCCAGTTTGTGTGCTAAGCTACGCTAACGGTAGCTACATATTCTGCTGTTCTGGAGGCTTGAAGCATGGCAAAGAAGAAGTGCTTTGCTTTTTGCCATGACATCAAATCAAATTTCATCTAAAAAGAATATTTCTGCAAAATATCAGCCACCAGAAATGGAGGCAAAATTCAATTCCAACCACGGTTTATATATTTGACCCTCAAAGGGGTAAAATGACACTGCAGCACTGCCCTCTAGGGGCTGAAACGTTCAGGCAATGTCACCTCTGGCCACACCCCAATCAGTGATGTCACAGCAGGTACTTTGACAGCAGGTATAAAACATTAGAGAGTTTTCTTTCTTGTAGTTAGTGTTAAATTATTCAAAAATCAGTCAAACTTTAACTAATTAAAGGTGCAAGACCTGAGACTGGGAGCATTTCTGTTGCCTCAAAGCGTCTCTCAGCGTCGATGGAGAGCTCATAGCTGATGATGCTAAAAGCAGAAACTAAGGCAAAAGTGCCGACACATCCCACAGTGTTGAGGGGGGACACGGGAAGGCGTTATCAGTTGTAACCGCCGATTGAGAGCAATGCTAGCTAACAAGGGCACGCTCACGTGCACAAAAGCACACGCGGCCAGCCCAGCTATGTCCATAAAGGACAAGCTGTGATAATAAGTCTCACTGATGGACAGAGACTTCATTCTCTGCTCAGGTAGACATTACTCCACTATATCTTTACACAGACAACACGTGTTTGCTGCTGTATTAATGCTCCTTTCAACACTTCAGCTTTAACCGTGGTGTGTTTGCATCACGCTGCCTGTGACATCACGAAGACGTGTGTGGCTGTTTTGCATTTATTTCCATTCACACAACACGACATCGCAGCCGGCAGTCGCTCCTGAAACACGTCAGCCTGCCAATGAGGGATCGATTTGCGATCCATTACCCAGAATTCACCAGCAGCCTGAGACAAGCCCCTGTCCTTCACTTACAGTGGGGGTCTCAAATGAAAAGGCGATTGGTCTTCAGAGACAACTGCTGCAGACGGTCTTTGATACGCTAATATTAAGGCCACTCAACACAATGGATTGTAAGTATTCGAAAACTACTGATGAACAGCTGATGTATTGATTTATAATATCAGAGAATAACTCGTGTTTTTTGTGGTGTTATTTTCAAACTGGTGTTTTATCAGTTTTGTCGAGTGTGATGTCAAATCTCAGAGTGTTTCTGAGCTCCATCCAGATCAAACCTCAAAACTTAAACTTATTCACAACACACTTTACTATTGTGCCCGAGTGTTAAAAAACAACAACGAATGATGATCACATGTGGCTCATAAGCCAACATCTCTCTTATTACACATGCACTCATTTTGGTCCCACACATTTATTTTGCGTTGATCAGAAATCGAGCATTTCTGAATGATATGAACGAGGAACTAACTCGCTGTGACCGTTGGTGGGACATTTCTAGAGCTGTAGCCCAATAAACAAGATCCTTGCCACTGCACAACAGAGTAACACGGAGAGAGGATGCATGACTAAAATAAACAGCATCAGTGTGCAACACATGTGGGCTATAGACTCGGTTTGGCACAGGCCTCCACACCTAAAATACACTGCAGCTATCAATATCCATCCTGACGGTGTTAACATCTTGTTTGCTTATATGACAAGTGGAAAAATCGGCTTTTTCATAAGTGATAATTGCACCTGTTCCCAAAGCAGGCTCTGAAACAAGTGTGATCTTGAAATGAGTCTAAATAAGGCAGAATACTTCAGTAGACATGAATTGTATCAGCATCATTCATACACCATGAATTGGTTGGAAAGAGATGACCTCATACCACTTGCAAGACATCTCACTTTTTTTTTTTTTTTTTTAAAGGAAAACAAGTTTCTGACACTTTATACTAACTTATACATGAGATTCCTTTTTGTACCCTTTCTGGGTGATTTGGTGTTAAACTAACGTGTTCATGTGGACACGTTATACAGAGCTTTACTGTGAATGAGAAGAAGGTTACTGTGCGTGTTTGGAGAGCCCCACACGCAGCGGTGCGCCCTTACCCGCGCCGCTCTGGAGGAGTAGGGATCCTCGAATAGATTCCAGATCACCGGCTGCCACTTCCTCCAGAGGCTGACATTACCGTCGTTGGCCATGTCCTCGATCCCGAGCCGTTTCCCTATCTCGTCGTCATCCTCCCCGTTGTCCACGTTGAGCTCGAACACGTCCAGAGCCTCCTCCGCGTCCCGGTGCTGCCGATAAGTCATCCAGCAGCAGGGCTCCACGTCCGTCTCATCGATGCCCCAGAAGGAGAGCTCCTCCTCGAACAGCGGTCCGCACACATCCGCCGGGCAGTGGAGTTTCCCGGTGCGGTAGTAGTTGAGCACGTAGGCGAAGACGCCCGGGTGGCGGTCGAAGAAGTACTCGTTGGTCCGCGCGTTGTACTCGATGAAGCCGGGGACTTGTTGCAGTTGATCCAGCACGGAGTCGATGTCCGAGTCGGAGGCAAGCAGGGCCAGGCGCGTCCCCGGCAGGGTCTTCAGGGTGGATTTGTAGGTTTCGTGCCTGGTGCCCCCGACGTTGAGGATTATCCTCTCGTTGTCGTCAAACTTGCCCATCGCTCTGTATCAGACATGACTTGATGGAAAGCGGGGGAAGTTGGCGAGTGCAGTCGGGAGGTAACGGCGAGCCCGACGCGCGCACACAACCCACAGTCCTGTTCAAAAAAGCTCCAGGATTTTCACTCTTCCGACGCTTCCGTGGCTATTTGGGGGGGGGGGGGGGGGGGGGGCGAGGAGGATGTCCATCGTTCGCGACGGAAGGGTTTCGGTATAGGTGGAGGTCGTCGCGTCGTATCCCACAATCCGTTCAGACATCCGATGCACGGAGTGTTGAATGATCTCAAACTCCGGCTCCAACCAGACTGCGCTGCTGCCGTTGCGCGTCTCTGGCGTCCCTGCCCTCTCCAAGACGCACAGCCGCTCGTCAGCGTCGACCTCGTTACTCAAAACACATGTAACACACCAGCAGAGCTATCAGTCTCCCGTTACACGTATTTTCACATTTCAGTTGTGCTGTTGTTTCTTTGCCTTTGGGGGGAGATGCTGGCTCATCTCCGGTGCTGCTGTCACCGTCTGGGCTCGATACAAACAAACCAGAGGGAACATACAACCAACCAGGAAACCAACTTTGTGTGCTGAAAGATTATCGAACTAAATAACAATGTTCATTTGAATCTGAACAGTTAACTATTATAAAATAACAAGCTCAATACATTGTTATAAAAAGTAGGGATTCACATACAAGCTGTCATGCTTCAACAGGTCATGTTAGGACCGGCTAACAGCATCCTTTGATCCTCAAACTGTTTCAGTGGGTTATGATTACCTTCTGGTTTAATTGGATTCATTTATTCCTGTAGGCTCGAGGGACTTCACATGTATGTGTGTTTAAGAGGAGAGGAAGTTGTTTTTCAGAGTGAGGGAACAGCACTGCCTTGTGTTTGAGCATCAACATCCTCTCAACATGTGCGCATGAATCCCTTTTATCCCACAGCCTCGGGTACATGTGACCTGTACAGTAGAGCTGGACGATGTATTCATCAGTCAGTAGACGGAAAATGATCCCGGAAATTACTTTGACAACAAATTAAACTTATGGTTACATTTTATAACACAAATGTAAAAAAGAAATGGACAGATTCCAGCTTCTCTAATGTGAATATTTGTTGTGTATCTCATTTAGGTTTTGGACTGTTGGGGGGGACAAAACAGAATCTAAATAATCACGAGTTGCTGATATAAAGCTGTTGGCATATAAGTAGGATTTGTTGTAAGAGAGGTAGAGACACAAGTAACATTTAAAAATAAGTCATATTAATAATAATAATACATCATAATAATAAAACAGCTTGTGTCATCTTCTGGTGGTGTCTAATCTAAGATCCACTCTGGTCTAATCACTGGTAGGGATTAAGTTGAATTCATCTTTGCCTGATAACGTACCAACATACATTATTGGGTTTTATTTCATTTTCAGGATTTTGTTTCTTACGAAGCCAACAAAACCAAAACCTTGTTCACATAAGGGAAGGAGATGAGGAGATGAGGAGATGAGGAGATGAGGGGATGAGGGGATGAGGGGGGTGGAGAGCTGGTGTGCCTGATGTCAAACGGTGTTTTCATGAAGGTTCCAGCTGAGTAGAAGTGAAACGTGTCAGGTTCTAAAGGCCACGCTGCACACCGGCACACATCTGACCTAATGATACAAGTCAGCTGGTAGCTCAGCACACACAGAATGAGTCACTGCTCGTGAATGAAGCAGCTGATGCCAGTGAGATGTCAGGGCTCTGACTGAACTTAAAGGGATAATTGTAGTGGAGGCCACAATACTGCTGCTAAGAATAGAGACAGGCAGTATTAGTTGTAGCTTATAGTAGAGGTATGCACATGGTATCATTAAACAGCTTCATGAAGTCGCTTAGGGCCCCAGAAACCAGACATTTCAGTTAACTTGTTTTTAACAATATGCACAATATTAAATTAAGATTTCATTTTTATGTTGACATTTTAGATAAAGTTACACACAGGTGTTGGTTGGGATGTTACCTCCCTCTCTTTATCCTCCCAACACAGAAGCCTTGATGCCCGTTCAGGTTGTGACAGAGAGATCAATGCTAAACGATCTCTCTGCACGGTGTCTACAACCAGCCCGTGATCCGGCCTCCTCTCTCCACAGCGAGCGAGGAGCAAAGAGTGACATCTTTCGGGAGTCGCAGCTCAATCAATGAGGAGACACAGCAGGCAGCTCGCCTGTAATTACATGCATCATTATTCCCTGATGCAAGGCTGCGACCTCCGAGTAACCCAATTACTCATTACTCGTATCGTTCAAATCTGCTGAGAAGTTTTATTTCTGGTTCTAAATTCTGGGTTTAAAGATGACTTTCAATGAATAGAAAATAAAACGATGATGGTCAGACTCGGTATGGGCTATGCTGACATAGTTTGGTCCTAATTATAATGGCTCTTCAGCATTTTAATCTGCATTAACTAGTCGAGGGAATTGGACAACAATGCCAGTAGGAATAAAGTTAATTAATTGGTCAGAAAAGCCATTAGCCCATAGTGCTAATAGGTTAAATACGTATATGGAAATTCACATGGAACCTCATCTGGGAGATTGTTTCAACATTTTGAGCAGCCAATACCTGCTTCTCTTGTTATTTGTGTTCTATGGCCGAGCTACTGCAGTTCACAATTACAATTTAAATTGAATCTGTTGAGATGCCTCAAGTGTCATCTACAGAATTCCTATGAATTATTGTTGAGAGTTTAAATTGGAGTAAACATATTGACTGTGTTAGTAGAAAAATAAACAAATCTACTGGAATAATACGGAGGGTCAGACATCTTGTCTCCTTATTCTTTATACAGTATCATTCATCCCCATCTTTCATATCGTCACGTAGTTTGGGAAAGTCATTGTCCTACTACTCCAGAAACGTTCTGTTAGGATCACAACCCGATCAGAGTCACATCTCATCTGCTCTCTTACTATTTATGACATCAATATTCATAAGATTCTTTCAGGTGAAGGGAATATTCCTGATCATTTCAAGACCTACAAAGTCAATTCACAGTTTCACTCTTACTCAACTCGTCCATCTTCACATCTTCATCCTCCTGACTGACTGACTAGCAGAGGTTCATTTTCAATAAGATTTAGAGGAACCAAATTATGGAATGACTTTCCCCACATAACAAAAAAATGTTCCTCTATAAAATGTTTCAAAAGGTGCCTAAAAGAAAATCTAATTGCTGTTTTGTAATAGTTCTTTTATGCATTAGTGTTCATGTCTCTTGTTTTAGCCGTTATATTATATTCATAGTTGTTTCACTCTGTGTCACGGGGTGTAGTGGAGGACGAGACCAGAAGCAGAGTGAAGCAGGTATTTAATAAATGATGAGATCAGAACAGGAAACTTACAGAAACACAACAGGGAACCGAGGGACGAGGGACGAGGGACGAGGGACGAGAGACGAGGGACGAGAGACGAGGGACGAGAGACGAGGGACGAGAGACGAAATCCAGCAGGACGAGGCAAACAGGGGGGGGTAGACATGAAGCAATGATCTGGCAGAGTGACTGAGAGGCAGGGGTTTATATAGTGGCTTGAACAGGTGAGGAGAGTTGTGCTGATGAGGAGGGAGTGCCTGATTAGTGATCAGAGGCAGGTGAAGGGAGTTAGGCTGATGCTGAGGGAGTGGAGCTACACACAGACACACAGAAGGCAAAGCCTAATTGTGACACTCTTAGGGACTTAACATCACTATTGCTTATGAGTTACTGCAGGTGTATAAAACACAAGCCGCTTACTCTCACACGCACACACTCAATTCAATTATTTTTTCTTTTCTTTCTTTCTTTCGTTGTTTGTTTTGTTGTAATGTAATGTCTTATGCATATTTTATTTTGTAAAATTGTAATATTATATAGGTGGAGGCTTCAAATAAGCCCAGTTGGCTTTCTGCCTCTTCCTGCACTGTGATATTCATTTATCTCCGTTATGTTTGTTTTGAATTGTGCAAAACAAAAAAAATCTAAATATTACCTTACAAAAAAAGATTAAATAGCAGGGGTACTCCAGTATTTATAAAAAACTGGTCAATTAGTCATTCATGTGCAAAATCAATATAATATAACTGTGCAATATCAACACGTCATATTTCCGACTTCATATGTGCAATAATGTGAACCCGCCCATTATATCGTATTTTAGTTTTGTTTCAGTTTAGTATCCTTTAGTCCCACAGCGGGTACATTTGCCGTATTACAGCAGCAAAGTGGATCAACAAGAGACATCAGTAAAACAAGTAAACTAGTTTAATAAATAAGTAATCTAACAGTAAAGGTATAATAAAGAACTGTTATCTAATATACAGTTCTGGGAGTTGCTGCACTGAATGGATATTTGACTCATTAGATTTAGTCATACTTGTGGAAAACTGTTTAAAAGACTCTAAACGTATTAGATGTTTAGATAAAGTACATTGTCCAATCAAGTACTTTATAAAAAGTGCAGTTATTTTGAAGTGGCGTTGGCTTTGACTGGTGTATCAAGGAGTAGAGTAGTACGCTCTGCTGTGGAGTCCTTACATCAGTTACATGGTCAGTGTTGTTTCAGGTCAGGGTCACCGTACAGGAAATATCACCGATCACCAACAGAGGTCCATCTAGGTCAAACACTACTGTGGTAGCATTACTCGTTTGACACAACCTGCTGCTTCCCATTTCAGTTTAAAACAAACCAGCCGGTGAACTTTGAAATCGGGAGCACTTTAATGGTTTACTAACGAGGCCATTCATCACAGGTGGTGAAGCATTTTATAGTGGGTCAAGACGGTCCTTATAAACAGCCATCCCTGCACTGACCAGCACAGGAAGCGAATAGCATTCATTCACCCCCCCCCCCCCTCCAGTAATATCTTCACCCAAAAATAGAGCAGCCAGATTGTGATCTTTATTGGGAACTGGAGTGAAAAAGAAAAAAGAGAAGCCATGGTCCTTGGCCAGTCCATTCTCCCCAAGTAGAGCCACAGGATCAGCTCCAGAGGGGGCTGGCGGCTAGACGGGCGGCCTTGGCTGCTTCAAATTCAGGTTCACAAGTGCATCAATCAGAAATGCAAGAACAGGGCATGATGTGATTATGTTCAACGTTTCGCTAGTAGAGGGCTTTGTGAAAAGAAAAAGCAAGTGTCAGTGTCTTATCCTAATGACCAGGAACAAAATGGTGCTCAAAATAAAAAGCTCATCTAGGACAAGAAGCTGGGACTGATCAAAATGCTCAATGGGACCAAATACATTTTGGCCAATAGAATAAAGAATGAATGATTGTATCCTAGTTTGAAAATCAGAGAAATGAATTAGATTATGATCAATACTATTGAAATGGTCTCCTGTCACAGTACTACAGAGCAGCGGCCGTGTCAGAGAGGCAGGGAGAGTTTTCTGCCCTTTCAGTCTGAACTCTCTGCACAGACTGTCTGCTGGGTTTATATCTGATGAAGCACAATACCTCCGCCTCCCTCCCAGAGGTCTGACAACACAATCCTGCTGACAGGGAAGACATCCAGGGACCAAAAGGACAGTTCACTGTCTGAAAGTTCAAATGCCCCCTCAAATAATGACAAAAAAACTGAAATACTTACATGCTTAGATCTTATCTCTATAACAGTAAGAGGGCAACGTGGCACCAGGCCCAGTGGGCCCTCAGAGATGGATAAAATAAATAAAAAGCAGCAGAGGTCCAGACATTTAGTCCTTAGTATGAGGCAAACCCCCCAAAAACTCATTCCTACGTCTACCACAATGCCCTGCAATGGAGTCTTTTCTGTAGACTCTCCCTGCCAGGTAAACGGCTTTGAAGCTAATTCTACGTCATATGCCAAACAGTGGAATTACAGCTCAGGACCGGTCACATGATGCCAAAAATAAATCAGCGAATATTCTAAAAAAAGAAAAGTGTAACAACTTCAGAGAAAGAACAGTAAAATATCCCTTATTTATATCACTAGGTCTTAAAAGTTATAAAATGCAGAGTTAACTTTCTTCCTCCGTTCATGTGAATGAGCCGAAGAACGAGGCTGGACCGAGGACTGGGAGAGAAACATCTGTAGACGAGACGACAACAACCCCAACAGGGAATTTGAGTCCAGTACGTGTGAAACAATAAAAACTAATAAATTGCCACGGGGCATGATGGAGGACTCAAGCAGACCAGACCAGAAGTTGAGTGAAGTGGAATTTAATGAACAAATAATAGGAACGGTTACCAGCACACAACAGGGAGTCCAAGACAAGACAAGAGACGAGGGGGAAACCCAGAAGGAACAAGACGGGACAGGCAGACGGGGAAACCGGGACCGGGACCAGGACCAGGACCAGGACCAGGACCAGGACCAGGACCAGGACCAGGACGAGCAAACACGGGCGGGTAGACATCAAGCAATGATCTGGCAGCAAGGGACTGCTAGGCAGGGGTTTATATAGTGAGGAGCTACACAAAGGGTACTTCTCAAGTCTGTGGACGACGTGGATACAGAAACCTCCCAAAAGTTGTTCCTGTCAGTCGGTTTAGAGAAGATTTAGAAGAACGAGGTGTTGGCAGCTTGAACTGAATCATGTCGAGGCGACAAACTAGATGTATTGTTTAGATCAGCTGATGGTCAGGTGCTGTGTGACTCACTGACTCATAACAAACTGCTTAAGATATGCAAGCTTTTTATTCTTTACTTCTTTATATTACAGATTATTATTATTATTGTGACAATCCAGGTAAGATATTTCACTCGGGACCAAAGTGGAGCGACGACTGATTTTGAGAAAAGAGATAAAAACTGAGTTTAGTGCCACCAAGAGTTTCTGAAGTGGTAAACACTGCAAAGCGCTGATATGAAAGTCATTGCAATGTAAAGACATCTTCGTATTCACTTTAAACCAGAGTGCATGATGGGATCACAGAGAGGCAGTTCAGACCTCAAAGGCTGGAAGATTTCTAACCGTGATTAAATCTCAGCTGAGATCTCTGACACATTTAATCTGAATGACAGTGAGCAGCTTATTAATGCTGCTGCTCTACTATTGGAGGGGAACATGTGTTTGCTGATCTAGTTGTAGTTTCCAACTGTTGCCACTAGATATTAGTAAAGAGTTATATTTGACTGATAACAGAGAATGTACATTCATGTATTTACAATATATCTCCTCCACGTTCTGCTTCTTTCATGTTTTTTATTTTTTATTTTTACCAGTTTTATCACAACTGGTTTTATTGGGAGTCAAATATCAGTATTCTTAAACTCATTTAGAGAATTATTTCTACTTCTTCACCTGCTCATTACACTCATCTACATGCTTCTTTTTTATATTTCTCTATTTGTATTTGTATGTATTTAGATTTTACATGAATGGTTTGTCTTACTTGAATAAAATACAAATAGTAGTCCTACTAAAAAGAGCTGACGTGTCGGTTTAAGTTCTTCATCTGTTTTTCTTTCCTCTTAGTCGTCCGTCTCTTGTGCTGCTGTTACTTGTGAATTTCTCTCTGGGGATCAATGGAGTCTTATCTTGAGCGTGTTTTTGTACCATTGATTCTTTTCAAACCACCTTTTATCTTCCTTTCACCAGTATTTTAATACTTCAAATACTCAGATAGATACTCCCGATTATTTTTCAGACCCTAAACCTGGGGTGTCCAAA